>SMGT01010506.1:186283-224735 GCA_004794575.1 Lanistes nyassanus
GAGGACCACTTGTGGACAGGCCAAGACTGTGAGGACCACTTATGGACATGCCAAGGCTGTGAGAACCACTTGTGGACACGCCAAGGCTGTGAGGACCACTTGTGGACATGCCAAGGCTGTGAGAACCACTTGTGGACACGCCAAGGCTGTGAGGACCACTTATGGACATGCCAAGGCTGTGAGAACCACTTGTGGACACGCCAAGACTGTGAGGACCACTTATGGACATGCCAAGGCTGTGAGAACCACTTATGGACATGCCAAGACTGTGAGGACCACTTATGGACATGCCAAGACTGTGAGGACCACTTATGGACATGCCAAGGCTGTGAGAACCACTTGTGGACACGCCAAGGCTGTGAGGACCAATTGTGGACATGCCAAGCTCGTACAACTTCTGCAAAAACCCACCGTCGCACCTAAACTGTGTACTCCATCACGTGACCTCCGACCTCAAGAAGAGGCACTTCGTTTGTGGGAACGCATTGTCATAGACGTCGCTGACAGTGTAAATGGAAGAAAACTGTACACAAATACAATCATCCTCCCACAAATACGACCGCACGTTGACGTTTATATTCAATAAAGGACATGTCCAGCTACGAGATTACTTTCAATCTAACTTGTTTTCTATTATTATTTTCTTTTTACAAAAGTCAGGGAAGCCACAGTGTGACTTTGAACAAGTGAACAGAAAAGGCAACGAATAAGGCACCACACCAGGACGATGCGTTCTCCAACGACGAATGTTCTGTATATATTAAAACAAAAACCAGCTCAGAACTTATGCATACGAGGGTTGACATGTGCCACATCCCAGAAGGGTGGAGGCGAAATCAATAGCACGTGGAGACGTTTTTCCTCCGCTTTGGGTGGGGTTACAAGGAGGCTAATTTTAATCTTTATATTTCCCATCTGTGACGTAACTACGTTTTCCTCCTCTGCCAGACACCGCAAAGCACCCCGCAAGCAGCGCCATGTGCATAAATTAAGAGCAGAAAACTGTACGATGTTTCTCGCCCGATCGCGAGATGCTCTCCCTTGCCACGGAAGTGATAAATATAGAAACAGGACAGCTCTATAAATAGAACCTGTCCGACCAACGCCTTTCTCAGTCTGGCAAGTCCGAGACAGCGGGCCATCGTCATGGCCTTTCTGGAGTTTCCGCGCACAGCTGTTTCCGGGGCTGGCACTGCAGCGCGACGAACGGTGCAGCACATTGGGGAGCAGGGCGGGATGGGAAAGGGGGTGGGAGGAGGGCCTAAGGGGAAGAGAACCGTGAGGTGCGGAGCATGCAACGTCTCTGCGCGCCTGCGTACGCACGTTGCAACAACAAACACGATGACGACAATCGTCCCCATCTGTCCCGCGGGGCTGCGAAACCAAAGCGCGAGATCGTGACCGAAGCCTGGGAGGAGGAGGCAAGCGGAAGGGGCCCGCCGTCGGTGGAGTCTGAGGGCCAGCGAAACCGCTAGACGACGGTTCGCTCCCAGGCAAAACGAAAACATCAGGCGAGGTCTCAGCGTCAGGGAGAGGAAAACTTTCTCTCTTTTTTTTTTCTCCTACTAAAAAGTCCCAGACCTTGCGCTGCGACCAGCGGGGCTGTATGTTGACTCGCGGCCAGGTCGCAGACGGTAGAAATAAGAAACACGGTAATCCCGCCACGCGAGATTAACAACCCGTGATCCACTGATGGCTGCTCATGAGGCGGAACGCCAGCGGAGACAAGCCAGACCGGCGTTCGCGCTGTCGCCGCCGTTGTTTTTACTTTCCTTTCGGGGGCGTATTAAATCCTCGTCAACTCTCCGCCTTATCGCCTCGGCTGCAAACCCTGCGAGGATCCTTTTACTTGCTTTTTCTCTCGCCAACCGCGATGGGTTTTAACTTCATCGGATTAAGTCAACACATCAAAAGGATCCAGTTTTGAGCCCACATCGTTCGCTTCCCATGGTCTATGTCCTCATCCAGTCCCACTGTGTGGGCGGACATCGTGCTGAGCGGCCACTCTTAAGACGTGACTGGCAGAGTGCGGGTGGGGGTACCCTGAAAGAAATTCCATGTATTTTACCCTGTCTCTGCAAGGCTCGATTGCACTATCTTATCAACAGTCACTAAAAATTGATCACACTCTGAAATCGAAATAGTTAATCTGTTTTCAAAAAAGCTTCTGAATTTATTCATTCGCCGTCGAGCCGTCCACTGCACAGAGATACAATTTGGTGTATGAAAGCTCCGACATCAGAGACAGTGAAATCTGGCCATAGCAGCGCGAACACCCAGGTGGTACATATAATATCAACACGAACCATTACGGTAACTGGTACTTTTCGCACACTTAATGAACAACGCCCTTGCTTTCACACCAGACGAACATGCCGAGGCGAAACGAGGTTTAAAATTAGCATCGCCGAGCTCCGGGAGTCAAAGGGCAGGCGCCTCGCGGGGGATACAACCTTATCCAACTACTGTTTCCGATGGCGATAGGCTGCCGGCGTGACGCCAGGCTGTATAAGTCTAGAAGGTGCCAACTTGCTGCCGTCTCCCAAAACAAACAGAAGTCTCCCAGGCAGAAAAGAACGAAAACGGTTATAATCTTCCCCAAACGGTCCCAACAATGAGAACGGTTATTCGGATGCTCATTTATTTTTGTGTACGCCGCCGCCGCCATGCTGGGTTTGCCGGGTGCTTCCAGTGGAGCTTCCCAGCAGCCCGCAGCAATTATAGGAGTCAGTGGAACCAGGGTGGCGGTATGCGTGTGGAGGCGGGGTGGCGAGAGAAAATTAAGAGATGAGATGAAAAATACGCGGATGCCCGACTGCTATTGCGCCTATCAGGGGCGATAACCCAGGCGTGGCGACTGGCTAATGGCGGTCTGACAGATACGGTGCCATGGAGACGTGATGTGGGATGTCGGACGCCCTTCCGCACGGGTGACGTTATGGCGGCGCTGGACGCGACAGTTCGGGGCTTCCAGCCCGGGCGCACGTGACCCTATGTCTCTGAACAGATATCAAGGGAATGAAAGTAAATATGGAAAGTAGAATGTCGTTTTGTCAACCTACAGCGAAGCACACGGGACACAGAGGGACGACCTCAAACAGGGTCACGTGACAAGGAACGGCACAGTTAGAACCCGGAATTTCTCGCGAAAGTACCAGCGCCTTTTGGCTGAAAAGATCGCAAGCTTGTTCCCACGACAACTGTAGGTGAAGTCGGAAATTCCTACACTAAGGAGACCCAAGCACTGCCGACTTGATCCCCCCCCCCCATCCCGCCAACTTCCAGTAACCTGCTGTTCATCTTCTGAAGCAGGATCCAACGGATCTGCAGATTTTCAGACATAGGAAATGCATCTAGCCACCCACTTTCCTAAGCAATTAACTGACTTCTCTCACGGACACGAGACGGAAAATGTCTTAAAACATTTTAAAGAAAAAAATAGTAAAAATTAAAATAGTAATCAATAAACTATCCAGAAAGTCCGTCGAATCATCCCCAATCTGCAAGCCGTTGCACTACAGGAGATAGGAATGCTCCCGTCATGATAAATTGCCCGTTATACCCTACCCCATGCCCGTCTGACAGTCACGAGAGAAAGAGAGGGGGGGGGTTCTGATCGATGACGATGTTCCGCGCCCACCTGTCGCACCTGTACGATTTTCATCAGTTTGTAAGCTGTGGTTCCAGCCTGTAACATCGTCTCTACTGCCCTCCACGCGGCTGTGACGTAACAGCCCCAGGATCACAGCCGAGCTTCGCCCCCCAAACCTCGCAGAAAAGCGCTGCGGCAAACGTTGGAGGGCAAGCCACCGCGCTCAGCTCCCTGCAAGGCTGGGAACACGAGGGAGGAGAGAAATTGCGCGCGGTTTATTGGCTGATGCACAGTGTGACGTGGGCCACGCTGGAACAAAAGAAGAATTTATATCCGCGCTCGCAGAACGCCACGCACCGAGTAGCCCAGACTAAACACGGGGCGAAGCGCTCGCGCTCTCAAGACGGCGAGCCACTGATAGCAGGCTCATTAAAAAAAAACTCCAGAAAGCGTTTCTTCTGTTGGCTACTCTGTGAGCGCGCGCGTGCGTGCATGCGTGCTTGGAGACAGACGGAAAGAGAGAGCGAGCCGGTGCCGTAATTTTTTTTTCGCTCAAGATTTCGCATCGCTTCATCGTTTTCAGCTCCAAAAGTGGCATCGGGCGAGAGATTGGTCGTGAGTTAAGCCGGAATCTAGACACGGCGCCTGGAAACCTCAACGATAGCGTCGTGTGGGACTCTGCCATGCGCGACTGCTCGGCTCCAGCGCGCTAAAATATGTCCTGCTCCACCCCGTCCGCCCGCCAGCTTTTTTTTCTTCTTCTTGAGCAGGGACACGGCCGCGGTATCATTACAGATCCCTCCATCATATCATCACTAATGTCCAAACCCTTTTCAAATCCCAGCCCGGCCTCCTAGCGAGGGCCCGCGCCGCCCAACTTCCCAGCCAAAAGTGCATACTCTGCAAGTCGTGTCCCCTTTATTCCCCTGCAACCAGTCGTGGCGCCACCCGTCTCCGAAACGATCACTCTGGTGTGGGATTTTGTGTGAGTGTGTAGGGTGGGTGGGTGAGTATTATATAAAGACCCTAATGTGCCGTCTACCGTTCCGATGGCTCCCACGTCTGGATGTGTGAACTCGTCCTCAGACGCTACCGCATGATTATTAGGTCACGCGCTGACCTCGCCAACCTCCGCCACTGAGCCTGACTGGCAATGAGCCCCACCCCTTGTCCCGCATCCCCCTCCCAACACACACAACCGCGCGAAGGAACACAAACACACCCTGATTTTTCTACTAAATAATCTGACCACTTTGCTACTTCTTCCCCAACCCCCAACCCCCACCCACCAACACCACCGTGAGTTTTCCATCATCACCTCTCTGCTCGCTGCCCCATTACCACCGAGAAGGCAAACATCAGAAATACATACTCTGCAGTTATTCAAAACTTCGCCTGCCGCACGAGTGATCGAGCCTGTGGTGGTCCTTAAAAATAAACTCCAGGCGTGGAAAGGGCCATTTTATTTTTGTTTTACGTCTCAAGACCATTTCGAATTTGTCTCCCTTGCCATGATCTCGTCCTCTACCCGAGAGCCAATGCAACGTGTTTACAAAAGCATGGCAGCTGAATAAACACGCTACTTTCCGCAATATCTGTGTCCGCAATATTCCGCATACCCCTTCCGTACCCCCCATCCCTACCTCTCCATGCTGGCGAGTCCTGGGAACAAGTCTTTCGCTAGTTCTGTTTTGTACATCTGGCTTCATGAGACTTTACGGTAGCGTGTAATCCAGTGGGAAATACTAGGGATCAGTGTTCTCTTGAAAGGTGAAGTTATTGAAGACACATACTCCTAGTTATTGTACTTGTCTTACAACGCAGAATTGCTCAAGAATCCACCACCATACCTAAGAAAGAAAGAAATAAAGAAGTCTCCAGTCTGAAAGCCATAGTAGAGATTTAAACGTCATGGTCTGCGATAGACCAGCTCATCTCCCCCCAACTCTCCCACACACACACACACTCCCCACCAGGCACCCTCCCAATACATGCAGCTTTTTTAATCACCTCCCACCCTCTAAATCTCCAGCCAAGAAACTGAATGTGCAGTACTATCTCGCCAAATATTTGGTGTTGCAGTTTTATGCTGAGTAGGGTTCTATGTTCTAATTCTTTTTTAATGTTTGATGCCCTGATTTTTATTTTAAATATGACATTTCAAGTTTTAAATCTGATTTCCGGATGGTAATCTACTACCTGGACTTTTAGCTCAAGTAAATATTGTCAGAGTTCTTTGGGCGGGAGTGATTTCAAACTTAGTGAAAGTTCATATTTGTTCAGTTGTCCTTTGTGTTTCACTTCTCTGCTACTTAGGCTGCACTCCAGGAGGACGTGAAGGAGATATGCTAAGCTACAGATACAGGTCAATGGATTTCTGTGCATCATATGGTATTTGCCATTTTATCTCATTCTAGTTATTGTTTGGCTGAATCGGGTTAAACCTGAAAACAAATCAAATGATTACTTGGCGACTGTTCGATTTCCTTTTTTGTTTCCTTTTTTCTTTTTGGTACATTTCTTCCCATCTTAGTTTGATTGCTGGTTTAATACATATTCTCCATCTTTTCTGGTTAAATAGATGTGTTTATCTTGATGGTTTTTGTACCAGTTGGTTTTGCTGTATTGCCTGTCTAGCTAGTAATGTACAGTATGCCTTTATTATGCAGTGCATTTGAGACACTATTTTGTAGACTATATCTAATCTTTCTTGATGACTGCCTTTGGATTGCCTGCACTGCTGACAGAGAGTCAGAGATAACTGCAAACAGCTGTTGACTGGTTGACCTGTTTGGTGTGTCTATCATATGAAGTGCAGCAAGAACTGCTGTAAGTTATGCTACAAATATTGATGCATGATTTGGGAGTTCACACAAGATGGCTGAATCGTCGTATGTATGCACCCCTTTACCGGTTGCATGGATGGTTGGGTCATGCGAGCTATTGGTGTAGATTTGCGAGTGATCTTTGTACGTGGCTTTAGCTTGTGTTTGAACTCTGCCATCATTTTGTCAGAGCGAATTTCTTTCTTGTGTGTCTCCTTACTATCTTTCTTATTTCACCTGTCTGAAGCCCTGCTGACATTAATTCAAGTCTAATAATTAAATAACAGATTTTCGATTTTTTGTGTTAGTTATAAATGATTCCATGCACTACTTATGTGAGGGAACTGTTCTGTACAAAAATGCTTGCAGTGTTAACGTTTAAAAAAAAAACAGATGACGCTTGAAGTTCGGTGCCCTATGCAAATTTAAGGGTCACGTTGGCTTAGGGCTATTGATGAAACACGTACGCTTTTCGTCTTTTAAAAGCTGGTCTCGTCAAGGCACCTTTACAATAATGTCATTGGAATTAAATACTACCGCTGGTTTAAGCTTGTTCCACACACACTATCATATTTCCGGCCAGCTACACGTACACTCGTCTATCCAGCGGTAAATATTGCTCTAAGGGAGCTTACAGATAAACAAATTCCCGGTGGGCGACGCTTCGTGGGCCAATTAAACGTTACACAATCGTGTTTTCCCCCTTCCCCCTTCAAAAACCCGCTCTTATAACATGTTCTCAATGAATACGCGTCTTTTTTTTTAAAATTCTGTCAGCGCAGTGGAGCTCTTCTGCCTAGCCGGGGAGTTTGGTGAGGTTCAAACTAGGACAACAGCTTCCTCACACTTCACAAACAGAACAAAGCAGAACAATAATACATCATTAAAGCAGAAATTTAAATTTTCAAATTGCACAAATTGAAATAACAGAGTCAAAAGACCAGGTAACACTTTCGCAAATACTTCTTAATCACAATTTACAGCTAACCAAATCTCACACAAACTGAGCTCAGCTCTGCTCTGGTTTGCTGGCGACAGCCTTTTCCACAAGACAGAACCACTCCGTTAATAAACACAGCTCCCAACTAAAGATCTTTCTTAACTGGACGAACGTTCCAAGTCAAATTTACGTAACACTAATAAATGGGGTCTGCTACTGTAATGCAAATTAGTAAACTGTAACGCCAGCTTGGATTTGGCAAGCTGCTACTGAACTCCTTATTTTTTGGAGTCTGCTTATTTTAAACGGGAGTTCAGTGACCCAAAAAGTGCATATTTTGCGTTGACGCGTTTTTCGAGCAGCGAAGCTCTAAATGCGAAAAGCCTACTATTCACCTCGGAACTCACGTGCGAAGCTTGCGCAACCTGGGCTCCCATCGCAAAGACGTATCAAAGAAGTGGACACAGGCTGCCATTAATTGTAGTGACCAAGGTGTTGCGAATAAGAAATAAAGGACTGGGGACAGGGGTCCTCCGTGTTTTTAATCTAACGCAAATGGTTCGCGCTTCGTGTCAAGACTCCTGAAGAGATGACTGGAAATATTTCTCACGGGCATGGTCACGAACAGTGCAGATAGACCCTCGTGGATGGGGCAGCTTGAAATTTTGATTTCGATGCTTTGCTGACATCAGGCTGGCGTAGAGGGACCAAGGGGTGTGGATGGGAAGGGGAGGGGTAAGAGAGAAAGAAAGAGATCGCCCGAACGTCGCAATATTTCCCGCTCTGTACTATCAGAGACTGTCAAGTCCTCCGGGGTGATTCGACTTCCAAGATTTGTTAAGCATACGACAGTGTTACAAACGTGAATGGCTCGTTTCAAAGCCACCTCCTTTAGCCTTTTCTTTTCTGATGCCATTTGATTTATGGTAATGTCTGGCACTGAGCTAGGCACCGACTGATTAAAAGGCGCGGTGTCACAACCCCGCTTGTATGTTAGCCGAAAAGTGCCGTTCTCAAAGCAAAGTTCGTGCCCAACACGGGGAAAATTTCCCATGCATTTTGATTATTTCATTTACGGCTCCGTGGCGGGCTGAGAGAATCGGTTTCTCACCACGCTCTGTGAGGTGTGGGCTCCGATACGGGGCAGCCATTACGCCCGCGAGTCAGGACTCAAGGACTCACGCACCACACTGGGCGGCGTTGCATTCCTGGCGTTCTCCAAGACAAAATATAGCTAAAGGAAGGGAGCTTCACATTCGCAAAAAACACCTTTTTTTAAAAGGGGAAAGAAAAACAGCGAGCTTTTAAAGTAAGAAAAGGACAGTTCCTTTTATTCGTCACAAGCGACTGACAACATGCATCCCTTTTATTTTTGGTCGACCTGGTTCGCCTATATCATACCTTATTAACTTCGAAAAACACTGTGTTTCATCAATCGGTGTTTCCCTTTTTTTAAATACCCCCATAAAAACCAGACGTTTGTTTGCGACACTATACTTCTCTCTGTATGAAAATCAGACGCGCGTTTTCCAGTACGGTGTCTAGTCCAGTTTAATGCCTAGATTTGGCAAATTAGTGGACAACAAATGGAAGGTAACTGCCTAGTCTGTCTGGCGCCCGCATAAGTCAAAAGCTAAGCTGAAAGCTATTTTATTAGCAGAGTCACTGAACAACTGAACTTTCCACTTTAAACGTCTTCTGCAACGGCAGCAAACTAATTATTTAAAAACCGGAAAGACTGTGATATCCAATGAAGCATCAGTACACATAAATAATTAAAACAGTTAAGAATAAAGCACAAGAACACTTTTACACAACAACTGGAGAAGAGACTCCTGGCACACGTCGACTTTCTTCGTGCTCAGAAAAGAAACGTGTTTTCGTCCATGTGTTCCAACTGACGATCTTGCCAGTACGCGAAAAAGCCACTTACACCCAGCGACCAGATTAAGTCTGATTCACACGCATCCACTGACTTGAATAAAGGACCGCGCACAAGCTCATTCTGTAACTCCGTTCGAAGTCGCTACCTTGTTAAAATGAGTTCCATTCACCCTCTCGCCCCGACCAGATCAGGGTGGTAACCTAGTTTGTAAAGTAATACGCAATTCACGCTCCATCGGGCCAGCCACATGTGGTGATATTTTCAATCAGTGTTTCCTAATCAAACAGATAACTTTATAAAAGCGAGATCCAAATCAAACCTTTCACAGCGCTGGGGCGAACGATTTCTTCCCACCTGCTCCAAGATGACAATACACTGTGTGTGTGTGTGTGTACGTGCGTGCGGGAGGGCGCGCTGGCGGGGAAGGAGGGAACTTTTTGGGTGGAATTCAATTTACAGCATTGCCGCTGCTCAGAGAAAGGTGTAGGCTAGAGGCGAGATAGGTTGTTTGAAAAGTCTGCATACATAAGCTATATTGGAAGGTCGCTAGCATGCGTAATGCCAGCATCTTAAGGATTATATTACTTCAGCTTTTGATCTCATTTTAGCGACAAAGAAAACTGAAGCTAACAGAAATACAATCACATGCGTTTACCGTACAGGGCATTTTCAAAAAACGGGGGAGGGGTTAGATTCGCCCCCACCACCACCTCGCCCCCCCCCCTCCCCACCACCACATACACAAACACACACAGAGACACTCAAGACGAACGAGAACTCACGCTCGTAGCACGCCTTTGGGGACTGTTGGTAGCATAGCGCGTGCTTGTCACCCATACAGAGGGGCGTGGTATCGGATCCCTTGCCCGGCACACGTGCTTTCTCTGCAGATTTTACCTGTTAACAGGACTGGCCCTCGCAGTGTTTTCTGCAGGTAGTCTAGTTTCCTTCCCCCTTCCTCTTGCCCCGGTACCCTTCATCGTCCTCTCCCTTCGTACCCTCGGTCACGTGACAGCCTTAGAGATGGCTGACAACCAGCGAGAATGGTTTCCTCTTACGATAGTTTTAGTGAACATGCACAGCCTTTAACTCGTCAGACAGCAAAAGGAGATTGTCTCAGCTGCTTTCTTTTCGAAAGACGCGGAAGAGAGGACATAAATGACGAAAGACATGCTCGAAGGTAACGGGGTAATGCGAGCGTCGGCAGGGGGGAGGAATACTCGGAGATCACTGGCGAACGATCTACACACGGATGGGACAACACGGATGGGACAACACGGATGATGTCGCAGCTGGTGGCAAGACGCTCAGAAGCAGGCACAGCGGAGCATGCAGTCGTGCCTAAGTGTCGGAATTCTCTGTCGCAGGATTCTTCCAACCTGCACTTGTTCTCGTGGGAAAATCGCTTTGGCGCTGAAAACGTCAACCGTGCTCTCTCTTACACCCAACCCGCCCCCCCCCCCACCACCACACACACACCTACTCGCTCGTTCACCAGGCCAGTGCAGTGTCCGACGTGAAACTCCCCCCCCCCCCCACCTTCTCAATTCCTTTATACGTCGGTCAAGAATTTCGAGTGAAGGCAGCATGTCGCCACGCATTTCTCCACTACGGCATATTTAACCTTTCTCAGCAACCGCCTCTACAATATTTCTCTTCAACACCACAGATATTTGTCAACAAGAGATAAAGCGTTTCTCTTCAACGCCAGAAAAAATATTATCTCTGCAACAGCGCATACAATATTTCTGTACAACAGCCGATAAAACATTTCTCTACTGCAACACATACGTTCCTCTACATCAACATATACAACCTTTCTCTACAACAGCACATGGCATTTCTTTACAACAGAACTACAAAACTTTTGTACAACAGCACATAAAACATTTCTCTATCGCACCACCTGACAACCTCTCACAACAAAGGCTCGGTCTGCTTTGTTTGTTGGCTTACCACTACATACAACTCTGTCATGCTCGTTTCTATAGTCTCAGCACTTACACCCCTCCTCCCCTCCAGCCTGGGGTCCTCCATAGCTCAGTTGGTAGAGCTGCGGACTAGCAAACGGAAATGTGCTGTTCGAATCCAGGTATGGCAAAGGATTATTTCCTGGAGTTTCACATTGTCCAAACTCCATACGGCCTTCTCCCCGCACATTAAATAATCTGTCTGCATGGCCATCTTACCGTTTCTATCAGTCTGGTGGTTCTTTCAGTCAATAGCTTAGTAATGGAACCCCATCTCCCCCCCCCCCCATAGTGCGAAATCACCGCCAGGTGGAAGCACTGTTCCTTTAAATAACCAACCTCCACCCGCCCACTCCGACTGCAACCACCCGCACCCCGGTTGCTTTCTCGTTCCTTCTCCACCTTTGCTAAGCCACCCCCCTTCCAGGGCCGAAACTCAGTTCCCAACCTCCCGGCACAAGGCACGTACGAACAAGAACTATGTCCGCTACTGATGCACAAAGAGTTCGTTGAGACGTCTGGGTCAAAGAGGGGCGGCAACAACGTTCACCGCCAGCACCCCTCCTCCTCCAACAACCAAAAAAAAACCAAAACAGGTTGTCGTAAAAGTAAATGACTGAAACTAATGGACGAATTAAGGTTTCGCAACCTCCGTGTTTGTAAGAAATTAACTGCAAGTGAGCTCGAAGGACTGGGTGGGACTGAAACACGCGCCGTCATCTCCCCCGCCAAATTACGCCCTACACGTCCGTGCAAGCACTGACATAAACACCATACTCTGCTGACGGGGCCAAGGGTCCGGCGACAGGTTCAAACCTGCGCGTGCTGTCTCGCGCCTGCTAGAAACTTACACCGTGGCACCACAGGCGAACAGACCGAAGCACGTAGGTCTGTGGTGACGCACAGGCCTTCAGTCCGTGGCTGGGGTGGTGGGGCTAGGGTGGGAGGCGGATGGAGGACGGTAGGCCTCTGCCCACTTGCCTATGGTCAACTGGTGACGTCACAAGCGGCAACTGCACCCACGCCCACTGGTTCCGCGGGACTACTCCACGATATGCAATGATCAGGAACTAGGCCGAACTTGGAGGCATGGTACTCTTGTTTTTATTTTTCAAAAAATCAGTGGCACAAAAGCGTCTGTGCTACGATCCCCATAACCCATGTTCATGTGTCTGCTGCGCACAGAAATCTGAAAGGATTCAGAGATTTTTACCAGTGCGTCCCAAGGGCACAGCGTTTTTAAAAAATAAAAAACATATAGGCACCCTTTTCTTGACAAGAGATAGTCGGAATTTCCAAGCAGGAAGCTCCACGGACCCTCACCTTTTGAGGCTACATGAGAAAACGTACCTCACTGCCTAACAGGTATGGTGGTGTAGAGAGATGACAAAAATGGGACGTCACCCTCGCTGGCAGACACGCGTCCAGAAAGCTCAACAAATTCTTACAGCCAGTCAGACAGACCGAGACTCTAGTCTACGACAGCAGCACGAGCATATCGAAATGAAAGAAATACAGCACTGGTTGTACTGTATTACAGATGTACAGACGTACTGAAGTGAGAACATCAATCATTGCACTCTCCTGTCTCTGCAAGTGGGACTGTGAGAAGTCTCCTAACACAATGGGCAGAATTAAAACGTCAGTATTTTACTTTATCTATGACTTAATTACTGAAATCCTTGTGTTAGGACACATTTCACCAAATACAAAATATATTCACGCACTTTATGGTCATCCATTTGGGAGCCAATAGAAAAGAAGTAAATTAATAAGAAATAAGACATTTTGCTGGTTTGAACAGAAAGCCCCGACACCTCCGATGTCACTGGGCGATATCTGCGTGCAAGGAAAGATGAAATGCGGGTGTCGCGCGTAATGCCATTTTCGGTATATAGGCGATACATGCCCGCATGTCCTATATGCAAACACCAAAAAAATGCGTGCATCAGATGTTAAACAACGCACACAGAATGGTACTTTATAATGAACTTGCTGCTGTGCACCGCGAGCAGAACGCCTCACTATGCCCGTGCGTAATTGAGTGCTCCGGGATGTCAATGCAAGGGAGGTAACTTTAAAAACTACAATAAACGCTGAGGTAAAAGCAGTTGCTCCCCTTAGCACGAGTTCCTTTCCGCCTCAACCATGCAACGTGGTATGTAGTTTGCATACTGAACCAGACAAGACTGTAATACTTCTATGTGGTAGGAGAATTTGAAAACAAAATCCCGCCTATATACATCTAATATGTTATAAGACCCTCGTCTGGTAGCCGATAGGACTGCAGCCTTTGTATTATGATGTGTGGCCTATCAGTAACCTGTTTCACAAGAGCTCTGACTTTTCGATAGATTGTATGGTCAAATGTAGTCATAAACACACAGTAATCAAAACATCAACTGATCACTCACCAGGGATGGCACATATGCTTGAGCATCCATTCAAAAAATGCAAGGTTGCAATTTTCTTCCTGGAAACTGTTTTTGGGTTCACTTGGGTTTGAAAATGTATGCTGCAACAGAAACGTTGTACAGAAAATGAGCAAAATTATTTCTGCAGCTTGTGCTATGCCCACAAGAAAGACAAGTCAACAAACAGCCATGCCCACGTTACACATGCTAATTTTACATGGAATCATAATGTAAACGAAACCCAAAAAATACAAAAAAAGGCTAATAACACTGCTATACTATCGACAATGATTTTCAAACTTTCATGTATTAGTGAAATCGTGTGAATGGAAGCATATGCAGGAAGACGGCGGTCATGAAATGTGAAAACAGTGCAAAAACTAATCTCAATCTGCTTCAGAGGTAACAGTAATATATATTACACTGGTCCACCGGTCATGTAACTCTCAAAGAACATTCGGAAGATAGCTCTCCCTATAGTGCCTTTCAATCCTCGTACGAAGAATAACGAGAAAATAACACAAGGCCAACACCACACTGCAGCAGAAGAACCTACAAATGAGAGGGACGCTATGCTTGCACATCACCCAAAACAGGTACTTTCAAACTAACACACTTATTACAGCGTGCCCTGTTTAAGGATACAATGGGAAACAGTAAAAGAACAGTGTCAAAGGTGGACTTCAACTCTGCACCACTGCTGCCGAAAGTTCAGCAGGCTGCTTAGGGAAAAGAAATGCGACGGCGCCAGAACGTACTACTTTGAAGCAGCAAGGCGGGAAGGGAGGTAATGCATGAGGTGGATAAACAAGATAACTGGAGTACTCTCCCTTGCACTGAGCCTCATAGGCCTGCTCGCGCTGCTGTTAAGCGTGGCCAGTTAACTGGCTTGCGATCAAGAGCGGAAAACGACATTCTACATAACGTAATTTGTACTTGTTTGGGATGGGAAGATTTCTTCATGTAGAAAGTATTCATTGACAATGAGTCTCACCGACGCATACCCGAGCATGCCGATGCAGACAAAAAAGAGGATGTTTGCCACGTACTATTACAGGTGTGCCGGCACATACCTAGAATACCTCCTCTCTTTTCTCATACACACTGGGCAGTTCTAACCTTCTCCTAACTTTTAATATTTGCCGCACACAAACATTTGTGACCGAGGCCGATAAAATTCGAGAAAGAAATAAGCAACACCTTGTTTTACCTGAACCGGTACGTAAAAGTAAACCCCAAGCGCAAAACATCAAAAACACAAGAATGGCTACTCACGTTCTGCGCACAGTCAAGAGGATCTGGTTCTCAACACACTTGCCACGCCCTAACGGATCTCCGTGAAAGCGAACAGAGGGAGTAGTGAACATGCTCGAGCAACAAGGAGACGGCACATTCCCCACCCCGCACCTGACATCGTACGACGAACCACGCGGGGCCAGAGGAGACAGACGCAAGTCTGCTGACTGATGAGTTGTTCATTGTTCAGTCAATGGAGTTCCGGCGCAGCATAAACTGCTGGACGCACAGCGACGGGACAGCAAGCAAACGGTCCCCTCCTTTCCGCAGGAATTTCCACTCGGGACAGTCCTCCAGCGGTGGGAGTCAGTCCCCTAAATATAAGCGGGACGTGTGACTGATAGGATCCTTTGTGAAAGGGGAGGGGGCTTGAGGGCGGGGTGGGTCGGGGGGCGTAAAAGTGAGGAAGGGGTTGAGAAAGGGTCAAGAGACCGCAGATGAAGGGCGGCTATAGTGAGTGGGTCATTAAATTACCACCCTTAATTTGGATCGTTTCCGATCTGCCCCCCGTCTTCACCCGCCCTCTCCTCTACTCGAGGTTCGCTTGCGCCAGTCGATGTCTGGGCCGCTCGGGCCAATTTAGTCAATTCCCTCCCCATGACTCCTCCCGATACCCCCACGCCTTGGTGATTACAAACAGTTAAACACAATGGAAACGTTCCACCAAGCAAACTAATATATAAAAAAGGGCTCATGAGCTGGCCGACGAAACACGACCCGTGCCCTGTTCTCTGTGCCCCTCGTACACGAGATCTCATGAGATGTTGCTCGAAGTGCTCGGATCATTTTCACCAGCCTGTTCTTCGTTTACGAGATGCTCTGGCTAAATATCAATCGACTCAACAGTTTTGATAACGAGGCCAATTAACGGACCACACAACAATGACCTCTGTTGCTGTTGTTGTTACAGGGTGCCTGCGTGCGCGTGTATGTGTGATGGTGTGTAGGTGCGTGTGGGAAGAAAGCTAGCGTCTAGTGCTTTAGAAACAGACCATGGGCCTCCGATCGTCCCAAGCAATAGGTCCGGACAGCTATCGGACCAGCTCGATAAGCCGGCGAACTCCACGTCTAATGAAATTAGTCGGATCGTCTTACAGACACCCTCAGCCCCCGCACCGCCACCTCACGTGAGGGGACCGTAAGGCTAGCCATGGCGTCAAGCGACAACAAAGAAACACGTGCAGCGGAATGGAATAGTGGGGCAGACGTACCAGAGGGGATTTTAAGCGCGCGCCCACACACATACACCTAAGCGCGCGCACGCTTCCAACACGTGAACACGGGCACCCCTCAATTTACATCTTCTCTGAAGTCGAGGCGATAACAATGGGACTAAGGGCAAAGGCATGCAGCGGTCAGTACAGACTTTGGTCCATGAAAATCGTCATACCTTTAGCCGCTTCCCCTAAGAAATTTACATTACCCAGAAATGTGCAGTTCGTTTTGATAGTATGTGCGCGGATCCAGAAGGAATGGGCTTCTGTTATAAACATAACTCACTTTCTAGAACGAAGCAGTCCATTATAAATACAAAGGAACACGTTAGCTATTGCAAGAAGTTTTGTTCACACTACAGCGTACCGTGGTTTCATGTCAATTCACGACTCTGCGAAATACGAGAAGGCGTGGCGAAGAGCAGGTCAAGGTAGCCCCGTTCCTCCACTACCAAGCCAAGCGATGCCTTCCTCGCACAAACAGCCGGCATAAGATCAGGAGCTGGCATGAAAACCGTGCGAGGTCAAGTATATTTTTTGTACGTTCTAACAAACCCCACCCCCAACCGAGCTACCTTTAATCGAAGTCTGTTCTTAAAAACCTGAACGTTTTTTTTTTCTGCCGCTACTGGGGGTTTTGTGCACGACGCACTGAGCTTAATTATTCTAGTGGGCTGCACAAGACAAGAAGCGAGAATCGCAACAAGACGGGCTAGGGGTGACTTTAGTCGTGTCGTGACTGTTGACACATTCGTTAACCCAGATTAGTTTTTCTTAACCTTCTCCAGCGCGGACAGACGACACTGTGCAGCCCCATACACTTTGCCGCTCTGTAACATCTAGTAAAGGCCAACAACTCTTTCGGGCCCTGCTGAACATGGGCGAGCACCCCTTTCTGACTGGTGTCATCTGCTCATGTTCAAAGACTTTATGTAAGAACGTATTTGATTGGTTCAGCAAGATTTTCTTCTTTTTTAGGATGCTACAGAAATCAACTGGTGGTGAAGGGAAATGCCTCTTCCTCTATGAAGGACAAGCAGCAGGTGTGACCATTCAGCAGAATAAAACTGGGTCGGTGTACCGTTACATGGTGCACCATGCAGGCCTGACACCAGCATCTGTCACAAAGTTGTTTTTCTTGGGGAAGGGTGTCGATTTCTCCCCTAACTCTTCTGCAGTCTTAGCCATTCCGCCCCTATTATATCATCTTGGCAAAGGTACGGGCTTTTCTTGAAAAGACGAATCTGTGGTCTCACTCCGCGGAATTTGGTCACTGTATGCATGTCCAGGTTCGGCGAAGTAGGACATATATTTGTCCAATTAAGAACGGCTTGAACAAAAATTACTTTCTTCCATCATTTCCACAGCTTGATGTAACGTAATGTAATTTGTAATGCAATGTAATGTAATTTTATAAGTGCATCATCGCAATCCCTCTGTTTCCTCTCCGACACTTTCCAAGCAAGTCGGCCGGCCTGCTTTCATTGTGTGATCCTGAAGAGCAAATCACCACATGAATGGTTGTCTTTGTTTAAAAATATGGAACAAAGTTCCCTTAGATCAGGGTCGTACACCGGCTTGAGATTCCTCCACCCCTATGCTGTTTGAACCTTTCATCTAAGGTTGCGGTACCGGTCGTGTTTGAAGCGTTCTCCAGTTCTCGTCAGGTTACCGACCCGGCAACTGCAGAACGGGCTCTCGAGATACAGATCACAAAAATGCGATATGATTTTAATTTTATATTGTTAATATACAGATTTGAAAATTCATCATAAGGGCGACGGGGTGATTTGTGCAAACGAGATTTTGTGCAGAACTGTCCCTCCAACCAAAAAAAAAACCCCCATAGGTACTCTACTGGACATTCAGCCCACCGGCCATTTGTTTGCACCCGCGCTTTTGGGTACACAAGAGGGTATGGTAGCTATATGACGTGTACACGCACACTTGACAACATTTTACTTCATACGCCACGTCGCAGACATGTCGGCCCGCCACATCCCCACCCCCTAGACAGAGAGTGAGAGAAAAAAAACCAACCCATTGCAAGGAGCTGTCTGACCCGGTCAGCACATGCGGCATGGCCAGAGAAAATGAACTAGGGCCGTCCTCTGCGATAAGTGACAAGAGAACGCGGTGTACATTACCCGCCGTTATCTACCCTTGCGGAGCTGCGAGTACCAAGGGGAGGCGCCTGATTGTGACGTGCAATTTATTCCAGATGTGCTCCAGAGCAGACAAGACGACAAGACGTTCTCTTTCTTTCCTCGCATCATGCGGGACTCGAGACAAGACGCCCCGAGAGGAGCGTTACCAGAGAATTACAGAGCCCAGAAACGCGACCCACGCTAGATACTGACGTCAGAAGTCCTCTTCGGCATCCCTAGCGGGCCGTGCATTTGTAAGACTCACCTGTGCCCTATGTTTTCTCTCCCGGGTAAGAGGGGGGGTGGCTATAAAGAAATCGGGAAGGGGGCAGAGCAGAGTTCCACACCCACCGGAAGAGCAACCAGGTTAATGGGGCATAAGGTTAGCTACTAAGAAAAAAAACCCGTAACCTGCCCGCATCAGGTGCCCGACAACACCTGCTGACCGCGTTCCAGTCTCAGAATGGAGCAGGCATCTGCTTGAGGCAGAAAGGTGGAAAAAAAATCTTCGTCTCGTACACCGAATCTAGAAATGCACGTGTATCGTTCTCGCTGTGCCGAGGGCACGTCCAAATCCTCGCGGGTGCCCCAGCTAAGGTACACATCTTCCCAAATCTCGGGTAAACAAAAACAAACGCAGGTCAGAGACGCGGAAAGAAAGCCACACATTCTGCTAGCCTCGGCACCAGACCCCCACCTTAACCTCTATTCTCTCCCCCTCCCTTAGCACGACCAGCACAGCCTGCAAGAGACAAAGCATGTCATTTTCATACCTGCGGCTCACGCAGCCAAAGCGCTAAGCGATGCACGAGCAGAAAATATCTAGCAATGCATTCTACACCGTGCGCTGTTATACCTACCCCCTCCCCCAGCTCTTCTTCCTCGCTGCACCACGGGCTCCCTGTACTCGCATCTCCAGCCCCTGAACCCAAGTAGCTGAACTACTTTTCACCAGCGCATTCTTTCCGTGATTGCCGTTCTTGCGGAAACTGCAAGAACCAAAAGAAAACGTTGCCAGGGGTGGGGGTGAGTGGGTGGAGAAAAAGAGATTATATTCCAGATATCCCAATCTCGGGGGTTTTGTATCGACCAGAGCTACAATTTAATGTACTTGGTAGCTGGAATGCAACAGGTAGAAAAGTCCACCCGGCAAACAGAGCGTCATTTTATTACAAACGCAAGTGAAAGCTTTCAGATTTGTAATAATAATAGAGGATTCATAAAGCGCGGTACCCCGCCTCGCAGAAGGCAGGCTCACAGCGCTTGACAGAAGACCTATAGACACACACGCATACAGACATACACAGGCTAACACAACACAATACAGTAATAACCAGTCAATGAGCAGACGAGCGGAGCAGCTAGTTGAGATACTGCGTATACATGTGTGATTTGCGGGCGCTTTTGAAGGACTGGACTATGTTGGTATGTCGAGTGCAAAAAGAAATACAACAAAAAGCACACTTCACTGTGCTGCGATGCTGTCGTTTTTATGTCTTAACCGAGAAAGCTGCAGTACACAAGGAGCCAGATTTCTCAAGACGTACAGAGGGTTGGCTTGCATGAGCATTCTTATCTCCTGTTCATTCGTAAAGGTGCACAAAACATACACAGAGCGAATGGGCCTTACGACCACACTCATGACTGGAAGAGCAGCTACGAACGTTTATGCACGACAAACCTGATATATTAAAAGCTTAGCATAGAGGAAATCATTTACAAATCAAAACTGACCACCTGCGTCAAAATGGGTCCTAAAACAGAATTTTCCATTAGTTCTCTTTAAGCGAGGAACGACGGTCCCAGTGCCCCCCCCCCCCCCACACACACACACAATCTCTCTTCTTTTTTTAAAATCGACATTAGGCGATTATGCCTGTAGTACAATCAAGGCATGGGAAACGTGAAAAAAGTGAGAAGGTGGTATGGCTGTAGTCTGGCGAATCACTTCTCGAGTCTGGCGAACTCTGAAGTTGCCAGCTTGCACATTCTTGGCCGCTCTGGAATGCCCGTATGTATCAGGCTGTTCTACAGCCTCGACTATTCTCGTCCTTCTAGGCTTCTCCACTACTGCAGTACTCTCCTGCGCCGAAGATAATAATCACAAGCGTTCTTTAAACGCAGGAGATTGTACGGACGAGGCAAGAACAAACCAAGTCTGTGGCCATACAGACACAACACTGTTGTCCTGTCTCCGACTATAGACACGATGGCGAGGTGTTCGCGAACAGGAGCTCTCCTAAGTTCTCGTCCGAAGCGAGCACTTAATTCCTCTGTCACTTCTTTTCGATTAAAACGGAAAAGGAAAGGAGTTTCTCAAATGCAAAACAAAGAAGAAACAGAAATAACGGTGGTGTGTTTGGATGACCCGTAAGGTCAAGAACTCTGATCACTGATGGGCGAAAAAGAATGAAATCAAAATCAAAGACATGGATCGCTGATCAAAAATGGACGGTGGTGCTTCAGATCGTCACACAAAACAGAAAGAGAAGGACGAGGGCAGTGTCCTGGCCGCCAGAAGAACCGCGCCAAAAGAAACACCAACCCCACCACCACCACCACAACCACCACCACCACCACCACCACCACAACCACCACCACCACCACCCCCCCCCCCCGAGAGGCCGTCATCTCGATGCTTGCCGCGGGCCTCGCGTGGACAGAGTGCGTGGTGTCAATGCAAAAAAACTGCTAGTGTGGTGCTACGACATCGCCACCAGCCGCAAAGTGTAACGATTCCGCCACTTCAACGAAGTCACACCTGGATATTTCCGAAAAAACTCCCCAATGTCTACAAAATACACATTTGCTTCCCTCGAAGAACAGAAAAACCTTAGCTAAGACAGTTCGTTTTGTCAGAATTCTAATCAACAACGTATCCCAATAAACACATTGTACCTTCTAACGCTGTGCACTTACACTCCGGATGAACTCATCTTTGAAACGCCTGTTTCGAATGTTTTGTTTCATTCTCCAAACTCCGCGGGGGTGAAAGAAAGAAGTAAACCTTGTCAACTTAACACCAATCTCTCTAAACCGCCTGCTCATTCCTGATGGTCCAACTTACCCTTGTCTCCCACACTCCCCCTACCCCATCAGGCTTCATCAAACAACAGCCATGCTATTAAAGCCTCTTCCTTTTTCGTCACCACCTATTAGCTACCCACCTATACTCACCCCCAACCCAAAAAGGTTAACTTAGGACTTACTCCAGATCTACAGGAAATAAAAGAAACACAGCTTTTATAAGCTACAAGGCCTGTTAAGAAGTATAACATTTTCTTTTAAATCGATCGCAGTCGGCTATTCCAGGCAACAGGCAAAGGATAGTTGACACATAGGCCAGCCTTACTATCCTTTCGAACAAACAGCTTTTCAAAGTTCATTTTACTATTTGTGCGTCAAAGATTGAGACATACTTTAAGTTCAATCTGATAAACTGGCATTATATTCTCCGCTTCTAGAAAAATGATCGCGAACATAAAGCAAAGGCAAACACAAGGAAAGGATATTCAAACCTGGGAAAATTGGGAAATAATAAATGGTTTTGTTTTTATATCCCACACGTGTTTACACTGCTTTCAACAGAGTTTTTTTCCCGAGTCTTTTATCTATGATCCACAAATCTGGTGTTAAAAAATGTTTCTTATGATTGTGGAATCTGTTTAATTTCTCACCGCACTATTCGTTAAGTTCGCATCCGTCACTTCTTTTCCACAAACAACATCGCACGCCACGTCTAGCGATATCGGATCCACTTGAAGACATTTTAAACAACCGCATCTTCAGTTCCTGTCTGCGAGGGCGAATGGGACCAGCTAATACAGGGGGGGGGGGGGGATTTGGTTGGTTGGTTTTTTGTTGGTTAACATCCCGCCGCAAACGAGGTGCTTAACAGGACGGTGTTGCTTGAGACAAGTTAACGTACTGCCACACTGGGACTGCTGTCACAACACAGGCTTCAGTCCCACCCAGTCACATTATAGTGACACCGGGCAAGTCAGTCCTAGTACTGTCCCCTGTCCCCTGTCGTGTCAGGCGTCTGGCAGGGCAGCTACTAGATTGCCCATTTTTAAGTCTTAGGTATGACGGCCGGAGCGCGAACCACCGACCTCCCGCCTCGGAAGCGGACGCCTTAACCACCAGGCGGTCTAATACGGGGAACGGGGAGGGGAGCAGGAAAGAGACCGGGAGGGAGCAGGCGAACCAACACACAGCCATGCTGCACGTGAGAAGTACGAGTGCGTACATGCGCGTGGGGGTGGATTGCTTTCAAAAGCGCCACGACAATGGCGACCTTGCACTCAAGTTGACCAGCAAAGGTCGCGCACTGGCGAAATTCAAAGAAACGGTTGCCATCAGCGACACCCGCTGGTGACGCCAGAGTACGTAAATCGTAACAGCTCTGACGTCACCAGTGGGCGTCGTTCGCTTTCCTCGCGTCTGTGAAACTCGCCTCGGCTTGCAACATCTCCAGCCGACGCTGTGTCCATGAACCTCTCTACCTGAAACTCTAGGGTCACAACTCCCAGGTCTCCACTACGTGACACGCCTCCACACCGCAGCTCCGCAGCCTAATGACTTGCAACAGACTTTTGCAGGTGACGTCCATCGCGCTGGCTGGGCCATGCGCAGACTCCACAGCGACAGGAAATCGCTGTTTCGAGCTGCGGACACGAATATGAACCTCGCACACTTGCACAGCTCGCCGCAAGCCAAAAAAACTGTGTTCGTTAAAGAGTGCCAGACCCACGCAGAAGCGAGCGAAGATTGTCACTGGAATATGATATCTCTGTACATTTCTTAAGCTGACATTACGGTATCTCTACACATTGCAGTCTTTTACTGAAAAGAGGGTATCTCTATACATTACCGTCTTTTACTGAAAAAAGGGTATCTCTATACATTACAGTCACATACTGCAAATAGGATATCTCTATACAGTCCTATGCCGAAACAAGAATAGCTCTATACAGTTTTATACAGAAAATATGACATCTCTCTACAATCTTATACTGAGAATATGATATCTCTCTACAATCTTATACTGAGAATATGATATCTTTATAAAATCCCCTAGCTGTAAGCAAAAAAATTCTGCTATACTAAAAACAAGTTTTTGTTTGTGCGCTCGCTCTTTCTTTTTCTCTCTCTATATATAAACACGAAACACACAAACATACCTATATATAATGTAACTTTTATAAGCAAATTCTGGCTAGCCTTTTCACGAGTTATTGCTAAGCATAACTCGACGGTATCTTTGGTAGAGATTAGATTTCTACCGTGGTTGGTGTCTTCGTAACGCGGGTTAGCTATTACCAGACTCGAGTGACTGGTGCGCTGCATTATGGGTCAGTGAAATTGTGCAAAGCCAGCGCACACCTGGCAAAATTTTTTTTTTAAGTCAATTTTTGCGCTATATGCTTTTCCGTATAAATATGGAAAGTCTTGCACCCATGCAGTCCTATACTGAAACTGGGACATCTCTATACAATCCAATGCTGAAAATAGGATAACTATGCAGTCCTGTAAAGAAAATAGTCTTTCTATGCAGTCCTATACTGAAAATTAAATTATATCTATGCAGTTCTATACTGAAAATAGGATATCTATACAGTCCTGTAAAGAAAATAGTCTATCTATGCAGTCCTATACTGAAAATGATATTATCTCAATGCAGTCCTATACTGAAATTAGATTATCTCCATGCAGTTCTATACTGAAAATAGGAAATCTCTGTACAGTCTGCGCACATCCGCTCAGACACTCCCTACAAGGTGTACACCATTCGTACACTATTAGCAGACAGTCAAAACGTCATTCTAAGGCGCGTCGCCTGAAAATACTGCCGCTCGAGGCCAATTTCAGATGACCACCACACGAATTGGTCGCCGCCCCCACCACTCTCCACGACTGCGCGAACATGCTCTCATACGCGAAAAAGAAACGCTCGTGTACTCTTTGTAAATGCGTAGTTTCATGAGGTATTTCTTCCCTGAAACATTATCACTACCGGCCGCGATGATTCTTAAAGCATGGCTGGCAGTGATTCCACTGGCAGATCCCTCCCTCCACCTCATCGGGAAGGGGAAGTGCGAGAAGGCCTGCCAAAACGCTCCCCCGACACCACCCGGGGTGGTCTGCAGGCGACACGAGCTACAGTTATCCAAGAACGGAAGTGGGGATCAGTTCGTTGATAAAGGGAACCGAATCACGGACGGAATTGGAAACCTCGTAGTTATAACAATATCTTGAGCGCCAGACCAAACGACGTTAGAACAAAGACAACATGCGGGTGGAAGGGATGCGGAATTCCACCAAGGTGTGTTGGGGGGGGGGGGTTACAGTGAAACGTTTGCGAGTGAGGAGGGGGAGGAAGTGGGAGGAGACTGAACGGAAACCTGCTGTTGGGTCGGGAGAGGAACAGGTAAAGACACCTAGTCCCGTAAAGTTCAGGTCGTTGGAGGAGAATTCTGTGTTAGAAACCGCACTGATCCAATGGCCAGCATCCTTTGGCCCCTCGTGGTGGGCTTCCACGACCCTACAAGGATTTGTCGTTTCTACCTGGGTGACCTTATATGGGAGGTGCTCACTGGTGTTGCACGAGCCCGTCGAGCGGTCACACATCCAACACGAGTTGGACGTTCACCGCGCCCACAGATTTCTCTGCTCTAACCCATGCAGCTATCCGCTTCCCTGAAGCAATGGAGGGCAAAGGGAGGCAAACTTTTATAAACTGAGTTTATTCTGATACAAAGGCAAGCTGTGATAACGGCGCGGGGGGAGGGGGGTATTTGTTGCTTAACGTCCAGTCGCAAACTATGTGCATATCAGGACGGTGTTGCTTAGACAAAGTTTGCGTGCTGCCACACGTGGGACTGATGGCGCAACACGGGCCTCAGTCCCACCCAGTCACAGTATACTGACACCGAGCCAACCAGTCCTAGTACTGTTCCCTGTAGTGCCAGGCGTCTGGCAGGACAGCTACTAGATTGCCAATTTTTAAGTCTTAGGTATGACTCGGCCGGGATGCGAACCTCCGACCTCCCGCCTTGGAAGCGGACGCCTTAACCACTAGACCACGAGGCGGTACGTGATAACGGCGCCAAGTGCTTTAAACTTTTGCGCGTCATCATTTCTCATGCAGGACGTTTTGTTTGTGCACCTACATACCACTTAAAACCGCCCCAATCCACAGGAATAAAGAAATCCAGTTGAACAAAATAACATATCTTAAAGCCAGCCATGCAACCCGTGGTTTACGTCAATAAAAAGCTATTCCAATGTCAACTGATATATGTAAATCATGGTGTATATCTTAAAGATATACTCTCTCTCCCCCCTCCCTCCCTTCAGTTCTGTCAAGGTCTGCGTCTGGGACCGTGTGAGAATTATGGCTTCGTCTGTCCGCGTGACGCCAGACGGCCACTGACTGGAAAACCAACTCCACTTGTTCGCTGTAAGGACTGTCGTACCAGGGCATCAATCTTCCTCCCCGCCTCACACACACCGATCTCTGACCGTTACCTGCCCCACTACCAGACTGAAATTTTCCCAGCTGAAGAAACACCCAGAATTGCAGGCTGGGCAGTACTGACAGCCCCTTACAAACACGGTCTTTCGCGCACCAGTGTCTTAATGTGCACTGAACCTGTTTAATCTTCACTTCCAAACATTTTCCAGAAATTTTCCAGTCTCCACGTACGCAAAATATATAATGATACAGATGCATGCAAATACTGGCGGATATAAAAATAAAAGAATTCTTGCTGTTTGCGAGTGTTGTATACAACCAGCTTTGAAAATGCGTATCTCTGTGGCGTTTGTTGTGAAACTGCACAACTGAGGCACAGGAAAGATGGACATTTGTCTGATGCGAAGGTCCGCGACCGTCTTTTTACAAAATAAATGGCGCAAATTGTGTGTTCGTGCTTCTGTCCGTAGTCAACCGTACTGAAGCCCACATACAACTGACCACAGAGACCTGACCAGTTCTGCAGCCTCTGCTAGTGTTTAGAGCCAATAAATTAACCAACTAACCAAAATTCAAACCATCAAGCCCCTCTCGCACCCCACAACCTGCCCAGAACAGCTCAAACTGATCAACAGGACAGCCGATGTTTTTCGCGACGACGTCACTGCGCATGCCCAGTCGTGACGTCTCCTACCACTCACTTCCAACAGATTGAACACTTTAAAGTACAGGCTAGTGCAGCTCACTGGTACACAGACAGCTAGAGCGCTATCGAAAACTCAGTTCGCCCGAGTTTGCCAATACACGAACAGAGAGCACGCGAAAATTTAGATACAGGCGTCAACATCTGTTCGGAAGGGAAATCCATTCGGTCAAACGCGGAAATTCCGAGCAGAACGAGAGCCCCCATGCCTATAGGACGTACGTTGCCGCTCTCCCAAGTCAAGTATTGTTATTTTTCCCTCCTCAGGGGGTATATCGACATACAGAGAACGCAGAACAATCAAAGTTCACCCGGCATAAGAAAAATTACTCAAAGAGACAGGTTTCAGTGTACAAAGTAATAGTAAAGCACAACTGACTCACGTTCAATCAAATACAAACGATGCTTAACAGCAAAAGTACAGAAAATTAGCCGCACATACCACATACCCGCTGCCCGTAATTTTGATCACACAAACGTATAAAAGCGTCTACATGACGTCATGACTTACCGTTTTCACTCAGTGCGTCTGAATTTCTAAAGGTTGTTACTCGGGGGAGGGGGTTATCAGAGGTAGTGCCGTTAGTACCTCGTAACCAAGGCCGAGGAGGGGCGGACTGCTGAATATTTGCAAGATACCTTATAGAAGTACAGAACTGCTGGCAGCCTCGGCCGACTTCGGCCGACATCGTCACCGTTTTAGGTCACTTCGCTGTGTTCGGAAGATTGAGGACGTCACAGCGCAACTTCCAGTACCTACACCAAACCAGAGAAGCCGTGGTGCTCAATAGCCGAATGGTGAAGGTATTGGATTTCAGAGTTGAAAGGTAGTTAATTCGATACCTATAATAGCTTTCGATTTTTGTTCTGGGTGGGTTTAGGGGTAGGGTTAGAATTTAGTAGTAGGAAGGGTTTCTGTGTGCATGTATAATTTGGAGTTACTTTCAACGGGCCGATCATTTGCCACAGTCTATGGTTGTTAAGCGAAGCTACCGGAAGATTTGACGAAGTCGGCCGAGGCTGCCCGAAGTTCAATCCCCCCTCTAAGGTATTTTGCAAGAAAAAAATCAGCGGGAAGAGACAATTCGCTGGCAAGTTCGTCTTGCCAGTCCAGAAGCCATTCTCACGCTAGCACCCCTAAGCGCGCTCTGGTGACTGACAAGCTCGCGCTGCTACTGGTGACCTCAAAAAGTCATTTAAACAGAAGGGGGTGCCTCGTGGGGGTTCTGAGAAATACGCGCCTTACGTTGTTATTCGTACACTAGGGGAAAATGCGTCCACGCAAAGGGAGAACATGCGGATATCTCCCGTAAATGTAAAACTACGCCAATCAAACGGCGAGCTCTATTTCGGATGTGTAAAAAGCGGAGCCAATCAAATGGCGAGCTCTATTTCGGATGTGTAAAAAGGGGAGGCAATCAAATGGCGAGCTATACTTCACAGGTCTTTCCGGGGTCGGGAGAGGGAAGTAGAGAGGGGGATGTTTCGGGAGGAAAGGGGTTTACGGGAAGGGTAAGGGGTGGGGGCTAGGGCTGGGGGTTAGGGGAGGGGTGGGTGGGTGGGGTTATAGGCAGTGCGATCTTCCAGGAAATTGGAACGTTTTCAGTATGTAAGACTGTATTTTGATTGGCTCCAGTTGCAGTTTTTTTGGAAGTTGTTTTTCAAGCGCGAAGCCATTGCGACTCAGCTGGGCTGGCTTATGCGGGTTTTATAACTACTACTCTGACCGGGTGCATTAAAACAATGAATCTGAATTCGACGATGAATGTATCTATTTAAAAATGTTTCCTCCCCGAGATTTTATTCCAAACATGCGTCTATAATGAGTTTCCGATCCATTTTTTTCCTATAAATTAAATTGTTGTGTTGCAAACAAATTGACTAGCTTTTTACGTCTGCTTGGACACGGCTGAGTCGCACCGTGTAAATCTCGCATTAGTCGAGCTGTGTAAGCCCCGCATTAATGAGCGTCTGTATCTTCTCTAACAGTCTCACAAAAACGGTTCGCTCTGTGCTTAACATACGGAAATAGATGCGAATATTCACTAAACCAGCCCTTGCCCTCAACGACACTGAAAAATTCACAGCAGCAAAACATTTATAGCAGCAACACATTCAACAGCAACAAAACATTATAGCAGCGAAACATTCATCAGCGACAAAACATTTACAGCAGCAAAACATTGAACAGCAACAAAACATTTATAGCAGCAACACATTCAACAGCAACAAAACATTAATAGCAACGATAACAGCAACAACAGTAACGATGATCGGGCAGGTGATGAGGAGAAGCAGAAAGTGGAGGAGTTGCAATGGTATCCGGTAACAGAAACCGAGAGGCCCCACCTGACGCTCCGCCCAGTGACCCGAAATAAATCACACAAGCTACACATTTGTAGTGTACACTAGTGCATTTTCCTTTCAAGACCACGCCAAGCACCAATTTGCGTCACTGCTGGCCTTTAGCAGGAAGGCAACTTTATAAAAAAAAACTCAGTGTGGAAATGCGGTATCTAGGAATTCTATTTTGTCTTTACAAAGATAATTTGAATTTTCTGTTTAATTGCGTACGGTCAGCTAGAAACAGTTATAAAAGTCATCCTGTAAGACTGTGATTATTCAGCAGTCAACTAGCGGAACGGTGGTGATCAAGCTATGATATGAACGGCGCGAAAAACCAAATAAAACCATTATTCGTATGAAGCTGTGTGTTTGTGAGATCAAAATGGAGCCACCCAAAGGCCTGGGGTTAGATGACCGCTCCAACTCTTGGTGAGTATGCCCACTTCCCTGACAATTCCAGCACCTCAACCCTAACGTCATGTCCAAAAACACCCACTAAAAACACGCACATACTTCCCGAGACATCTGTAACACGAATCCAGTAACTTTCTCGCGTCGACATAACATTTCATATTGTGGACTAACGAACCTCCCTGCAATCAGTCTTTTTTCTTCTACTTACCTCGGCGCAAAATCAGATGACAGCAGCAAACACGTGAGTCAATAACGAGACCTTTCCGTCTTCAGCTCGCAAAGGACAGCACGAAGATGCACCCAGTACGTGCTGGGAAAGATTCCAACGGCCCAATTCAGGGCAGGAGAACACAGTGTGGAGGCACAGAGTGAATGACACAGGTGGGGGAGAAGAGAGACACGAAAAAAAATCACACAGGGTCTGCGCGCGGCGGCCTACAGCCTGAGGTCACACGCGCACGCATACCTGGCATTCCCCAACCTGGGTCGGTGTCACGAGGCAAGCTGCGCCGGTACTAATGCTGGCACACAGGTAAGTTAGGCGCCCCGTTGCGTCCCTCAGCCTGGCCCCTGTATCACCAGGGAACCGTCTAGCGGTCTCTTGTTGATTACCTTTCATTGCGCCCGACAGGTAGTTCATCAAACAAGCTGGCGTGCATACACTCCCAACGCGAACTATGTGTTGTTATTGTTGTTCCATTTGCTGCTGTGCAAAAGGATTAGAAAGGAGTGTGCTGTTTTCCTTGTTTGTCCCGTTCGACGACAACGTGAATACTGTAGCCGGCAAGCGACAGCACGTGTGATTGACTTTCTACAGCCGTGAGTTAATATCCTACACAAGATTTTTGATACCTCTCTCTTTGTGTGTGTGTGCGCGGGCGCGCGTGCGTGTGCACGCGTCTGCATGAGATAGAGGGAAGTGCGTCCTTATCTACGTGAGGGCACGCATGCTCCAGACATTTGTTACCCGCTCCCCATCCACACATCCAACAATAATGATGTTGGCAGCATTCGTTAAAAGAAAAAGTCCGTTGTTCCATAATTTTGTTATTCCAGAAACTGTCTTCTTGTTTTCCTATAAAAAAACCCCAACAACAAAAAGTTGTGTTGACACCGATGGAAAATATAATAACGTTTTCCCGCCCCATTACCGTCAAAAGTCTCAGGCATCCTCGCGACTGGAGAAATCTGGCTTGGCGACATTTTTTAAATAAAAAGGTCAATAACTTCGTTATACATGCTATACTGTTTTGTAAACTAAACTGGTTACGTCACACGCATGCTTTCTCCAACAACCAACCACGAACAAACATCGCGCGCCACCAGTTGTTTTTTAAATCCTCCTGAAACGATCTGACAAGGACGTCCGCATTGGCAGTAAAAGAATGCCTACTGCTAAATATAGAGGGGCACTTCTGCTTCACTTCCTTTGCTGCGAGGTCAGCGAGTTCACCCAAAGCGCCAGTCCTCGTCAAACCTGCCAGAAAAAGAAGGAACAAACTACTTTTGCCTAAACTGGCCAACGTTCACATCGTTCCAAGGAGAAAGGCGCTTTACGCGGAATCCGAAAAAAACTTGAACAGTGTGGAATGAATAACAAATAAAAGACTAAACAGACAAATGAGCTGCATATACCCGACGCAGTTTCTACTGCAACAGCCAGACAATGTAGACCGCAGGCTTCACTAACTCAACATTTAATTTTATGCTAACAAAAAGTAGAATGAACAGTACTATGCCCATCGCCGCGATTGTCAGAGCTATATATATATTCTTTTTAGTAGTCTGCCCGACATTTTTTGTTGTTGTTGCCAGATATACACATCGCCGCGATTGTCACCTGTTTGTATATATATACAGCCTATATATATATATATCCTTTTTAGTCCTCTGCCCAGAGTCGCCAGATATACCCATCACAGCGATTGTCAGTTTCACACACACACACACATATATATATAGGCGTACACGTTGTTTTCAGTCGTTTGCCCACGTCGCCAGGTTGCCCTAAAAAGAGCTGTCAGACATACATAATCCCTGTAGGGCAAGCTTCATGACGCAATAAAAGGTTATGCAGTCGCACTTGTTTCTAGAAAAAGGCTTACATGACATGTTCCTAACGTGAACGTGTCTTTTCTCTGTTTCAAATTCGACCAGCACCTGGGATCTCTTTTTGTTTCGCACAGGAAGTCTGGTGACGCTCACTACAGACCTGTTTTCTTCAAAAGCCGCTCAATCCCCTGCCGCGGATCGTTTTCGTTTTAAAGAAAAGGCGTATACCTTTTCCAGTAAAGACGTGAACGTTTTTCTTTAAAGAAAATGGTAAATCTCTTTCAGACACAGTCAACAGCAGATTTATTCCTATCCCCTCCATTCTCACTGCTCGGACTCAATAAATTTGCTACAGGAAGTTCGCGCGATTTTATCCCGCCATTCCAAGGTGAACACAATGTCACCTTTCTACAGACTTCGCCTATTCTTTAAAAAAAAAAATCCCTGTCACGCTCTTCCACCATGTTTAAAACCCTGTTGTTGCAAACACTTGTAAATGGCACAAACTGATATTTCGTCATTAACAAAAAATGAAAAAGAACTCTCGTTAAAATTAGGGTAGTAATACATAATGATTTTTTTAATGTTATTATAATCTTGCGACATATGCTTCCTGCGGCTTTCCTCACTAATGGTATCATTCAGGTTTCAAAGAACAAAGGTTTCTATACATGCAGCATGCATATATAAACAATTTAGTTTCGCAGTTTCGCACCAGTTAAATTGTTGCTTTCCTTTCGTCTTAAAAACTGTATGGATGAGCATTGTTTAACCAGGTGAAGAAAATCTGTCCCCAGTTTAAAATGCATGATAAATCTGGTGTGCGCTGTTCTGACACGTCAAGCCAACTGTGAAAAAGGAAGCGCGTACAGTGATTTCTCCTTTACTTACAAGGTCGCATACACACAGTACAAACACGGACACCCAAACATGCACACATACACGCTTTCTTAATTTCCACAGGCGCCCTCCGAGTCACACTTATCAGGCATTGGTCCCATTTCTCGGTCAGGACAGCAGAAGAAAGTCGGTCAATGCACCCAGTCATTGCGAGTGCGTGCGCGCGTGCCTGCGTGTATGATACACCTCTTCGCGACATACTGCCGACTGGAAAGGTAGCTCAGGAGAAAAACTTTGATGGATGGGATGATTGTTTTACCCAATCCGCGCTACCTTTTTTTACGTGGAGTTGCTGCTATATTTATAGCTCTGTGTCCGCGAACGGTGGTCGCCCGGCATGATGCATAGAACGATTGTTTCTGTTCTGACGTTCACACACCCCGCACCGCTGGGAGGCGCTTGCCGGGGGATGGAACGCCGAGACTGCAGCACAGACTGCACGTGCAGTATGCAAGCCGAAAGTAGCTAGTTCTGCCATTCGCCTGAGATGCTACTGAAACTTCCTGGCCTCGCCTATTGCTGAAGAACTTCTCTTATTTAACCCCCACCTCCCACACACGAGGTAAACACTGGCACTAACACTAGCACTAACACTAGCAATACATGTTTGGTATCAACTTGCGACTAAATCGTGAAACCATCAGCCCACTACAGCCGGTCGTCTTATTAACAGGATTATCTGCTTTCGTCACTAAGTCTTGGATAGCTGCGAATCTGCACCAAGCTCGATCGAACTTTTTCAATGTCTACCGCTACCGAGACATCAGACAATACCAACGAGCTGACGTGATCTGTGATACCCTCAGACAACACCTTATTCTCGGCTAGCAGCTCTACCACCACCACCACCACCACCACCCAAACGGATCCAATGTCTTCTAGACGTTGACTGCGTGTTATCGTAAGAAGACATTTAAGCGCTTTACGTAAAGAATCCAGAACAATGAATGAACCACTAAAAACTCACTTAAAAGATGGGTTCTGACGAATCGCAGGTGGTAATCTCAAAAATAAAACGTCTGCTACAAACAATTAGCTTCTGCAAACTGGACAGGTAATGACTTTTCGGGACAAGTGTTACGATGCCCAGGCACGTTTGATCTAACGTCTGACAACCCCATTTAAGGAAAAAAGAGAGCGAGAGAAAAAAAGACAAGATTTGCTTAGGAGTGATACAGGAACTGATCACTCCTGTAGCGCACGTCATCACTACACTCGTCACATATCATGCCATCAAATACACTTTTGTCAAATCAACAGTCCACGCAAAGACAATCAGGCTGGTAAGCAAAACTGAACAAGGCAGGAGAGGGGGTGGTGGAAACGGAAGGAGGAAACGCGGATTTCGCCCGTGCACCTTGGAAACGATCTGTGCGCCTGTCTAGGTATGTGTGTCCGTCCGCTTGTGCGCGGATCAACAGGTGGGCGGCTGAGCCAGCGATCCATACCAAGCGACCGACAACAAGATCTGCAGTTCGTGTTTTTTCCATGTCCGTTGTTACATCCTGTTGTTAAAGCAGAAAGAAAGTGGGGCAGGTGCTGGACATGCCAACAGACAGAACCGGCAGGCTAAAAGTACAGACGCCATTTACTCACGCATCACGGGGCAGCAGACAGGGTAAGGCGTTTGGCTCAACAGCAGTCGCTGACGCACAGGTGAGGCGGCTGGGTGTGTAGACGACAGCAGACAAAGCGCAGCCTCTTCTGTCCGGTACGAGGATTTCGCTCTGTCGAGTCTTGGTTATCCGAGCCACAGAGCCACAATGCAGTGTAAGTTTCTCTCTTGAAAGCTCGTGCACGTTTTAAGTCACAGCATGCTGGCTGAATGAGGCCGGGATCCATCTGTTAATCACGAGGCATCTCCATCGTTCCTTGTCCATTCTACTGCAGCTTCTCCTGCCAGAATAAAGTGAAGGCGGCGGCAGCGGGGCGGCGGTGGTGGTGGTAGCAGCGGCTGCAGTGTAAGCGGTGTAGCTGACAGGAAGTCCAAGTGTCGATCCCAGCAAGCCTCAGCCCACCTCGGCAATCTGCAAAGCGAAAATGATTCAGTTTAGCACCTATAACGTGCGAGTGTGCCCTGAATTGGTGGTAAAATAAGAGAATGGGCTTTCCGGTATTGCCGACGATAAAAATCCTCCTTTCTCACAAACGCGCGATTTTTGGGAAACATGCCGCCGCTCGGAATGACGTCAACAGACGACTGGAGTCAGCGCTATCAAGAATCACGCTGGGGAAAAAGAAATCAGGATCAGGGGTTGGGGAAGGATTCGCGCCTGGACTATAGTGAACACAAGAACGGCTTGTAGAACTCCAGGTAACTCAGCTAAATACCTGTATCCCGCTTTAATCCTCTTTCCTTGAGAAAGGCACGTGAGTCTTCCTCCGCATTTCCTACACAAAATCCCAGCCCTAGTTGTCTTTCTTTCTTTCTTTCTTTCTTTCTTTCTTTCTTTCTTTCTTTCTTCCTTTCTTTCCTCAACCGCACACGCACGCAAGCAGCTACACGCACATGACCTCTCTGGTGCCGTCGGCAAGGGACTTGAGGAGAAAGTGCTTCCTCTCTTCAATTAACCACCACCACAGTCCCACAGCCCCAGGGAGGATATTTATAATCATGCTGTACTATTTTCATTTCGCCACCAACTAAAAATAACGCGATCATATCTGAAAATGAAAAAAAAAAACCCCCATGACTCGGCTGCAGGAGGAAGTGCCTTGCGAATCATGCAACTTCCAGGAGAGAGACAGGGAGGTGGGGGAGGGTAGGAAAGGGTGGATGTAGGCCAGCAGCGTGTCGGGGTGTGATCATAATTTACACCGCATGATACACGACCACCAAGCTCCGGATGAGGTCTAAACTTATCAGCTCTGCTAAGCTCAACGAAGCCGGGATGAAGGAATGTATTTACGTCTGGCTTCACGTAACATCCGAACGCAAACAGGCAAAGCGGAGAAACCCGAGCGGCCCTCGAGGGCCAGAAACCACCAAAGCAGACGCAAAGAATTCCTCATGGATCCAGAGACAAGCAAGGCTTGTACTTTCGAATTGCACTTTTGGGAAACCGAAGTATCTGCTGCAAGGTCTTGAACAAAAACATTTGATCGAAAGCAAACGTGAACGAAGACCGAGGGACATCCTTGCTCAGTCACACAAAGGTACAATCCACAGCTGCCCCTGACTGTCATGGAAAAGTTGTTAACTGTTATAGTATTTTAACTTGTAACCCGTTTCGTGCCGACCTGACAAGTCCGTTTCTTATTGTGGTCTCGCAATAAACGTGAACACCCGGCACACATTGACGTCATGCCGTCACGTGATCCTGGCGGGAAGATGACGGAAATAGAAAAGGATCCCTCTCTCGTATTAATTAATAATATGCACTTAGGAAGAATGCCTCAGTATGGCGTGTGAACCGAGTTTGGTCCCAGCTGATCATACGATCTCTCGTCCTCGTGAGCGCCCACTCGTGAACGCAGGCACAAGCAAGAACTAGCATATCACTGCCCTCTGGCATCAAAGAAAGCGCCAATCGACTTTTCACACAGACGCTGGGCATATGGATTATGCAACGCCTAAACAGAACTGAGAGACAATAAGCAAACCATAAGTACCATATTTAAACGTGTGCAGTTTACACGCCTGCTGAACCGTATTCTAGTAAACTCTCCGCAGATAATAATTACAATAAACAATGGGTGATTACGTATTGTAGGAGAACTTTTGAATTATGACTGGCAATAACAAAACATCAACTGAAGAATCCTACTGCCAATTGTAGATATCCTGAACACCTGATTACAAATCCAAATGACTGTTAATCAGCATCATGCTGTTTCAGTCGGGCGTACTTAACAAGTGTCGCACGAATGCGCGTCTGCTTTTGAATCTTCCCTCATTCCGTACCTGTATGTGGTTAGAATATATGCAGCCGCTTACCGAAAGAAGGTTATATGTGCCATATGATGCTACAGCTGAGTGTGCAACTGTGCATGCATGTACTTGAAAGCAGAATCCATCTGTCATCTACCGTTGTCGTCGAAGATAAATAGGACAGAAAAAAACACCAACCCGTTACATTCAAGGACATGCTGTCTACGTAATGCATTCCGCCTGTGAAAGCAACAGGCATTTCCCGCGACTTAAAACTTCACCCAAAGTAAAACGATCTCAATCACGCGCTGGCTAGCTCGCAACAGTTGTCGCCACCATCTCAGACAGCGGGGCCATTTTCACGGCATGAAACTAAACTGCGCAGAATTTGTTTCAGTGGTGTCTCACCTTAATACTGCGCGACCGGACGGGGCACCAAAGATGCTCGATGCTTGACTATGCCGAATCGAAGTGCCTCTGCAGTGTTGAAAGAACGACGGCACACCGTCGAACAGTTTTATGCCAGACTGTCAGAGGACACGAGTCACGAAATCGCATCACGAAACTAGCGGAACTCGACAGCGTACACCTTCCACCCAACTCCGCAAATTCTCTTCTTCGCTTCCATCTTCCTCGTAATTAAAGAGTGCCTGAAAGGGAGACCACCTCAACGAACCTCCTCCCACGGTGTTCTCAGTTCTCCGTGGCGCTGAACTACTTTTCCCAACCACAGTACCTCTTCTTTTATACATAGCTACTCGTTCAAAGAGCTTATCGTTACCGTTAATGCATAGCCGTACGATAGGCTAAGAACCTAAAACTTGGTGGTTCGATTTCCCTGCTTTTAATTTTTTCCCCATTATTTAAACCAAAAAAAATCTTGATTCGGGATTGGATTAGCGGAAGGGGTAAGGATGGGGTTAGAGTTTAGGTACCGACTTGTTTACAGTACCGAAAACAGAGCGGTACAGTACTAGGACTGTTCTATACTATACACGTAATAGTACCATTTTAGTATACTTCTAAGTATTAGTATTATTGTGTAGTACACTAAAGTAGTAAGGAGTGAATGACGGACGTTCTGTCTTCTGACCTATTGGTCAGTGTTGCGTTCATCTCTCCCTCTGTGTGTGTGTTCGTTGTTTTTCATTAGAGTATGTGCCTCGTCCGCGCGAAGTGTGCATGAAATGTGTTCTCGCGCGTTAAAAAATCTACATTTATTATTAGTAGTAGTAGCAGTAGTTCAGAAGTACGTGTTGCAAACTTCATGCAGCAGGATGACTTTTGGATTCTGGTTGACTGAATCATTGATGACATTTAAGATGTTTTGGCTGGGAGTCTGTGTCTCCTAGTCTAACTGGGGAAAACAGTTCTGCGTCCGGTGCCGCTTTAGTCCTTAAAATACAACAGACATCTGTAAACTTCTCAACTCAATATTTCACTACCCACTACCACTACCCATCCCCAGCTCATAGCCACCCAACCACCCCTAGCTCATAGATTTCTCTGTACCGATAAGTCTGTGTCCTTCAGCCGAACATTTAATACGCAGATCCCCTCACATGCACGTCACTTTAAACAAAACAACATTCTTCTTTAGTATTTCGCCCACGCAACACCTCTAATAGCCGGATCCACGTGACGCAAGTTTTCGATTGGAATAACAGGATGGATCTATCGATTGATTGTCCTTAGAGCAGCATAGTTCAAGGCTGTGCCCTGCGAGTGCGCATGCGAGAATGGCGTGAACTAAACCGTTATTGTGATCGGACAGATCGACGCAGTTAGTTCACGGCTCTCGTTTATATTAGCCAGCTGTCGATCCGATCACACGATTTCTACTACCAATCTTTTCATTGCGCGCGCGCACGCTCACACGCACAGGGGAAGAGAGCGAGATGTGGGGATGCTTATTCCAGAGGCTTGATCTCGCTCCCACACCATCCAGATGTGGGAAATAAATCAGTGGTTTTGGGCTGGGCTACTTAGAGAAACTACAGGGCAGCACATAAGATCACATCTCCCTCTCCCGGAGGCAGAGGACGTGAGGTTTTTTTTTTTAACGGGCAGGGTGCACTGTCTCGGTCGAGCTGATTTCGGGAGATGAAAACTTTTCGCTGAGGAATGCTCAGACCACAGCCGCTATAGTAAGCCTCGGCGTTCATTCTGAGTCTTGCTCGTACCGAAACTGCGAGCTCACTGTCCAAAACACACAGAGAGAAATTCTCTGGGCCTTTCCCACGTGTCAGTTTCCAAAGCGCGGACCTCTTGAACCTTAAACGTTCCCCTCAGCAGCAACCCCTCTACCAAATTTCCTGTGTCGCTATCAGCTTGTGTCCAACATGCCCGCTGTCAACCTCCCCCACACACTACCTCCTCCCCCCACCCCACCTGCCCCTGACCCTA
>SMGT01010506.1:242966-254696 GCA_004794575.1 Lanistes nyassanus
CCCAGCTGCTGTGATTCAGTTTGTTGTGATTTTATTTTATGACAGTCGAGGCTAAGCTTTCAAAACTGAATTTTAAAAAATCGAATATCTTCTACCCTAAGAATATAAGGCTTTTCCGCTTCAAGCAGCCTAATAAAATAGAACAAGCGTTTATGCCAGGACGCTTTTAGCGCCAGCGCTATCTATAAAATATTCCCCACTGGCACTAAAGAAGCCCTCGTTGACACTTCCTTCAGCAGTAGCGATTTCAACAAACTGTTGTACACGATGCACGGGGACTGGAGCAGGTGCGGCGTGAGGCTGAAAGAGAACGAGAGAAGGAATACGTCAAAAACTGGGTGCCCTAAACGTAAAACCGACGTAGAAAAAGCGTTTTTAAGAGGGAGCGCTCGCCGAATGTTTTGATAAACAACGAAAGTGCAGTGAAAATGCCAGGCCTGTCGTCAACAAATTATGGTCAAAAGGTCTGCCATACCCCGGTGCGTGAGGGAAAACACCTGCGCTTACGAGAAGGTGAACCAGAGCTCTCAGACGTGAAAGCGTTCTTGCTTTTGAAGAATTCCTTCTATCGTGTATATATTTTTCGTCAGCTATAAATTATTAATGCAGAAATAGATCATAAATGTATATAATGAAGCACAGAGATTTCCATGTAAGTTTTTCTTTCCTTTTTTTTTTACAGCAGCAGACAAAGCAACACACTGCTAATTTATGCCTTTTCGCGAAGCATGTGGGGGCAGGTATGCCGTGACTTATTGTCTTCAGTTAAAGTTAAACACAACACACATTGCCTTCGTTCTTTCTTCATTTGTTTCTCCATTTGCCTCTTTCTGCTTATTCCTTTTTTCCTTTTTCTTTCTTCTTAATCTTCGATCGTTCTTCCACATCGTCTGCTTCTCCTTCTTGTGTTGTTGTTGTTGCTGTTGTTATTGTTGCTGATGTTAAATTACTTCTGCTGCAGTTTTCTGTTAATTCTTGCATTGCTACATGTGTTAGTAACGAGACAAGTTCGGCACGCATTCCTTCACCCACTTGCATGGAAAGAATGGAGAATAGGGCAGTGAAAGGATTGGAGAGGGGGAGAGAGAGAAGAAGAAGAAGAGAGGCGTGCGGATGTACAGATGCACGCAGACTTGTTCACAAAACGAGAGAAGTTCGCTCATTCGCTGATAACCTTCTTGCCGCTAGCTGCCCGCGTGAACTAGCGAGCTGCGGGGAGTTGCAGACACTAATGTGCTTTTAACAGCCCTAGAAAGACATACGGCGCGCTCGCTATCTCCTGGCCCTGGCTCTGTTCGGACCACATCACAACCCCCCCGCCCCATCAAAAAAAAAAACAACAACAAAAACCTTCCAGCCCCTTTCACCCGCGGCGCCAGACCTCTGGTGGCGCGTTGTGAAGCAGCACCAGGCGACGACAGAATGAGAAAGTCGATGTCGCTAACACCCCCCCTCCCCACCAAAAAAACCCAAAGCAAACAATAACACCAACAAGAACATCAACAACAAGAAGACGTCATAGCAAGGAGAGAAACACCTGCACTTCCATCATCGTTGTCGACATCATCAATATGGAGTCTTATTTTTCAGTGTCACTGTCGTCACCCACTCGGCGTTGTTATCACTGTCGTCACCCACTCGGCGTTGGTGCATTCAGAATTGCAGAGATTTCCTTGTAAGTATTCCGGGCATAAGTATTTAACGTGTTGAGGGTAAGTATTCCGTACAAGTATTTCTGGTAAGTGCAGGGCAGCGTGCGTGCTCTCCCCTTGTAAAACGAACTGATCAGAGGTGAGCGAATGGAGGTAAAGCTTCAAGATACTCGTTCTGAGCCCGTTCTCGACGCTGTATCTTGACAAACCATCGAACAGATCCTTGCTGGCCTGCAGCCACCTGGACGCGTCTGTCGACTGCAAACAGACTACCCCGCAACCGCCCGCCCCCACCCCCTCCCAGGTGTGCTGCCGACCCCTCTGCTCTCAGCCGATCTGTGCGGTGAGAGAGTTTGTAGGGGTTTTCCCTGGCTTAAAAGCTATGATTCCCTCAGGCTATCATAGCAGGTTCGCATTGCCAGAAGGCGGCACCAGTCCCCCTCTCTTTGCCGACAAGAAAGGAGTTCTTCTTGGAGGGGCCAGATAAAACAAAGTTTTGTACGGAGTCTCTGCTGTATATGTCGAGATCAGGAGGTTCGTAAGTGATCCATCATAACAACACTCACGTGTAAAGAAAAGAAATAAGGAAAAAAAACTGAACACGTGTCTGATCTGGGAACAACACATCCTGTTTTCTGAACGTTGTCGGCAAAACGCTCCATCCATTTTAATCACTATTGAGGACTTTGGATCGTTGGGGTACTCTTCTAGGCGGTTCAATTTTAAAATTAGTTTTCTTGCACGAACTATTGAAAATTCATATATGATATATGATAGTGATATATGTCCGGTGGACATTTGCTTACCTCTATTTTGTGTGCGCGAGTGTGTCGGAACGTTTTTATGTACGCATTTCATGCATGCAGGGCCGGGGTCAGTGTATATGCGCGTGCGTGTGGCGGTTTCCGCGCCGCCTACCTGTGTTCGTGCGTGCTTGTGTACGTGATGTTGAAAGCAGGTTTGAAGAAATGTCGCCTCTGTATTCTTTCCAGGAACAGCTCTATTCACTAATGGAGACGTTTTGTTGTCCAGGTGTGAATCATTTATCACCGGTTACAATCTATCCAGCAGTCCACTCCTTGCAGTGGCCTCATCATGCAGCTTTCCCTTCACGTGACAGCTACAGGCTGCAGTAAATGGTCGAAACTGGTGTCATCATGATAACACGACAAGAAACAGTTTTCCCTCATCTTCTCTTCCTCTCTTATTTCTTTGTCATTTTCTCGATCTCCATTTTCTCGTATTTCTTTCTTCTGTATTCTTCCCTTCCCGATCCTCTGTCTCTTTCTCTCTCTCTCTCTCCCTTCCTCCCTCTCTCTCTCTCTCTCACACACATATACTCTCTCTCTTTCTCTCTCTCTCACACACACTCACTCACGTACAGCGCGTCCCCTATAATGTCAAGTGTATTACTTCGTTGTTGATATGGGGCAATGGCCTTTAAGAAACTGAATTTAGTTATTATTGTTATTATTATTATTATTCTCACTCACGACGCAGGCACAAAGGCACACGTGAACAGATCCATTATCCAGCCCTGCACACACACACTCACCTTCACCCCCCACTGCCGCTTTCAGAACACAACACCGTATCCTTACGTTCCTAGCCCGCAGCCATCGCTGACATTCTGTAGGCGATTTCTTGCTTCCTTTGATCTTCCCAACACAACATAATCATATCTGTCAGGCCTGGGCCGCACCGGACATGTGTTAAGTCCGGCAGGAGTGATTCAAGGGCCTTGCACTCGCAATCAGATCCACATTATCCCGGTGAGACTTGTGATGTGCTGTCCTCTCTATCTTAGTATGTCTCGTCTTATGTCCGTCCGTCCGTCCGTCCGTCCCTTTGTCGATCCGCTCCTTTTTCTTTCAATTCTTCCCTGTTCTCTTTCTTTTTCATTGCCTTCTGACTTCTCTCTTTTCTATATATATATATACTCCTTTTTTGGTTTTTGTTTCCTTTAATTCTGTCTTTCCGTCTCAAATTCTTTTCTCTTTCCCGCTTGGATTCTTTCAAATGCTTTTACTCAAATTGAATTAAATCCCTGCTTTTTTGAATTCCTTTCTTTGCTGAAATTTCTTAAATTGTCATTTTTTCTTTATTTTTTCTTTCTTTCTATCTCTCTATCTAGCTAGCTATTTATCTACCCCAACCCACCCATCTCGAACTTTCGGTCCAAATAATAACAGTTTTAACATAGAGCCCCCCCCCCCCTCTTGACGCGACGGTTAATTCGTTACCTCAACTGAGCGTCAAAAGGTCGTTCTGCTGGTGCTGGTCTACGAATGCGAATTGCTGACTGTCGATTCTCACTCCGATTCCGTTCCTTCTTTCTCTACAGCCTCCCCCCCCCCCCGCCCCATTTCCTAATTCTTCATCTAACAGCAGGAAAGCCCAGGAAAGCTGAACGAAGACTCCAATAAATCCATCAATAAGGATGCAATAAAACAAGAGAGTGTGCGTATGCAGATCAGAACTTACTGTTTAAAACTTACACTAGGGGGTGGGGATGGAGGACCCGTTGTTTATGGCTGTCACCAGCCTGTTTATTCACATCTTTCTAACTCACGATTTGTTTCCTCGTCATCATGTTCGACGATCACTTGCATCGGTGCATGTCTAACATGGTGGAAACATGACAAACTGCAGAGGCTGCTTCTGTCTATTCAGATGAAGCCATCGCTAGCCTCAACGACCGCCATGCTCAAGTGGTCGTCCCACCAAACACCCACAAGTCCCCGCGGCCGCAATCATACCTCCCTCCTGCAACGATATTCCTCCCTCCCCACTTCCATCCAAACGTCACATTTCATTAGCTGCTCACTGGCAGACAACGGGTTCCCGAAGTCTCGTTTTAAGGACGAGAATGCAGTAGACTTCTGTCTACCATGCCGATCGTGTCTCGTGAGTCCGCATTCATTCGCGGCTGCCGTCTGGCCTTTCTTTGATTGCGAGGTTGTGGCTGCTGTCGGTGGGCAGTTGTACGCCAAGCTGATTCTGTGCGGTTTTATGGATGTCGAGGGTCGCGAGGGGTGAGCAAGTTTTGGGGGCGGGGTCAAGGGCGGGGGCCGGGGATGATTGACGATCGATCAACAAAAGGACACGTCTGGCTCCACAAGTCCCTCAACTGGAATTGCTTCCAGACAATTCCACATTGTGTTACATGTGCTGTGTCATATCTTTTCAGGAAGATCGTTTTTCAATGCAGCTCTGTCTTATTTCGCTGTAGACTGGCCATGGCCTGTAGGCTCGCTGCCAAAGATCGTCGGAGACAATCTCTGTATTTTAACTTATTCTAGAGAATAACAAGAGAGATGGAACACCGCGTTCAGGAGCCTCTTTTTTTTGGTGGGGGGTGGGGACCATAAAAAGTAGAGTTTGAATGAAAACATAAATTGTGATCTGTGTTCTTACGGATACACAAAGGAGGTTCAAAAAAACTATAGCGTTTGACTGCCACTGTACTTGACCGAACGTACTGATGCGAGAGGGAAATGAAATTTTCTCGTGGTTGTTCTTTCGATGCAGGTCGAAAAAGAACGTGGAGAAGTTTATATAATTTTTTTCTCAGCACGGGCTGTCTCGGCACAGCTGGTAATTGTCACTAGCTGGAGAAAAGAGGAAACAAGGGCTTGAGGGAAGAAATATCAACAAAGATTTCAGGGCCTTTGCAAAGCTGCAGGAATTTTAACCTCACTGAAAACTTGATGACGACGGTAGGTGGGGTGGGGAACTGAAACTACGAAGACGGTGGTGGTGGAGGGGGGGGGACGACAGAAAGAAACAAGAGCCTTTGATCTTTGAAGTTGCACGGGAATCTATACAGCAACAGAGGCTCTAAAAGTCACCCAACACAGTTACAAATCGTTATGGCCGTTACTTTTTGGTGTTCATATTTTACTTGCCAAACAATATCGTATTTGCGCGGTAAATAGAACCCGAGGCATTTCTTTCTCGCAGCCAGCTAGGACTTGCCGTCAGCACGATTGATCTGGCGGCGAGCTGAAACACTGACTTTCGCCGTTTCGCGACCGCCCTTCCCATCACGCCATGGAGATTGCTGGCAGGCCTACCCTGACACTCGGTTTTTGGTCGGTTACAGAAATCGAAATCGGTGGTGGTTAATTTTTTTTTTAAATCCCCGACTAATGAAAGATGTCGCTCTTGTGCGACGCTTCAGGAGAGTTTTGAAAAGTTTCAGGGGAGGGGGCAACAATAAGAACAACAAACACGAGACAGACCAGCAGACAGACAGACAGACAGAGCTACGAAAGTGTGGAGTGATTGAAACACAGTGACTTCAGGTTACCTGTCCATAATAAATAGAAGGGTCAGAGAAGAGTGAACAACACACCCTCGCACTCACACACGCATGCAGACAGACACGCAGACACACAGACAGGTCGGAAGTAAGGAGAGGAAAGAAACAGAGACTGAGACAGAAGGAAGGGGAAACCGTTTAAAGACAAACAGCAGCACGAATGGTGACAAAGTCGACAGCAATGGGATCTCTCAAGGGTCAGGAAGGTGGGGGAAGAAAAATGAAGTGGGAGGGTGAGTGTGAAGATAATCCCATTTATCACACACAGACAGAACGATACTTTCCTCCCGGGGTCATCAGCCAACGTAAAAGATTCGCTGATATCTGCATCTGCGTTGTAAAGTCTACACACTTTTCGCCGTCTCTATGCAAGCACATTCAGGCACGCATAAACACGAACCCATGCACGCACGCACGCACGCATGCACACACAACCGCGGCCGAAACCTTTCCACCTCCCACCCACCCTCCCACCCACTGAATTGAGACTGCAACTGCCGCAGCCAACGGAAAAGCACGTGGAAATTCTAAAGGATCTAATGTTCATGATCTGAGAGTGAGCCGATACTCTGTGCCTCTAAGTATTTCCACCTGCACGCGTTTGTGCGATGACGCTGCCATTTCAGTTAACAGAGCCAGCGTTAATTTCAGCGAGTGTAATTCGCAAAATGGTGGCCTTTAACATTTTATTGGAAGCAAATGTCCACGGCGCCGCATTTTGCCAAAGTCAGAACGATGAGTTCCCCAGCTCCACAGGCAGCCCGCAGTCCTTGTCAAGGGGTGATAACTGCCGAGTTCTCGTTTCCCACAAACTAAATCATTGGAGCCGGAGGAAGGTTCGTGGCTCTAGGCCCCAGCCTCACGCTGTCTCTTAGCAGGACGCCGGCCTACCCCCTTGTTCAGTGAGATACAAACCATATGCCCAGCGTCGGGCCAATGTCGGGGGTGGGGGGTCCTATATAATGACCACCACATCCCCCTTTCATGCCCCACCCCCAACAGACTTACTCCGACCCACACCCCTAGACAGACCATCGTCCTAACCCCAGGGTGTGCGGTGGACAGCGTGTCAGTGGAATAATATATCTGTAGAATAATGTATGAGTTGCATCCGGTAACCGAAGCTTATACATCCGGGTATCCGGGGGACTTCCGGCAGCCGTGTCGCTCGTGCGCGTGGGACCCAGACAGTGGAGTCGCTTGCAGGTCTTCGTGCTGCATGATGGGTAACATCTTAGAGGACAATGGCGGTCTCTGCGCCTCCCCAGCTGGACCTGAGGTCTTCCGTGATAATGGCTATCGAGTTGTGTTGTCCACAGTTTGAACACGCATTTTGTTCACAATATAATCCGCACTCTGCCCTCAGGATTTTCGTCTCCTCATCTCCAGATGATCTGCCGCGATGATACTGATGACGAGATAGAGAAAGAGAAGAGAGACAGAAAAACAGAGGAGAGAAAGAGGAGTGGGTGCTGTCACTAGGATTGTCCGATTCTCATCAGCACTGACCAATGTTCGCTAGTAACGACCAATTTAATGTTCTCGGTAGGAAAGTACCAGAAAATCGGCAGACTCCCACGCGACCAGCAGAACTCACCAGTCGTTCTCCTTCGTCTTCCTGTTACTGTTTATTTCTCTCCCTTTCTTGCACCCCCGCCCGCCCCCGCCCACACCAAATTTCTCTTTTCCTCCTTCAGATAGGCTACCTTTCTTTCTTGTCCTCTTCTTTATCCTCGTTCATTTCATCTCAGAGTTGAAAGAATATTCAGCTTCTCTCGTGCAAAGATTTTGTCTAGGAAAGGGCTACGTGTGTCTGTTCGTGCCACTTATTCATTAAGATGCTTATCTTTTCATCTGCGATATTATCGTGGAAGGAATCACTGATACCCTTTGGATTAAGTTCTCCAACAAAGAAACTAGTCCTACAGACTGGCTTCCAGGTACCTACCGCGAAGTTGTTCCATTACAACCATCATTAAACTTCACAAAGGAAGCGAAATAGCCTGCGGTTTCAGAAAAACAGTCGTAGGCTGCATTGTTCTTAATGGCACTAGCTTTGCGCAATTTCTAAATGGAGACATTCCTAAATGGTTTGTTCTAGCTCCGAGTCGCATGCGTGGGCCACGTAAGGGTTGACTTAATGTCTGTTCTACAGTTTCACTTTGGAAACGCATGATTATAAGCCCTGCATTCTGGTCACCCGACCCTGACTAATCATGGAAAAATAACAAGCTGTAAATTCGTGGCATGTTGGATTTTTAGAAAAAGAGAAATTCTCTGGGAGCGGACGCGGTGAAGGTTTCTTTTTATCCGGACTCCTGAGGCAACAGACGGGTGCTGCAAGCAGCGAACGCTTGGCTTTTCTTTGAGAAATGGGAAAGTAAGGCTGCTGGGATGTGGGGGCGGGGGGAGTAAAGGGTGAGAATTTAGTTCTCCAGAGACAAAACTTTTCTCTGCAGTTCTCCAGATGTGTCCCCTCTCCTCCATTCATCTTTATCCCTTCCCCAGTCCACCTTACTCCAGAGCACACAAACACACACTGGTACTATCTCTTATCGATCTCTGCCTTCCTCTTTTCCTTTCTCAGCACACCTTGGTCTTCTGTTTCCGTTCTCCCTGAAACCCCAGGATTTTCAAACTTCATATAGGTAGGAGATTTATCGTCTGTAGTCTCGTGCTCGATGAAAATCTGATCAGTCCAGTAAAATCTTATGAATGTAGGAAGTACGCCATAATTTTTGTGTGTAAACAGAGAAATTCAGAAAGAAAGCAACAGAGGTAGAGATATCAAGTATTACGTGACGATTTGAGAAGAAAAAGGATGTTTTAGAAATCCTACATTCCTACTATATACTGCACGGGGACTGAAAAAGGAAAAATGAAGGTGGTAGGAGTTCGAAGAATTAATTTTCATCTTGATGCCTCAAAATTCAGCTCTGATTAAAATAATTTCCCATGTAGTATGGCATGAATCAATAATGTAAAGTATCTCTCTGCATGAATGAAGCATTAGTGGAAGTCACCGAGCTGAACGTAGTTAAGAGTTGTCCGTATACATACGCAGAATTCCATTAGAGAATGCTAAATCGAGAATGCAATTGCATCCCACTGCGCTATCTTCAGGGCGTGACACTGCCTGCACAGTGCCTCGTCCATTTCTGTTTGTGGACAATGTCTCCGATTTCACCAGGCTGGTCCCCGTGAAATGTTCTCTCGCCATCCTTGCATGCCCCATGTTTCACAGAGCCTCATCAATGGCACATTCACTTACAAACAGATCGTCCGGGCCTGCGTTAGTAACTATTTCTATTCCATGTTGATGCCATGCCCCGAAACCCGAAATATGTCTTCTCGACAACAAAAACAAACAGGACGCAGCCGCGTGATTTTAAAATTCCGCTCCTTCCCAGGCTGAAGTCGAGCTTTGGTAGACTTTGTTCCCGCACTTGGTGCAGCGAGGGGTTCCTTAGTTTGTTTGTGAACTCAAATGGCGTGAGACTCTAAGCTGGTTCTGATACCACTACCAGGCAGTCAGGGCACGCGCTCTGCACGCCCATGTGTACGCTTTGCCCAAATCTGCTGATTTATGAAGACAAAAGAAGCCATATTTACCGGGTAGTATCGGAGGAAAATTGTGGAATGAACCATTGATTACGGAACCGTTTAATGCCGCTGGATCTTGGGCCGCCTTCCAGACACATAAACATCAACGATGTTGAGCTAATAACGCCGAGGTCGCAACCCCTGGAGTGAAAGGGTCAGATCGCCACCCGAACTTTGGAGTGATCTCCCCATCACATAGATCGCCACCTGAACTTTGGAGTGATCTCCCCATCACATGACGATTGCTGCCGTCCCCACAAAACCCACTGAGAATTTTTTTTTTTTAAATGGCAGGCTTTCCTACCGCGAAATTTTGCTGACACATCGAGCGACACACGGGAGTAAAGACAAAACTGTAGTATGTGAGCAAGAGGAGCAAATCGATTCATCATTCCGTCCGTCGGTGTAAGCTGCACTCCAGTGTAGCCTTATCAGGAATCTATCTCTAATGTTTTCCTAGCGTCACTTGCAAGCTAGGTCAGATGAATCTATCACCAGACACGTGAAGATGCAGAAACAAGGGTTGTGTACATAAGACGAAAATGTGAGGGTAGAGATTAATGTGGTTGAGTGAGGAGATTGTACACAACCTGATCTGAGAACCATAAATGTAGCCTGAAATGCGAGATATGTGGTGTGGTGTGCTGTGGTGTGTTTGTGTGTGCGCGCGCGCTAACAGATGTTGATTCTCGGATAATAAGTAGCTTATAACTCCTGGATTTTTTTCCCGTTTGCAGTTTCTGGGATAATGAGTAAGGTTATCAAGGAGCAATCTGCCACATGAGGTAGGCTTAAGGATGATGTACTACGAGATCCATGAGCAATGAAAGAAAATTTCCAGTCTTACTATGGAGTCTACATCCGGGGACTAACGTATGAACTTGCACCATCGCATTTGTCTGGAACTACACAGAAATGACGAGGTTATTTGTTCTCCAAGCCATTTGTTACTGGCCTAGCCCTTGGTTGCGCTAGTTCAAGAATAATCCCACTGGCCTTAAACGTATAGTGGAATGTGGCAAAATTACACGGTCAAAGATTTGTTTCCTTTGATTTCTATTGTTGTACGTTTGTTGTACAATCCTTTCTCTTTCTTTGTGTTCTGTGTCTCGGGTTAGCGCAGGGGAGATGGAGTGTGAAAGAGGGGTTTGTTATACAAAATAAAGCTCAATAAGAAAACAGTGCATACCATCGAAAATGATGTTAGAACTGCTTCGGGCTGTGCTGGAAGACTCGGCAGGGAAGGGTTGCTATGTTATTGTAAACAGTGCTGAATAAACATAAGGCAGTATATTACAATGTATCGCCAAAATCTGATTGTAGAACTGCTGAAGTACTGACCAGCTTTTGAAACTGCTGGATAACACCGCTGAGGGCTGGCGTGTATCCAGTGACACCCATCGGGTTTTATGGCCCCTGTAATGGCTGCTCACTGCCCTAACATCCTTCCTTAACGCCAAGAAGGAAGTGCATCCTGTAGCGCTGTCAGATACGGGAAGCACTGGAACAGCACCTCATTACTGGCCATGGGTTTGCAGACGACAGTCCGACTGATGCACTACGGGAAGGAGCATGGAGAGGGAAGTGGAGAGGGGGGATTTTTCACAGTTCGTCGCCGACAGCAGACGACAGATGAGGCAGGGAGGGGGTGAGTTAGGGCGAGGAGGACGGTGTGTGAAGAGTTCATTCAGTGCAAATAACGTGTCCGCTAACGTGCCTTTCCACCATGGAACGAACATTAATAAGAAAGAGAGACGATTATCTGCATGCCTGCCTGTCAGTCCTTTGGTTTTAACCAATTTTCACCTACATATACTTATATCTACCTACCTGCCTAGATTGCCACAGGTTACCTGTCTACTTAGTAGCTAGCCTCTTGTAGCTGACCGGTCCTGATTTTGTCCTCGTCCGAATCCGGGGCTGGCTTGCATGAGTGTTCTTAATTGCCACTTCCAGTCATAAGAGTAGTCGTAAGGCCCATTCGCCCTCTGTATTTTACGCACACCTTTTGCGAATACACAGCAGAAAAGGACGCTCATGCAAGCCATTCCTGGTACGCGTGGTGTCAGAGAAAGACATGCAGACCCGTAGTGAGTGAATCTGCTGCAGTCAGAACTCGTCAAGTAAAAAAACAGCCGCCTTGAGAGATTC
>SMGT01010506.1:271222-303512 GCA_004794575.1 Lanistes nyassanus
CTGCCACAGCTGACAAACAGCACAGTGTGACACAATGTGCTACAAATAACGACCTGCCACAGCTGACAAACAGCACAGTGTGACACAATGTGCTACAAATAACGACCTGCCACAGCTGACAAACAGCACAGTGTGACACAATGTGCTACAAATAACGACCTGCCACAGCTGACAAACAGCACAGTGTGACACAATGTGCTACAAATAACAACCTGCCACAGCTGACAAACAGCACTGTGTGATGCTGATTCCACAAACACAAAAATGCCCCACAGATAATGTCTCCACATTAACAATTAAATGTAAGTGTGCCCACACAAAACTATTCATTGCCAATGATATTTTATTCTAGCCAAAGCACTGTTTCACACAAGTCTTCATTTGTGGATAAGAATTATATTGAAAATGTTGCACATTGTGTATGTGTATGTATGCGTTTTGGGGAGGCTGGGTGCAGTTTAGTGCACGGTTTTGAGTGCGATGGATGAAGGCAGAGGAAGAGGACAGACTGAAAGACTGAGAGAAGCACCTAAGTGACTCAGTCACGTAGCAGCAATATGTCACAACTTGGTGATGTCTGCCAATATTATCAGCAGCCTGTTTTGATCCTCATACCTCGGCATCACCCCTAAACATGGATGACAGCGCTTTGACACTGCGCAGATCTTCTTCTAGCTGTGCAATCAATGCCTTCTGCTCAGTAACTGTGGCAACTGCCTCTCCGTACTCTTTCTGAAATTTCTTCACTTGCTCTGTGAGACAAAAGAGATCATTGCAGGTGATTCTACAAAGACCATGGATCACAGGTAAACTCTGCTGCTCAACACTTTCATACCAATTTCACTACTGATCAGAATAAAGCAGACACATTTAAAGCAGTGCTAATTCAAAGAATTATTCTTCTTTAAAAATTTATGACGTGAAACTTAGGAAAGACCTCTGTAGTGCTATATGTAAAATTCAATGTGTACACCTAAGAATGGACGTGTAGCACAAATCACACTTCTTTCCACTGTCGTAAAACAATCCTGCTATTCTTCATGTTCAGCTCCGTGTTGGCATCTTTAAAAAAAAACTATTCAGCATTTATCGTTGTGGTATACTTCCACTGTACAGCATCCCTTCTGTGCCACACAATGTTTACTTTCCTACACGCCAAGCAGACAAGGGGAGGGCAGCTAAGATCACAGTATTTCATGGTCTCCTGTCCCCACAGCCAGACCATAGCTGCTCAGACACTAAAGGAAACAAGCTCTGTACAGAATTCCTGCACCCAATACAGCTTTCCTTGGCACAAGACATTTATACCCTTGGCAAGCATCTTAACGATCCTTTCTTTCATCCGGTTTAGTTTTAAGAATTTTAATTCTTTAAGAATTTTGTGCCTGCTAAACTCTTCTTGATAAGCATACATACATATACACAAACACCCTCCCATTCACTTTTTAGTCACCTGCAAATTTACACACATGCAAACCATTTGCTCAGTGTTATTCCCCCACACTGTGGTGACCATCGCTTTTAACTGGTGTGACATCTTTCATTTACTCACTTCAACTTCCAAGCCTGTTTCCTTCAAGCTGTTGTCAACATGTATTTACCATCAAACTGCAGTTGCAAAGTTTTGAATTGTCATTTCTCAAGTCTTTTTTTTTGTTCCATAACTTTCAGATTTCAATTTTTTCCACCTTTGCAATGACAGGCAGTCTCCAGTAAGTGGTGGCTTAAAAGTGGCTGGTTGTTTTTAGGCATGTGTGTGTACTGTAAGCATTTGTCTTATTCTTGGTGTAACAGCAGAATTAATATGTATTTCTGGAAATGACATCTCTAACTAAACTACTGCAAAAGATAGAAGGTGGTCAAAGGCAACTCATAGCAGAAAAATGCTTCATTTTGGGTCATGGACCATTTGAAATGTAGCATTTTTTTTCTATCAGCTGCTTTTTGACCACATATTTTCGGCACCGCGTGGGCAACCACAGCCTTTGTCACCAAGTTTATGAACTGAAACAAGCTTAGCCATTAGCTCGTTATGCTCCTTCTCTGACACCCCCACTCACTCCACACACATACACACACCGAATGTTTTAAGTGTCAAATAGCTGACAGATGTGTAAAAGCAGGATAAATGGAGAAAAACGAATCTGCATCTTCTGATTATCAAACAGCTTTCGAATGCATCCATTTAGCTGCCGTTCTTCAGTCCCCTGTTCACACTCACTTAATAAGCTCTGTCAAAATGCTACACAGACATCACTTTCAACAACTTGCTTAATTAAATGCATCAAGAAAATGGTGCATGCAAATTTCAGCATGCTTTGAAAGCAGATAGAACTATCCCTTGTAGCCCTTTTGGTGCAGCTTTTGCTCTTTTTTTTAAAAAAAAAAAGGGGTGCTCTCGTGGACACACCTGAGAGAGAGAGAGAGAGAGAAATAGAAAATCCACAGTATTTAACAGCAGATGAATAAAGCCCAAATCCTGTCAACCATCTTGCATATATATTTATTAACATGTTTGAAGCACCTATGAAAAAGGTTATAAATGCACTTTTTTAACAGTTGAGGACTAGATACGAAGTACATTCTTCTTCATCTGAAATATGGTATAAATGCACAATAGAGATACATGCTTAAGAAAACGATTTTCCCTAAAAGATGAGAATATAAGTCGTGAGCACAGAGTAACATATGCTAGAAATATCAATAATTTTGTGACTGCAAAATAACTGACAGTGTCTCTTGGTTTCCACTTGAATAGCAAGGTTAAACATCTGCATGATATAAATGTACCAGCTACTCTGGTATTTCATAAGACAGGTTGAGAACAGTTAAAATGCACAGCTAACAAAACATTTTCAAAAAAAAGTGGGCATGGGGGCGAGGGGGAAGGGACAAAACTTTTGTGAGGGGAGCCAAGGTGCTTTGAGTTGATGAACACATCCTTAGAAATTACAAATTCTGTTTACAAAGCTCACAAACTTGCGAGGTCTGGCTTCATTATAATTAATGTACACAAACACTGCATGTGCAAGAGTTGTGCATCTGTGCCTGCATATGCAGACACAGACATGCACACATATACATTCAATGTCATTAAGCACATGCACACACATATATATAAATCTACTTTGAACAACTGGAAGGAGATTGAGAAAGCCAGAGAGAGTTAGTGAGAGAGAGAGAGGGGGGGAACAGAAAGTTCAAAGTATAACTTTTGCAAAGTTGCAAAAGGTTGCATAGGTGTTCCGGTGTCTTGAAGCAGCAAAAGAACAAAAGCCATAAAAACAAGACACATCTGCACGCACAGGCTAGTCTTTCCAGATTCCCACCATGCTGTAGTTTAAAAAAAAAGAAGAAAAGACTGTACCAGAACTTTTCACATCAAAAGAGGTCAAAAAGAGTTGAAAACAATTACATACATAACACAGTACTCAAGTACTTTAGCTCTGATAGCTGATGAAAACCAAAAGCATTCTGTACAAATTCATAAAAAACCTTTGCTATTTTCCACTGACCAACACAAACAATACTAAAAGAACAATGTAAGTTGAGAAGGAGCCAAATCAACTTGACAAATGAAACACAGGTTGGTGTACATAAAACGAATGGCAAAAGCTATACTATAGTGGCTGAGTTAATTAAAGCACGATTGTTATAAAAATATATAAAAAATTCTTTGGTTATACTCCGGCAGATCATGGTCAAAGCATGGAATTACAAGAACAGGTAAAAGATACAGCGTGCAGATGGTAGCTCGAGATAAATCACACCAAGATTTGCTGCGGCTTCTTTAATCCCTTTAGCACATCTACGTCCTTGCATCCAGCCCTTGTTTATTCCAGGGGAAAACAAACCAACAAACAAACAAAAAGGGGGAAGGTGTGAGAATCAGATCTGCTACATCAAAAAGAGATGCGGGGGAACTGAGATGCACCCCCCTCCCAACCCTCCTTAAAGCTTCGAGTGCAAACTGTTGCACAGTGCAACAACGGATGACATGCAAACTGTTGCACAGTGCAACAATGGATGACATGCAAAGTGTTTGACTATGAAGAGGCTGGTGAACCCCAACATAAACTGTTTCAAACATTGTGCAGATTTTTGTAGATGTCTGCTAAACGCATGTACTAGTCCTGACATCTATTAACCCTAATGTATACTTTGAATTTGGTGCTGAATTGTGAGTGCATGATCCTTTCAGTAATTTAAACATTTGTCAAAACAAGTTTCTGACCAAAAAATGCAGGAAGGCACATTTTTTTTAAAAAAGATGTAACTGAGCTTGCAGCATAGGATGACCATAATAATTTTCTCTTTATGGCAGCATGAAAAGTGGACTGGCAGAAAAAAATGCAAATTAAACAACAAGATATTAAAGGCTATTCACAAGTCACAAAGGGCAAACCGCTTATCCACAGATACTAGCAATGTAGCCCTGCTGTGACTTTCTGCACCAAAACAGAAAAAAAAGGAAACCTGCTGAAGTGAGACTGGCATCCAACATAACGGCAACTAGCTCAATGCTACAAAAAAAGCTCTGCTGACTCACACAATCTTCAAAGTCATCCACACCAACTGGTAGACGAAGGCAGCGTGAAAGGAATATGAAAGGGTGTGTTGCGGCTTGTACAAAAATGAGCAAACCACGTTCAAAGGTCAAGTCCTCGTATGTCGGACGACACCAAGGTGTGCAATTGTAAGGCACTTTCTATGTTTTGTCTTCTTATCCCCTCCCCACTTCTGGCACAACACACAGAATCTGGGCAACACGCTTAAACACAGATAACATCATCTGAAAAGTAAAATCTGACACGCTCCTCAGAAGGTAAATATTGGCAAAATCCAGTCCATTTTAAGTACTTGGAATTGACTGCAAAACAACTCTTCCACTTGCGCACACATCTGCCAGCAAGCATGCTCACAAGCTGACCACGTCAGTATAACACTCTTCATTCACTCAGTCACTGCCAGTCTACCTACACGTCTACGTCGTGATGTGTTACGAAGGTCTAACAGCTTGCAATCTCAAAATGAAGACATAACAGACTATTGAACTTAAACAAAATGACAGAGTGAAAAAGTTCTACAGCTAACACACATGCGCTTTTCTGGAAGGATGCAGCACCTTAACATATTTGTCATACAACCTGTAGCTCCCACACATACTCTTGACCCAGTCTGCAGAAAGCAAATAGGCAGAGATCATCTTCCGTATGCGAAGTGTTTAAATGTTATTATTTGGTATCAGTCCTTGTCACAAGTTCTACTGGCACATTGAAAATACACTGGCAAGACCGCTTCTGTTTGCCCTGATCTGCACTATGAAATCTGCTCAGTAACTCCACAAAAGAAAGCATACAGGACGAAACATTCAGAACTTTAGTACGAATGTTCTTAACATATCAAAAACAAAGGTATACTATGAGAAATTATACAATGTACACACATGTACATGTCACAAACTTAAGTACAGCGTTGAAAACTTTGGTTTTGTGCCGTACTATAAACTGAAAAGCATTGGTACCACTAACAGATACGCCTTTCAAATGCAGTAAAAAATGTATATGTACATCTACACACTGTGCATGCTATGAAAACATTTACAGGAAACATGAGAAGCTAAAAATACAGAAATGTTAAGCCTTTGGTACAGAATTCACGGTGGGTGTGTCTTTTACCTCCACCACTTTTTATACAATATGCTATTCTCTGTCACAACACTACAAGATTTATGCTATTGCACATTTTCCTCTGCTGTCATTTTTTGCAGGCAAAGCTTTCTTAGGTACCAAGTAAATATTTATATTTTGAAAACTGACATTAATTTGGTCTTCAAAGTCTAAAAATCAAGAGATCTGAAGTTCTGAAAAATCTGCCTAATCAATTACACTATGCATTAAGAAACATGGAGGTGGAGCGTCAGGCAAGGGGTGGCGGGTCAAAAACATTCAAACTTTTGTATTTTTATCATTTTAAAACCTTCTGCAATGCCCAGCAGACTAAGAAAATTAAAGCCCATTTCCTGCTGTTGGTCTGCATACTGCAGTAAGTTTTACCTTCTAAATACTTAAAAACTCTCTAGATTTTTGTAAACATTCTTAGAAATATATAAAACAAAATATAGCCATCATTGCGATATCCTACATACATTGTCACTGGTTTTGGCACTACCAAAATGTGCTACATACGTTGTCACTGGTCTTGGCACTGAATTGAACTCACAACCGTGATCTGTTAAAATGCCCTAGCAAAGTCTAATCTAGAAGCTGAACAGCCAATTGTTCTTCAGTTTTAAATTAAGTCAATGAGGCAGCCTTCATTAAGCCTCACATCTGCACTTGTCTAAATCATGACGGATGTGTAGTGAATCCACCCACACTGCCCTTTCCTTTCTCCAGCTCCGAGTGAATCAGATGTCGAGATAGAAACAATTTAAGATGAGCCAATATTGCACGCAGAGTAATATGATTACAGTAAAAGTTTTACCTCCTTTGTTAACCACCCTCACCAAACAAAGGAAAGCCACAGCAGATTACATATTACTCTTTTCAAAGGGAGATGTTGCACAAAATGCAGACACAATTTAAAAGCTTTCTTTGGCAAAAGGCCATTCTAATCATTTTATATATCTCCTACTATGTCTGCCATATATCTATAATGAATCTTTTAGCCAGTATAATATCAATTTTTTCCACTGAATGGGGGAAATGTTTTGTATGATAACACTACATAAGAACACAAAATATGAAACACAAAGCGCAACAAAATCTGCAGGCTTTTAGACTGGCAGTAAACGCATTGCACATGATTATCTACTAGCACTAATGAACACTGCTACATGTGAAATTCTGACAGCAAAACAGCACCCTAAACAAATATATTTTAAAAAATAATAATCTGAACACAAGAAGCCATTTGAAAGCGCTCTGCCAAACAAAATCCATTCAGATTTATACTTAATGTTGAAAATGTGTATTAAATGCACATGCTATTGCCACAGTATATATGTCAAGCTAAAATCAGAAGATCAGGGGAAAAATCAATACAGCACATTTAGAACTAACACCGCCAGCTGACAATGACGTTTTCGCTGGGTGATTTAAAAACAGCACAAAGAAACATGAAAAACTGCAAATGAACAGACAGTTGTGATGGGGAGGTATACGTTTTGCCTTGTGCAGCTGGAGAACTGCCTGCAAAAGTTCTTACAGATTAAAAAAAGGGAGCGATGGGGGTTGGGGGGGGATATCCCTGCTATATCCTACTGGCCAAGATGTTCTGCTGGTTTAGAAGTCAGTACATGTATACCCTACACCACATCTTTGAACCTATAGCATCAGAAAGCTTTGGTTTTGCTCCTTTAGTGATAGTCCATACACAATGAACACAAATTTTTTTTTAAAACCACCCTGTTTTTCAGCCATGGTTTCTCATTGTAGAGTGCTCATTTTGTCCCATGCAATCCCCAAGAAAAAAGAAAAAGAAATTCAAACAAAATGATCTTAATTCACAGAATAATTTCTTCTCCAGGAACCAGATGCATAATTTCTACAATTCCTTGAAAAATATATGTATATAATTTTTACAAAATTCATTGATATTGACTGTTAATATACTAAACTGCATATGCACATAAAGAGGCTTTCATAATTATATTTATTTTTAATTTAATTTTCTTATCTGATATCAAGTTGAGAAAGATAATTGATTTCTTAAAATTATGAACTGAAAATTAACAAATCAGAACGAAAGTTTACTTAACAGCAAAAGCAAGAATGGAATAGCATCACACAAAGTGATCCTAGGTACAACATATCCTCTGCCTGTTGAATGTCCCTAGCAATGAACATCGCCACTGTAGTATTTCATGGACACTTGACTAACTAAATTCCTTGTGTTATCCTGTGGGTGGAGAATTCTACCGCATAAACTACTGTTGGTGAAAACAGTGCCCTTGTTCACTTACAATTTAAACAAAAAATGACTTAACCATATCCTTGCGAACAAGGTCACCGGCTACTCTTTAATCAGTACACACCGTTACATCTATTAATAGTAGCAAAAATTGTTCATCCTCTGCAGCATTCTGTCACAAGAGCAGGAGTTGGTAGAGAAGAGGGGGGAGGGTAGGGTAAGGGAATGTAGCCAGATGCTGAATGTGTTTGACAACTTCCGTAACCCTGCTGTGCATTTCCTTTGCCATGCGTCTTCTGGATAAAGATAACAAATCAAGAAGCCAGAGTGAGGTAGAGAGGAAGGCTTTGTAAAAAGTCTCTGCCTTGGGGATCCCCAAAATAATGCTCCTCCCCCACAACCCTAAATTTTAAAAAAAAAAGTCATCACTCAAGCAAACAGTTCTTTGCACAAAATTGTGTGTAGCATGAGCCACGATGCAACTAATAATAAAAACAATTCACAAGACAGATAGCCTGATGTGGTGTCTGTCAGTAAATTATGACAAAAGTGTTTGCCGACTCATTCAAGAGATTGACGTGTTGAAAATGTGAGATATGGTTTGACTTTTGAGTGCATAAAAGAGGCAAGACAACATCAGCTGAAGTTAGCTGCCATAGTCCTTGCGTATCAAAATGATTGAAGAACTGAACATGCAGTGTGGAAGTGTTCTGAAGGTGAAGTGCACATTCAAACAATGCTGCACTCGACCAGGCCTACTGCACGTACACAGGCCAATACAGTACAGAATGCATAAAATGGGTGCAAAGAAAAGTGCTGCTTATACGCTGGTCACTTCACAGAAAACTGGGAGGGTGAGGGAGAAGGAAGGATTTAGATTGCAGAGGTTTTATTCTAAGCATTACACAGAAATCCTATTAATCTCCCTTTTTATTTTTGTACTTGCATTCACCTTCCCTATCACCTTCTTTTTGAAAAAAAAAGTGCAACCATCAGCTACCTGTTACTTTTCATATGCAGACCACCTTTAAAATCCACCTCCTCCAGACACCTGGTCACATTTCTCAAGTAGGTACATTTCAATCATTTTCTGTCCAGTCTGAATTTCCCATTTGGCTGATGGCTGGTTGGTTGGCTGGTTGCTGCTTAGCAACATGCTGAAACTAGGTGCATACCAGGACTCGTATTTGGCTGAAGACTTGATACTATTTACTAACGTCCTGATTCCATCACTATCAAGCTGGCGTGCGACTTTAACATCTGAGTGATCCTTGAATTCAATCTAGAGGACTAATCTTAAAACCAAGAAGGAAAGGGGCATAATCTGTGCAAACACCCATGCACAACTAATCAAAACTGACTGGCCAGCATCTTGACAATCTGCAAGAATGCTTAAAATCCACAACTCCAGTGCACAGGGCAGCATATGATTCTATGGAGTCGCCCAAGAAAAAACTTAAACTGCAAGTTTCCTTAAGACAAATGTCGAGAAGCCAAAAGCTACAGTCTTCATAACTGAACAGCTGGAAATATGGGGAAGTGCTCCCTGGCCACTATCCATGAACATTTCTCCATAAACAAACACGTGGTCTGCATGACCAGACGTTCGGGTACAAACACTGTTTTTACAACTGCAGTAACCAACAGGCAGGCATGCAGCATATAGACTTCAAGTGGCAGAGAGTAAGAAAAGATAAAAATAATTCACTTTGAAGTGAAAGGTATAAAAATAGAAAATTTTACCCTCAAATGTCTGTGAGAGATTATATTCTTTTTTTTCTGCTAAGACAGCAAGAACAGCAGTCTTGCAGAGAACAGTCAAAGAAGGAAAAACAATCTAAGGTGTTTACAACACCATGAGTCGTTTTCTTTCCTGCTTTTTTTTAAATATATATATATATGTATGCCCTGATCTCTGAAAGGCCTCCCACCCAATGTGCAGGGCTGCCATCAGAATTCCCATTCCTCGTCAGTGGAGTTTGTGTCAGCGTGATGCTGCATTTTCCCAACACTGCCAGGTGCGGAGCCCTCGGAGTCCTCCCCTTCCTCCCAATCAGCTGTGGACAGACGAAGTCCTTGCTGCAGTTTCTTGATCCGCTCTTCTCGTTCGGACCTGATCTCTTCGCCATCTTCAAGCGGGACCTCCTCGTCGCCTGAGTCCTGGGTGCTCTCCCCAGAGGAAGCTGCAACTGGCAGCTGCGGGCTGCTGGCGCTCGGTTCATGCAAATCCTCAGTGGCATCAACACCCTCTGGGATCTCTAGGGGCAGCAAACTGCTGCTGCAAGGAACCTGCGTGCGATCTAGCTGTGTCCCCTCATACACACGCTGAGGATTTGATCTCTTGCGTTTGTTGACTGCAACAGGCGTAGCGGTGGGTGGTGGCAAAAGTGGGCCGGCTGCTGAAACCAACTTGTCAGCTACTGCTCCTCCTCCTGGTGTAGCATCTCTTTGTTTGCCACCACCTCCTGCAGAACCATCAGGCTCATCTAGTTTGTCCTCCCCACTCTCTCTGTCATGTTCTTCCTCAACCCCACACTCCTCAGACGACTTCCTGCGCAGCAATGGCACAGGCTCAAACTGTGGGAACATCCACTGGCTTGTCTCTGTCTGCCGCAACACGGCAGCAGCAGCTGCTGCCACAGCCTGCTGACATGTCGTGTCACCGGAGATGCTTGACATGTCGCTCTGATTTGAGCTCTCGTCCGCTGGCTCAGACTTGACTGTGGCGCCCCCCGACTCTCCGCCGTCGCTACCACCAGAGTGGTGCTGCTGCTTGGCCCTCATGCGATGGTTGTGGAACCAGTTGATGACGGTTTTAATGCCCACGCCCAGGTCCGAGGCCAGCTGCTCTATTGTCGACTGGTTGGGGTACGGATCCTGTTGATACGCTGCCCGCAGTGCATCTTTCTGCTCCTCTGTGAAAAACACTCGTGGACGTTTGGGCTGTGTTGGTGAATCAAACCCTCGCTCATCTGCACTGCTTTTTCTTCGTCTGTGAGCTGCTGAGACAAGAAGAATTACTGAGGCTAGATCAGTAGGAAACATACTGTTTTACACAAACAAAATCTCACCCAAAAGGAAGAGAATCGTTAATGAATCGTTAAATGGATAAGAACTGTATTTACACTTTTTTCAATTGATTTAGGAAAAATTGCATAACAAAATGAAGAAAGCAAAGCTTATTCTAACCAGTAAACATTCAAGATGTCAAGGATCATAACAGGAACCATTAAAATGCTTCATTACAATAGGTTTGTTGTGATCGTTTAAAGTTTATCCACAAGAATTATGTAAGACTTTTAAGCACAGGTGACTTCCTGACACCATGGATAGTATACACTTCTGGATTGCTGTCTGCTTGCCAAGACAATTGACAATGTTCTGCTTGCCAAGAATCGTCTTCTGGTTGCTAGAATTCCCTGGCTTGTATAAACATGCTGATTTACCGTACATACAGTGGTACTCAGAACACCTATAAAAAATGTATCAGTTCTTTCTAAAGTCACGTCGAACAGCGACCGTGTTTTCTACACATTCGTTTCGCTCTGGATTACACAGGTCACTTGATCACGAACAAGCATGACTGCATCCTAGACCCACAAGCTTTTAACTGAAAAGTACATCGAACCCAAGGCCAGAATGTCGACCACAGTGCCATTTTGTTCTGAAAGAAACAGAACTTCAGACAACACTGTTAGCAATCCAGAGAATGTAGAATCCATGCTGACACAGCCAAACAAAAGTAAAAAAAAAAGTAAAAATATGTAATTTGCTCTGCAGATATCAAGATACGCTGGGCTCAACAAAACTCCAACAATTCTGATTACATTAAAGTCCTGAGTAAAAATGACAAGCATTAGTTGTTAAAATAGTCAATGCAAAGGAAAAGTTAATAACTACATGGGTGCATTCTCTTTAGGAATATAAGATATAGCAAGCCAGCATGCAGTGAAATTGGAAAACAAGGATTATGCTTTGTGCTTAACAGGCAAATTGGCGCAGGTGTGACAAAGACATGCAGGGGACCAAGGTTGTAAGAATTCTGAGGAGAAATTCATGGGTAAAGAGCATGACAGAAAGTCAGGAGTCCACATCTAGACTTCCTGGGAGGGGAAAATCTGAAAACAACAGCCCTCTTGCCTATATGGTGTGTGCAAGTGGGTGTGTGTTTCAATGAGAATGACACTACGAAGGGAGACAGATGACAACCCCAGAGATAATCTGATTAAGCCAGAGTCTCCTGTGAGGAGAATCAAAGCAGTTCAAACAGATTCATATGCACGTAAACTGTAACCTGGAAGAACTTATGTATTCCATGATCTGGAAGTTAATGATAAAAGCAGCAAAGAATGCCTACTGATCTGTGATTCTTTAAAAAGCACATGACACTCACAACTGAACAGATACATGGTGATTCCCTCACCAACCCCACCAGATTTTGAGGGAATCTTTCTCACAGTTTAAATATCATCAGAATGGCCAGAATTTTATGGCTGGGTTCCCCCTAGCCTCAAAAACTATGGGTCCATGGGGCTCTCTTCTTCGAATTTCTGGTCAGGTTAAGAGTTTAACTCTTCTCCTGCACTAAACCAGATGAGGACAACAACATGGAAGTGGCAGCAGTAGCAAACGTCACTCCCACAGAGAATTTCAGTCACAGAATAGATGTGACTGCTGTCCACCAATCATCTCCTTCACACAGAAGCTGGCACCAGTGGGCCTGCTAGACAGAAGTCCTGACTGTGTGACAGGGGAAGGTCACACAGCTGGAACATCTCTTGCGGCCTTCATGTTTTGTGACAGTGTGACTGTGAGCCATACACACAGCACAATCTCCACATTTGTGATTTTTTCCGTCTTTACAAATTTATATAAATTACATTTAAGACAAATTTTCTGCAATTCATTTAGCACTGTTCTGGGTCTCTATCATGTGCAGTGCTTAACCCTGACAAAAACAACAAAAGCTGCTTCAAAACTGATGCTTAATCTAATGGAATGTGACACATTGTGTATTCCCCGTTATCCTCTTAAGTTACCGACATATCTGACACAATCCTGTTAAAAGCTGCACATTACTGAAACATCTGTACCAATTCTATTCCATGATCTCCATATTACAAGTCAATGTGGTTTTTCCTCCGTAAGAACTTTTAGCTTGCCTTGTAACTTAAGGCTTAAGTCAACGCATTAAATGTTATCATTCTCTTATTTTAAATGCAATTTTTATCATTAAGTACCAAAGTTGTTTACGTTTGGTTGTAGTACAAATGGTTGCTAAAGAAATGAAAGAGGACCACTGGAAAATAAAATCTTTTGATTATATAGGTACTTGAGATAAAACACTGTTTCACACCAATTATTAGCAGCATTAATGCAGCAATATAATGAGGTGGCCAACTATAAAGGCAGTGGCCAAATCTACAAAAGTTATTAAAAGACACATAATAGTAATAGCAAAGATTAATTTTGATAAGTGACATAGATCCTTGTCCTTCCCACAATCAGCCTTATTATAAGTAGGTGTCTGAGTAAATAGAGAGTACATGTTGGCGATGTCTGAATGTGCTTACACACTGGACTATACCATGAGATTAGTGGCAAGAAGGTCCCAAGTATATATCACTGTCATTGTTATTCGTAATGAATGAGCCGTTACATGACGGGCAGACAGGCGGGAGAGGTTATAACTTGAGCAGGGCCACCGGCAAGGACGCGGGCAACAAGTTGAGGCGCATGGGCAGGGCGGGGCGAGCGAGCGAGCGAGCGAGGGGAAAGCAAGCCCGGACAGCTTACCTTTGATCTGACTCTGGTAGTACTTAAGTTGCTCTACATTCTGGGGGTCGCTCAACCACAGGTGCATTTTGATAAAGGGTTCCCTGCCCTTGATCGACAGCATGTGCCAAGGTTTAGGCTTCGACAGGAGTTCACTGACAGAACCCTGGGACAGGCCCAGCACTGCCTCCCCAAAAAGCTTCTGCCCAAGGTTGTGGAACTGCAGTACATCCTTGACGCGCGCCGTCAGGGACAGGGTTTCTATTTCAGATGTCATTGCCAGGACCTCTAACATTGAGGAGGGGAAGGCAAAGTACCCCCACTGTCGCTGCTGTTGTTGAAGGCTGGGGTGCTGCAAGTGCTGGCCCCCTAATGATGCCAGACCTTCACAGGACCGTGGAGGAGGCGGTGGCGGCGGCGGTGGTAGCAGAGATGATTGGGGTCCAATGGGCGATGGTGGAGCAAGGGTTGGAGGAGGAAGAGGAGGAGGTGGTGGTGGTAGTGGTGGTGGTGGAGGAGGAGGTGGTGGCGGTAGTTGTGATGGAGGTAAGGAAGAATTACCGTGGCTACAAGTGGCCTGGTCACTGGAAGGAGAGTCTACAGAAAAACAAGAGGGAAGAGGATGCTACAGGATGGCAGGTGGGAAGGAGCAGCAAGATGATCACAGCAAGGAACCGAAAAAAAAAGACTAAGACGTAGGAGTGGGCCAGTCTCTAGACAAAGACATGTACAAACATATACACTACTGTCTCTAGGAAACTGGGGTCTTCAACATTCACAAGACGCAAAAGGAATGGTATGAACATCAGAATGACACCTGTTGCTACAGCAAGTCCTGGCAGCGATAACAGAATAAAGAACATCGAAACTTATGGGACACAGATGCTCAGCGAATTTATCGGTATCATCAATCCTGAAATGGCTTTCTGATTATGAAGGACAAATAAATACACTGCTTCATTTATGTTTCAACCATGAAGTTCTATACAACAAATGTATGTTACAAACTTGCTTCTATGACCCCCTCCCCCCCCAAAAAAAAACCCCCAGAAAGCCCCCAAACTATAAGCCTTTTACTGTCAATACTATCAATACTTCTCAACATCTACCTTTGAATTTTTGGGAGTGTTACACCATTATCTGGTCGCTAGACAAGTCAGGGGAAATAATTCATTCTCTTCCCTCTTCTTTAACTACCCAATGCTAATGCAAGTGCTTGAAACAACACAGCAACAGAACAGAAAATCCTTCAGACATGATCTACACTGAACAAGCATTTTTCCCATTCCAGCACTACAGCAAAAACAAGAAACAACAATCCCAAAACAAATCCAAACATAAGCCTAATTCAAAATTGCCTCGGCATGTCCCACAACATTTGGAACTATTTTTAAACTACACAGAAATTTAAGTCAAAGGGAGGGTTAAACACCCTCAGGAGAAACAAAATGGGGGGAAAATCTACAGTTAGGTGACCATAACCTCTAAGACTGCTGGTACTTTGCTACAAGGAATGAAGGAGATAAAATAAATTGGGGAACCAAACAATGTCTAAAACTTCTGCTGTCTACCACCAGATTAAGCTAGTGCAACCAAAGAAACTTTAAAGATGTCCTTGAAACTTACCTCCATCTGAGCGAGAATTACTGCGCATCAACTTGTCAGGTGGAATGCGGTACTGAGAGGAGACCAACTTGGGGATTGCCTCTGTGTCGTTCAGGAAAATCTGCATGCGAATGAAGGGCTCCCGTCCTTTCTGCGTCAGCATGTGCCATGGTTTGGGACGAGCCAGCAAATCGCTGACACTGCCCTGTGATAGGCCCAACACATTCTCACCGAAGAGGCGCTGGCTGATGGAGTACTGGCTTAGAGTCTCCTTGACTTTTTTAACCAGGTCTTCGGTGTTGATGTTTGAGTAGCGATCAAACTCCTCTTGCGTGATGGGAGGGAGCACAGACCGGAGAGGCTTGTTGCTGGGCATGCCCAAGTGTGGACGAGAGGTCAAGGAATTGGCAATGTTCTGCATGCGCTGCAGTGGTGACAATGACTCTGGAAGACTCCCTCCACTACCAACAGGTGTGCCTGATGTTGGCGTCTGTGGGCTTTCTCCCCCACTGTCATGACCGTTCATGCGAGGCCGTACAAGAAAGAAAGCACTTCCGGCATGTCTCGTATCACTAGGCATGCCTTCCGTAGGCGATGAAGAGGATGAGTGGGTAGAATGGGTGGAAGTGCTATGGGGTTTGCTGCTGAGATCAATGGGCCCACACATAGTTTGGGAGGCCGTGTCGTCCGAGGTGCTGTCAGGAGGTTCGGCTTTGACGCTAATGCCATTGTGGGGCAGCCGGTGCAAAGCAGCCACATCGTGCAGATGTTTGTAGTGGAGTTGCTGCTGGGCCAGCCGCTCAAGCTCTTGCTGGTACATGTTGCTGGCATTCAAGTTGCCAGCAGAGTCTGCTGCCTGCTTCAGCTTCTCCAGTTCTTGGCGGTAGATCCTAGCCACCATGTCCTGACTATTCTCCGCCTGCTCACGATGATCTCGCTGCCGATCTATCTCCCTCCCTTTAGGACGACTGTGCTGCCCATCAATCTCACGATCACGATCACGATCGCGATCCACATCTCGCTCTTTCTTTCTACGTACACTGCTGCTGCTACTGCTGCTGCTGCTGTTTGTGTGATTCTGGCTGTGGTGGTGAAGGTGGGTGAGTGAGTGGGGGTGGGGGCTGGTGGGCGCAAGGAGAGGCGTTGGAGTCATGGCCATCAGGTGAGGGTTTACGGCTGCCATGCGTGACATCCCTAACTGGTAGATGCTGTTGACTACAGCATTTGCAACTTGCTGCTGAAACAACCAACCACCAAGGTGCACTCAATAATCTTTCATATCAGTTTCTAATATCAATCTTTAAAAATACATTTCTGCAAATTGCAATCATTTTTTCCCTTCAAAGCACAAAATGCAGGAATCAGTTGCTTTTGGCACATAAATGGTTTTTTTGTGTGCTTATATTCACATCGTTTCGAAGAAAAGACTTTAATTTCCAAAAACTATTTTATTCCTCTATACACTAATGACCTGGTCAAGCTTGCACACTGTCCAACACTCACTGCTATACTGTCACTTTCTCAAAATAGTTACATCCTATCCATTATAAAAAGATAAACTTTATCTTCCAAGATGTGTTATCCCATTCTCTGTGAAATTACCTGTGATTTGCATATCCCAAACAGTTCTACTCTCTGCTATTATACCACCACAACTGCCACTATCATCAGCAGCAAGAACTACATTTCAAGAATTATTCATATGCAAATGCAGACGACAGAAAAACCTTCAACATGAACTCACCTGCTCCGCAGACTTTTTTGCTTGCATGGCCTGCTGCGCTTCACTAAGAATGCTTGCAATGCGATCCTCCGTGGCCGTGTCTTCTTTATTTGGGTTCGACACAAGTGACTGTGATCCTGAATATACAGAAAAACAATATCAAGTATTTTTATATTCAGTGTTCACTATTATTATCCCTTCCACTTATAATCTTCTTAAATTCTTTTGCGGGCTGTGCTGTTAAGTTTGAGAAAATATCTCCACACCATCTCTTGCTTCTTTTTTGTTGTTGAAAGGGAGGCAAGGTGGGGAAGGACGGATGAGGGAAGAGTGATACATCTTGAACAGTAAATATCTAATATTAAAGTTTGATTACTGGAGTATCTTCATAAAATGTCTTTAATAGTTTTTTTTCCTTTTAAATTTCATGACATCTTTGCATTTTTGTCCAAGAACAAGAAGGGAGGCCATCAAACATCTATAAGGATAATCCTTTGAACTGACAGAATTTCTATGACTGACAATTTTATGTTTATCTGCTTATTAAATAAACTGAACATTAACTAAGTCTTACTAACTCACAAATCTAAACCGACTCATTTTCATGAATTAATCAGAAATAGAACATCAATCAGTCATCCATGCTGACATTTGAAAACAATTTCCCAGTTAAATATCGGTGTGACATTGCTAAATAAAAAATGTCATTGCTTTATATGAAACTGTTCTTATTTTTGAAGTTTCCAAGTGGACTGTGATGATACTTCAGAGTATTTTAAACGAGAGGACGTTAATTCCAAACCCTATGAAGATTATCACAAGCTTGGTGAACAAAGAGTGCGGTGATGTAAATCTCTAGCAACGTGGTTACTCTTTTCCTTTTGAAAAACCTTCCAACACGCATCCAGTTACAAAGACAATTTACATAACGTATAAATCCGAAAGTACAAATCTTTATACATATTTCTTCTTGAGCTGTCTGTCTGTCAGTCGAGGTCGGAGGAAACTAAGTCTGTTGTTTGTCCAAGTCTGGAAAGCTAAGGACTTTGAGACGGTCTGCACACCATGTGTGTAAACAAATCCGCTACCTCTGTCCAGGCTGGTCTCTAGTCAAGAAAAAATAAAAATCAAAGGTAAAAGTCAGAAGTTATGGACAATATAAAGGAACATAAGCAACAGTTGCAAACTGCATGTTGATGTCATTCCTTTTATGTAGGGATGGTCCTGTTTTCAAAAAACAAAAATGTGCCTGATGATGTCACTTGACCTATCATAACACAATTCCCGAGAAAGCATCAAATAGATGACCCACTCAAGTCGTCACGAGAACAAAGTCGTCTTCAAAATTCTTATTACTGCTAGAAAGCACGTAACAAATTTCAAGTGCCGCCTATGGTTCCATTTTCCCTTTTACTTTGTTATGTCCAATGTGCATTCGACATGCATTAGTGATGCATTAACTTTGGTTCCTCGAGTCCAGCATCCACACCGCTTCTAAAAGAAAATTAGTCATGTCTAAGACGAGAGTCAGTGCTGCCTAACTATTGCTATTACTCAGTAACTCAGACTAGAAGTGGACCCGATGTCAGACAAACTTACCTTTCTTGGGAGAAATGGCCTTCAAGGCCATGATGTTGGAGTCGTCTGTTGCCCATGCGTGCATCTTGCGATAGGACTCCCGACCCTTCTCTGTTAGTTTGTCCCATGACTTGGGCTTTGACAAGAGTTCGCTCACTGTGCCTTGCGACAGTCCCAGAACATGTTTGGCAAACAGCCGCTGTCCAATATTGTGAATTGCCAGAAGTTCACGAACATTCTTTGCAACGTATGTTGTGTCCAGAGCACCAGCACTATTGAGTTCTGCCTTCACCATGTTCACCGGCATGAAAGCCGGGTGAAACGGGCTAGGGAGACCAGCGTAGCCGTAAAACGGTGAAGGTGGTGGCACCGAAAAATGTCTCGTATCCAAGACACCTGCAGAAGCGGCCGCAGCAGCGGCTGCAGAAACCGATGTGGGCGTAGGTGGCAGAATGTGGTTGTTGAGAGACAGCGGAGTGTCAGGCGGTGTCCTGACGGTAGAAGTGGCTGGCGTGGCGGAGCGCGACGAGCTCTCTGGGCGATAGCTCTGTGCCAGCTCTTCCCCCACCATCTGGGCGAAGGCGTTGGTGGGACCGTGGCTGTGGCTGCCCACCGGCGACAAGGAGGAGGAGGAAGGCTCAGCAGATGCTGCTGATGCAGGGCCTGGAAGAAAGGTGTGAAATGCACATGACTGGCAGTGCACCCAGTACAAACGTGGCAGGATTCTGCCCACCCTACGTGGCTAAGCCAGCAGGCGCAGCTCACTAACTTGCTGTCCTAGCATGCATTGGTGCTTCCCCCATATCCCACAGGCAGGGACACCAGAAACATTAGGTTTCTTCAAGTCAAAATCAACAACATCTTAATTTTATCTCCTGGACTTCTAACTTTTTTTTTTTTTGGAAGAGTGGAGGGAGGGTCCCGCAGCCTGTTACAGAATCATGCACTTTTAAACAGCATGCAGTACTTAACTGTTCTTTTTCTGATGGCAGTGCATCAACGAAATGCGCGTAATCCCCACACCAAACTCTTTCAACTGTCCAAATGATAGCAATTTTTCATCCCTCCCCACTCCCCACTCCCTGCACCCAAAGCTCAACATGAAGTCTTAATTTATCAAAAGACTTCTGCGCATCACGGCCATTTAACACCTTTCTTGTCAGGTTGCATCAGCTTGCAGGCTGTACAGTTTTGCAGCCAAGAGGCCCAGAGCATTGCATAGGACAGCAGAAGTGGCAGACCACATGCAGACTCTAACTAGCACATGCACGCACATTTGTATCCATTCAGATGCTCTAGATACTTTCTCATATCTTTCACCTCAACTCTCTCCATCAAAGACAACATTAAAATCCAAGTAAAACAACTTCACATTACTAGTCAATACGACAGCCTTACTGAATGTGTCCAAACCATGTACACAAGAAGTATGTAAAGTTAAAAAAAAATTTTTTACAAGTTGATCATGAAAAATTTTTATAAAAAGACACAAAACCATAAAAAAGTTTTACACTCAAAAAAAGTGCATACAAAAAAACCAACACCATTTCAGCTTAATTTTAACACAATATTTCACGACCTTCCCAACTCATACAATTCTGATTTCTTTCATCAGCAGAGTATCTCCTTATTAAGCTGCACCAAATGCTACACAATGACAGTAACAGAAAAATCTCTTTCCAAACATGACTGATAACTTGATGCACTTTATTTAAACTGATTTTTTTTAACTGAAGAAAATGTATACTTACCTGAGGACACAACACAGCACCATCAGCAGCTGTCAGCTAAACTATATAAAAACTTACCTTCTGATGGCTGCAGACTTTATCATGCAAGCATTCCAGATTATAGTTGGAGGCAGGAGGGGGAAGGTTGAAATACTTAAAAAGAGAACACTTCAGTAACGAAATGGGACAAACTGACTGCACAATATGAGTAAACAGAAGAACCAACATACCTGAGAGGTCGGAAGTTGACACTTTTAGCTGAGTATTTTCATTCTGCAGCGCTTTGTTTTTCTCCAGCAGAAGGACCTCCAGTGACCGCCCTCGGTTCCTGTCATCATCTTCAAAACCACTGGAAAACTCGATGGACTTCAGCACGCTACAAAACAAGATCCAAGGATGACAATCACTGGAATGGGTGGGACAGACAGCATTAACAGTCTTGCCTCTGTTTCTTCTTTTGTAGCCTATTTAAAACTGCACGAAAAAAAGGGCTACCCATGCACACACCCTAATGGGCTAAACCACAGACATTGCCGAGTCTGCATACCACTCTATAATTTTCGCACATTGAAGAGTTGTAAGCACTGAGCAACCCCACTCCATAATACAACCCCCTCCCCATTTCCATACAACCCACGACCAAACTGGCCTTCAAAAATCAAGTTGTTTCCCTTATTTCAAGTAACCTTTCACATATTCGAACACCACCTCCCCAATGTACATTTATTGTTAATGAAGTATTCGAAGTCTAGCTCTTAATTTATGTAACTGAGGCTTGCACTCTTGGCAGATTTTGTATTGTATCTCCACTAAATCAGATTCTGCTGGGAAAAGGGGAAAGAATTTCCAAGATGTGCAGCTGCTGATGGTGCTGAATGGGTGGATGTGATGGGAATGGTGTAGTAATTGATGACTTGGTTGTTCTGAACTGGTAGCATTCAGCAACATTGCACACAAAATTACAGAAGCTCTAAGAAGGCCATGCCTCTCTGAACTATTTCTAACAATACAGCTGTAGGCTTTCTGCAGCTTTGGAAACCTGCATAATTCACCAAGACAAATGTTGGACCTATGGATGAAACTTTTCCAAAATGAAAAGAAGAAACGTTTGCTTGTCAGCACTAAAACCTTGAAATGGTCGTCCTCCACCACAGTAAGTAAAACAGCATGAAACAAGACATCTTCTCTCTCATTCACTCTCACGCATGCACACACACACACATCCAGCCAACAAATTGAAAAATAAGAAATTCCTTATTTAAAATGAAAAGGATTTCCACTAAAATAAGTGAAAAGTTCAACACAAGTAAATCCAACATATTAGATCCCAGTCAACAGAAACACTGTCTCAGATCGGGCTTACCCTAATTCACGTTTAATCTCCTCATAGTCCTCCTGACAACGAAGCTTTTCCTCCAGAACTCTGAATGCTTTGCTTTTACTGGCCAGTTCCTCTTCAAGTTTTGCAATCTGTTCACAGGGCATTACAAGACTAAGCACACAGGACAACAGATAGTTTAAGGCAGGATGGAAGAACCTGCTAAAACACTACACACCATGGCGCAACAGGTGCAGAACAGATAGAAACAATGTATACATCTTTTTTTAACTGAATGGCGACCCCGCAGGCGGATTTCAACCGACGGCCGACTGACAGTAGAGGCTGCGCAGGTTGAAGCCATCCGACAGATTCAAAAATTTGCAGCGACTTATTTAACGGTATAAGGGAAGTAAACTTTGTATCGTTGTAAAGCTCTATCATCGGTTGTTTCCCCTGCACTGTCTAAATGAGTTTCGGAAACAGTTTCGGCTTGCCAAACCATGTTAAGTGCAGTGGCTGACCGGTCTACTTCCGTCATTCAAAATGGCAACACGTGCGAAGAGAACCTTTCGTCTATCTGCGGCCCTGAGTTTGTGAACTTCAAGGGTGGAATTACGTTTTAATTCAAAGTGGAACCATTCACCAACAGATTCAAAGTGGAATACTCCTGATAACTGGATTTATTTACCTGTGGGAAGTGGTCAAGCAGTGAAACCTCCTTTTGGTTCAATTTTTTTTGTGTGCAAAAAGTGACTACATTTGGCACCAAATAGTAAGTACTATTTAATATTTCTAACTAAAAGTGTTGTTTGCATTGGAATGTAGAAGAACAGATCTTTCTAAATATGTAAACTAGATTAGTGTGCGTGTGGTAGTTTTTACGGAGTATTTTTTTTTTAAAACGTCTAAATCTATGCGTCCTCTATGGTTTCTACATAGGTCTTAGTTGGGTCGCCAAAGAGTTAAACCGTCTTTTTATATTGCTGAAGATTGTTAAAATTACTTAGTAGCACCTATTACTATGCTCATGTAACATTCAAAACAGCACTCAATGGTGTTTCATACATGGCTCCAAGTCCAAAAAGACATGTTCTTAGTTGTAGACTCAAAGAGATGCCTGGGACATTGTATTCACTTCCAAATATTTTAAAATTTGCTATTCTTGATTTTTTATTTTCATGGCTAAAATGGTCGTTTAGAGACAGTGACCAAAAAAAAAAAAGAATGACAAGTCGGTATTTCATGGTATGTACCAATCCAGGAACACACCTGGGCAGCACTTGTTTCCCGGAGCTTGCTGAGAGCAGCCTGCAGCCTCTGCACATCCTCCACCAGCTGTGCAACCTGGACAGATGACAATTTCACAAAACACTGCACGCTTCCTCAATGACTGCTTATTCCCAAATCTTAGCATCTAGCACAGACAAGGAGATTGGTAATGCTACTGTACAAGTTCCTTATCATTCTTCGCATGTAGCATACTTGAGAGAGAAAGGGACAGAGTTTGAAAATGGTGCTATGCAACCATTCTTTTCCATCCTTAGCATATGGTGTGCTTTGGGGAGAATTGGAGAAGTCTGGTAATACTATCTTAGGACATCTGTAATCTTCAATCTTTTCTGATTGAAGAATTTTCTTACTAGATTCTGCAAGACTTGTTCATCATCAACTGCTGTTTTACTTTGTTGTACATGTATGTGACTGCATTCCTCATGGTTGTTATTAAGCTCCTAATAGTACAATGGGGTGCACAATACCAGCATCTGGCTCTGGATTTCAGTCAATTCTTTGACTGCTTTGGCCATGAAACAACCGGCCATTCTGGAAGTTAGAAAGCTCAGTCCCACAAAGGCTGGCCCACTTGAAAAGCTAATACTGTCATTGGTCAGTGAACTGGCAACAGCAGATGGCCCTTCAATTAGCCATGCTGCCCTATCACTGTCTTTATAAATCCTAATATACATGTGTTACAAATATAGTACTGTGGCTTGCAGTCCTGCTAGATTTTATCTGCATAACTCGCACTGCTCACTCATTCTGTCACATGATAATCTTCCTAATGCTGATTCTAAGAGGTTCTGACCTTGAAATCTGCTAATCCCTGCACAACCCATTAACGTAACAAAGCCTACAAAATTATCAACATCAACAAGCAAGTCTATATTGCACTTGAAAAAGTCTTTTTTCCACAAAGATTTATTTTAAAGCACCACACTTGTGCTGTGCTGAAAATTTATGTAAAAGGCATTTCAAAACACTGTGGCTATCAACTCCTCTTCTTTGATTAGTGGTTCAATAAAAATAGCCTAATCCACCTCTGTGTACTGGGCAAGATCTAACTTCCAGCCGTATAACACTTAAAGACCAATCACTTTGGCTGCTGTGCTATTTCTTCCCACACAACCTTCTCGAAACATATCCAAGTGTCCAACTTCATCTCCAAATGCTGGGGCACTATTCTCCGTCTCCCACAAAAAGCACTGGATACTGCTTGGCAGGAAAGACCCAAGCAGCTGTAAGGGTGGAGCACCCAAAGACCTAGCCTCAAAGCCAATTTCAACAAAAAGTTCTCCCAAGACTCAAAACAAATTACTACAAATACAATCCAGTAGTTTGTCACTTATTACTGTGACTAACTACCACAACATGACAGTTCTGTCTGCCCAGTAAAGCCTCCATGATAAGCCTCTGCCGTTGCATGTGTTGTTTTTAATTGTAGCTGTAGTCCATGAGGGTACAAGTGGACCTAGAAGCAACGAGCGCTAACTCGAGCTGAGAACTATGGTGCTGTGCTTACAGCTCTGTGAAGTACTTAGCTACTATAACTGTAGCTTTAGCTTTCAATGTTATGACTATATATATATATAAGCTGTTACTGCTTTAGCTACATGTATAACAGTGTTGTAGCTGTTGCCATATGCTCTGACACTTCTGGTTGTTAATACATGTATGAGTACGAAGCTGGTAGCTGTGAACAATGGTTCCATTCTTGTTGATATGAGCCATGAAGTGTTTTTGTAGCAGCACTTAAACTATGTTTTCAAGATTGTATTTAAGAATTGTGGTATTTATTATAACAGTGGCTACAAGGCTAGCATGACTTCTGGAATATGCTGGCAAGGAACGAACTGCAATATGCAGGCAATTAGAAATACTCCTGATATACACTGCTGACTAGATACAATGACGTAATACGGATCAATACTTCCTAATAACGAGATGCGGTAAGCTGAAATGATCCATTTCTGTACACAGTACACAGGCTTATAAATCAACCTACATGTGACAATGAAATTCTGTGTATGTGCAGACGGCAATCAAGTGCAATGTACATTGGAGGAGAAAAAAATCAATAAATGACTATGCTTAGGGTGGCAGCCAGCCAGCCGGCCACACCATGTCAGCCTCTCCCTGGTGCTGATCGATCTGACCAACCAGCGATATCTTAATCAATCAACAGATCACAAATCAATCTCCCCCCTCCCCACCCGATTCCCTTCTCGCCTTGACAGCTGAAAGGGGCTGAGGCCATCGCTTTGGGACAGCGCAGTTGTCATGGTAACCAATGAAAGGGCCATTAGGTGATCAATAAAAGGCGCGACAATCAATCAATCAATCAATCAATCCATCCGGCTGATGGCATGGCAAGCCGTGCGCCGGGGGACGGAAACAAGGGGGTGTGGGACAGAAAGAAACCAAGCGACTTTACTCCCTGTCGGGCGGGTACGCGCGCTTGCGGCTGGAGACAGCGGCTTAACCCCGTAGTCTGACAACGCACGACAAGGAATCAATCTGAACGGAAAATCAATCCTAGTCTTTGAGCCGAGGCGCGTTCCACAGATGCCGATATCAGACAATAAGAAGCGCAGTGCTGCACGACGACATCGGGAGAATCGTCCGACAGTAGTTGTCAGAGATCGGAACCATCCGGGCGCTGAAGTCGCAACTCCCCCATCTTTACAACACCACCACCACACCCTTGTCCTCCCAGGCTGCAGCTGGAAATCTTACTTGCCAGCAGAATCCGTGAGATATGCAGAACCGTGAAAGCTAGACATTGTCGAGGAGCCCCAGTCAGGAAGGTGGACGGGATGAGGGTGGTTATTTTGATGCATGCGCTAGCGTCCTGTAAGTGTGGGCGTCCGTTCGTGCACGTGGCTGGTAGCGCACCCTCTTCAGTTCAAAGATTTTCTTTCGCGCACAGAAATAGATTTCAAAGACGCTCGCGACGACTCGACCACCGATCGGCCCTGACCCGCGTTGCGCAGACGCTAGAAAAAAGTAGAATTCTATCCGCTAGTGAAAGCGTGCAGCGATTTGCAACGGAAACTAGAAAGGCGAGCCGAAAATAGCTGAAATGCATCTTGGATGCTGAATTTCCCTCGGCGCAGTAGCTTAGAAAGCTCCTAGATCTAGCTCTAGCTTTTCTGGCCGCTTGGGGGCGCTAACTTGCCGTCGTGAAACGGACTTCCCTAGTTTTTCTGCTAGTTTCTGCGAGAATCTAGCTTTTCTAGCGTCTTTGCAACACACGTCTGGTTTCTCTCTGCCCGGTCGACTCTCCTGGGATGACACACTGGTGTATCTCTGATCGATACTGCATCTTTCCAAGACAACAGTTGTGCAAAGAACTGTTGTATGATGGATCAGATCTTTCTGGTGGTGGTAAAGAAAAAAATCAAACCCGCGCACTCAGCTGTGCCAAGTCGTGTTGGTACAAGACATCGTCTAATACTGAAGTTTGACCGTCGTTAAGACTCCACTCCGCCCGCGAAGTTCAAATTTTAATAGTTTCTGATCCGACTCGACTTTATTAACAGACGTGATTCGCGGAATAAGGGCATCCCCAACTTAACAAGCTTCGTTACAGCTGCGCAATGAATGAAGCCTGCAAGTCAACAGGTCAAAGCGCCCATTATGTCCGTTCGGGTAATCACGAACATCGCATTTTGTCTGTATGCGCACTCAAACTGCGCTACCCGATCGTTCGGGACGCAAGTGCAGACGCACCAACTCCGAATCATGTCGGGCTCGTCAGCGTGCCAGTGTTAGCCGGTGCCAGTTGCCACAACGCGTTTCTCGTCAAGTGACGTTATGCTTTCTGCAAGGATGGCGCCAGTCTCGGTTGCCTCCCCGTTTTCTTGATTACTCCTCCTTTTCCTAGAACCTCAGAGTGCTGTTTTTTAAAAAAAAATTCTGCTGCCTGAAAAAGCTGTAATGTATCTATGCTTACGTCTAGGTTTAATTTCACATCACGTATGTGCATGTGTGTAGAGCAGTCTAGCGTCCTGACCGCGACGGGCTAGGAAACCAAACGTCGATACAGAGGTGAACACTACAGTTATAGTTGAGAAAGCGGTTCACGGCACATTTAGAATCCATCCTCGCTAACCCCTCCCTCCACACATCCCAAAAAACTCCCCCCCCCACCCCCGGCCACGACGTCACACAGACACAACAGTTCACACTCCTCGCCAATCCATCACTCCACAGAGGCAACACTTCAACTCCCTTCTCAACAAATCCCTCACTCCACAGGTCACACAGACACAACAGTTCACACCCTTCCTCACCAATCCCTCACTCCACAGGTCACACGGCAGTTCACACCCTTGCTCACCAATCCCTCACTCCACAGGTCACACAGACAGCAGTTCACACCCTTGCTCATCAATCCCTCACTCCACAGCAGTTCACACCCCTCCTCATCAATCCTTCACTCCACAGGTCACGCAGAGCAACACTTCATATCCCTTCTCAACAAATCCCTCACTCCACAGGTCACACAGACACAGCAGTTCACACCCTTCCTCACCAATCCCTCACTCCACAGGTCACACAGACACAGCAGTTCACACCCTTCCTCACCAATCCCTCACTCCACACCAATGCTGCATGTGCCAACCAGCCCACACCCGTGACGTCAACAAGAGCGTTCCTTGTGATGTACCTCCTTCTCCTTGGCGGCCAGCTCCACCTGCAGGTTGGAGCGCGACAAAATCTCCAAGGCCTGCTCCATATCCGGCGCTTGCCGCATCTGCTCGGCTTGCTGCAGGGTGTGGGTCGTTGACGTCAGCTGCTGACGCAAGCGCTCTGCCTCTCGTTCTGCGGACGCTGCACGCTGCAGTGGACAGACCAGACAACGACTGTGGTGCTTTGACATCACTCTAAACTGAACTATTTTCATGTCCCGAATAAACTGGATAAAGCTATTCGTATGAAACTAATCTAGCCTTTTTTCACAAAACGTAATTAAAGTTTTAAAAACTGTATTGAGTTTTCGTCACAGGCGCATACTGAACGTCAAGTCGGCGACAACGGTCACCTCGTGACGGGGAGAAAGACGGGCGAGTGTAACGGATGATGCGGGAGGAAAGCGAGAGGAAACCGTAGTGCCTGGAGAACATTCTACGGCCAGTCTAGTAAACATGGGGGGAAAAAAGTACGCGTAGCGAACACGGGATCCTAATCCAGTACCCTCTGTATTGGCGACAAACAAATATTACCAGTACTAGAGGTGAATCTGCCACGGGGCCTTTACTGCACAACTCAAAAATCTGCATCTACACAAACAGCACACTTCGGAACTGACGCTCATCGTGCATAACGTTTTGTCTGTGCAACGTTTGCTGTGACAAACGAAAGGCAAAAAAAAAACCAACAAAAATTCGGAAACACAATATTATCGAATGGGATATTGGCACTGTGCTCGTTTTGCCGAGCAGTGACTGTCGCAGCACAACTGGCCCAGCTGTGTTTTGCTGAGGGCCTTTTTTCAGGAATTGCATCTCGTACAAGGGACAACCAGCTTGTCAGCCAGCATCACAGCCCGAGCGTCAAACCGATTTACAGATCTGCACTGATATATTAGTCCATCCGAAGACAAGTTTGAAAAATCAAGCACAGTTCGAACTGTGTACACCGTCTTCGATTATTTGCGGGGCCACACCGAACTTCTGCAGCTGTAAGCTATTTTTAAGACACCGAAATTAACAAGGTAATATTTCATAATACTGACAAGCGATAGCAAACCCAACTTTTCCATCCGCTAGTTGTTTTCAAGACAATGAAAACAAAGGGAATATTTTATAATGCTGATAATGTTGGTCTTAGTCTCCCCCCCCCCAAAAAAAAACCCCTCCCTGCTGTCTTAAGAAGATTTTATTACAATGACTACATTGATTTCACCAAAAAATTATATCTTCTTAGATTTAAAGTCTACCCTAGATGATAACTATCTCATACTGACCTCATTAGCCCGCTCAAGATCGGCCATCACTATGTCCATTTCATCCGATCTGAAACAAAAAACACGTAGCGAGCTCAACCCATTGATCGATCAGTCGGTCAGCTAATGTGAAACAAGAGCATCACAATACTCTTAAATGGTAAGCGAAACGCTCAACTTCACTCCAGCATAACGCACAAGTTTACATCAACACTTTCACTTCAACAACCAGCGTACAAAACCTCAGACTTTCTGTTGACCCTCACTAAACCACATACACGCTGAAAAACGGCTGTCTCGAGGGAACATGGGCAGCGTACGACATTGTCGTTGTAGTCGTTGTGGATACCCGAAAGGATATTTATCTTAACTGCTACCACGCTGTTCTCTTCACACGATTTGCTCATGCCTGCTCTTCCGCAGCAAGAATTCTATAATTATCAAACATAGGCTGGGTCCCTTAAAATTCTAATAACGTGGATGCTAAAGGCCAGAGTTTATTGGGGTATATAGGTTTTTGTGTATTTAAACCATACTGCATTTTATTCAGCCAAGTAACGTGCTCCAATACAAAATGACTTTTTGCAGGAAAACATGTCGGCGAAGTCGAAACAATCATACGCTTCCCCGTGCTTTACAAGAAATGAATAGCTTGACTTTCTTGTCTGCACGTTCAAACGCTGCCATACTATCGGTAAAAGGGATTTACATCTCTAATACGGACCTCTAGAAGCCGCATGTTCAAAACGGCAATACCGCTATGAAGCCCTCCCCCCACCTCCCCCACAGGCGTGGCTTCCGTCGTGTCATGTAATCAAATCAAGCCACCCAATTGATTTATCGACTGATCGACGGGCGCGGCCGGACAGAGATGCATCGACTGTGGGAGGAGGCCACTATTTCCAGAAATCTCTCATTACGGCAGCCATGTTGCATCAGATCAAAGGCGTGGTCGCTGTGCGGCACATGGCGCAGCGGTCACCCCGACGCTTAGCAAGAGGCCTCCAAGCTCCGTCCCCACAGTACGGAGCAAAACAAAGAAGCCAGCGAAAGGTGCAGCGTGGCCGCTGGTGGAGTCTGCCGTGATAATATTCAAGCACGATTTAAGAACTGGCGCTGATCTACTGCATCGAATCAAACTCCGTCTACTACCCCCACCCCAAACACACACTCCACCAATCCTCCAACCCACGCGGATCACAATTCCACTTTCAACCCCACCCCAGCCCCCTGAATAATTCATCATTCATCCCAATCAGTGATTTATCGACCTGCTCCTTTCACGGCGTCACAACCACCTCCTTTCTCCCCCCCCCCCGCCCCCGTGCCATTCTCTTCGTGTTTCAACAAACTAACAATCAGCGGCCCGCCACGTCAGCTGAGCCCATAATCGATAGGGTGATTGGGCTGATTGCCCGCCTGCCTGTCTGCCTGCTCTCCCTCTGGCCTCCAGACGGCGTCGCCATGAAAATGGCAACGTGCGCGGGCAGCAAAGCAGTCTTTGTTACCCCGCCTCAATTTTCCGGAAAACGGAGAGATCAACATCTTTCTGCCCGCAAAACATCATCTAAAGTATACGGAATTTCTCTCCCTCCCTCGCCAACCCCCGCCTTATAGACTGTTTCATAGGCAAACGCTGTTGTTTGCCGCAGTTCAGGCTAGCTTACTTAAGTTCTACAGCTCCAAGTTATCAATACAATACAATGCATCTTCATTTATCCATTTCGGAAATCTAAGCTGTGACTAAATTTGCGGGTCTGGTGACAACAAAAAGAAAAAACTGTTTGCACTGCCGGGTTCCGGCTTAGCTGTCCTCACAAACATCAGTGACGTCTTACGCTTACTCAAAAAATGAATTGCTAAAAATCCTATATTTATTTCAAGAGGTATGAAGGAAAACTCTTCATAAAATATCATTAAATAAATGAAGGTGCTTGTTTTTTTTATCGAAAAAACAGCAACAACAAATACGGTCGTTTTAATCACAGAAAAACTATTTTCCAACCAGGTCGAATTAACTCTCAAATTCCTTTTTTTTTTAAATGAAGCAAGAATTATTCCCACGTGCAAATGCGCACATCACGAGTGCTTCATTTTTTAACGGAAGCAATATTTCACCGCTACAGTAGCTGGATTGTGCTTTTGCGCTGAAAGCTCATAAAGCAAAGCCCCCATTTATTTTTTTTAAAGACAGCAAGATATAAACAGCCAGTCTTCCATTTGCGAGACGAAGGTATAACGGCTTTGACCTCTTTCCATCCACATGATGGCCCGCGCTACGCCCGTCATCTTTTTCCTGTCCCCCGGACACCAGTCGCTTCCTTGCTGCCATAATCTCCGACTCTCCTCACCTCACGCACTCTCCAATCGGGATCAAGTGAACGCATGCTTGCGCCCGTGGAGATGCGCGTGCGTGTAAGATGCGCGTGCGTATACGAAAGAGACCGACGGAGAAAGCTGACGGACCTCGACGGGCGGGTCATCCCGTGTGCAAGATCTTTTCACCGTCAACTGAACCTTTGGTCCTATCGGCAGGATGCCTCCATCGGCACTAGTGTAATCCTACCCCACCACCATCCTCTCCACGCCTTCGTGGCGTGTGGTGTGGACATGTAGGTCAAAAATAAGTAGAACAAGAAAGCCAACAACGATCAGAGATTTAAAAAATAGAGGCTAGGAAGGCAAGCGAGACAAAGCTCGACCTGCTGGCATCTATTAACCATGCCTCAAGTACCGCGGCCCTTTCTTGTTATGCCACCCCCACTCACCCACTACCTTCTGCAGCCCGTCTCCGGATTCCAGGTCAGGATCCAAACTGCAAACAAACAGGTGCATTTCCAAGATTTTTCTTTGGAGGGGAAAAAATTTCATTTCTAACTCTGGAGACTCTTAGGCTTCCTTCCCCCCCCCCCTCCCCACTCCCTTCACCTTGCCTCATCTGAGTTTCCTGGTTTCTGACGGATGGCGACCAGAAACAGAAAGACAGGTGGTAATGCCTTGCGATTTGTTTTTCTTCCCGGCCCGCGGTGCAAGCCACAATAAATCCATTGTCTCTGTCCAAGAAGTTGATTAATTAGCCCAGAAAGCGGTGGCATTGACTGGCCTATCACTCTTCAGACGCTAAGGCACAGCTCCTGTGTAAGCTGCCACGGCTCGTAAGAATTGTGATAATTCAAATGCAAGGGCATCGCGGGGAGGGGGAGGGGTACAGAGGGGAACAGGGATAGGTGAAGAAGGAAAAAAGGATGGATGGATGAGAAGGGGGAAAAGGGGGGGAATAACTGTCTTGGACAGGGCGGAGTGACAGTTGCACAGCGCCAGTTGTCTCCGGGCCGATCTATTTATAATCATCACCCGTCAGACGGCACCGCATTATCTATTCACGTCATTCATCAAGCAGTCCCCAACAGCCTCCTTCT
>SMGT01010506.1:310222-320716 GCA_004794575.1 Lanistes nyassanus
CAACCTCTAGTCAGCTGTTCACATAAAATACTCAGGCTCATATGGTGCTTCGTTGCGAAGAACCGACTTGCCTGCCATGACTCTACCACAGTCCAGGTATATGTTCTATTCAAATAGGGTCACATCAGTCACTTTGCCAGCAATAGGAATTTCATGCTTTGCTTCTGCTGTATTTCCACATAGATATTATATTCCAGCCAACCTCTTCATTTCTTACTTCTTTGGAGTTCGGGGTTCAGTGTGATTGTAAAGACCATACTGGCTGCTTTTCCTGCAAGAAAGTCCACTTCCATTTTACCTGGAATCCCCACAGGTGTGCACATTTATTGTGGGACTCAGAACCATGTCACATCCTAATCCCTTGCTCCATGTGCTTCTCCTAGGTGCAGTCTGCACAGCTGGCACATAGTCTTTGAGTGCACCAATCCATCTGCATAACCTTTTCATTTTTCCATATAGCCTACAGCACAACATTCTCACAAACTACACATACACCGCTTGACAATGGAACAACTGAGCAAGGTGCTGCCATGCTGATTTAACAGACAGAACGAAAAATGGGATTTGAGCATTAAGTCTAAGCCTGGTGACCTTAACTAATCCTTCCAGTGCTTCTCTTCATTCTAGCAGAAGCCCAAAGCAATACATGTACTCACCAGACTGCAAAGATGCAATCTTCTGCTCAGCTTCCCCAAGCTTACGTGCCACAGATAGCTGCGTTTCTTGGAGCTGTCTCTCTTTCTCGGCAAAAAGCTTTTGCAGTTCTCGCTCTTTTTCTTTGGCACGAGCCTGAAGAAAATACAATCAGAGAATGTCTCACTCAGAAAGTTAACTACTCCACACTGACTGTAAAGCCTCACTTGGATCAGGCTGCATGTACAACACACAAATGCAAGTTCACAAATTTGCCTCTAAATTTTCAGAAGTTTCCATCTCTGATGCTTATGAAGACATAATACAGCAAAACTGCTTTTTTTTTTTTGGCATTGTATGTGGTTACCTTTGTGAACACAGTGACATTCTGAAGGGTAGAGGCCCCCCTCCCCCACAAAACCCCTAAGTGCTGCGAAGTTCTTTTACAGAGCCACACAGGATCAGAGGCAATAAATGTGTAAGTCAGTCACCATTTAAAAGAAAAAAGATTCAACTGCTTAATCTGCAATGTCTCAGAAGCATTCTGTCTGGAAACGAGTGGAAAGTACTTCTAGCTCATGATTTGATGAGGTGCATCCTATGGATAAACTGTAGTCAGCTTATGTGGCTGGGGGGAAAAGTCAATCAAGGAAACCACAAGCTGAACAGGAGACCAAATATGTCTTTTTGCCAATAACTCGCTGCAAAGAGACAGGCTATGAATAGTAACTTCCATCTGCCTCTGTCACGTTTCCCACCCTGATTGTGCATCGATCACCTGAAGCCAGGAGAATCATCACACTGCTCCCAGGTCTGCAGGTATCAATTAGCCCGCACAGCGAAAATAACTGTTCTCCAGCTTTTTTTTTTTTTTGGTTATTGTTGCTCCCAAGTAGACAAGAGTTTAACTCCTAAAGGCTGCAGAATAAACCCAATCAATGACAATTCCAGCCCTGGACAACCCACAGTGATCAGCCATCGAAATTTTGAATATATCATGACAACAGCCGAGCAAACCTACAGAACATGTATCATTAGCTACACTGCAAACTGTGAGATCAATAGCTTTGGAGCTCTGGTGGTCGATTACCGGATAACAAGTGAATGGTATTTGATGCTGAATCATTTGCAAAAGTGGTGTGGTGACTGGCTTGCATATAACATACAATATACAGATGATGAGGATGGGGGGGTCTACAATGGTAGTAGTAGTAGTAGTAGTAATGACGATGACAAACACAAAAACAATGAGAATGGCGACCCTAGAAATGCTTGAACTACAAGGATTCTGATAAAGGCTATGTGTATCACTATGTGCAGTTTATGCCAGTCTCACATGGTTTGACAAAATGCCAACAGTGGTACACACAACTAATCCAACTAACTGAAGTGACTGAAACTCTTCATAAAAGATCAGATCAGTTCTAATGAAATTAAGGCATACCCTTACTGCTCACACTTGGACTTTCATTCTTTATAACTTGATTTGCATTACTTATGAACTTATTCTGCACTATATGAAAAGCAAACACACAAACATGCATGTGCAGGAGAGGGAAAGACAAGTCATGCTTTAATAATAACAGTTCTGCTATATCTCTCCCTAGTTCTCCATCATCTATCATAGCCACATCCATAGCTACAGTCCAGGAAACTAACAAGTATTCACTTTTAACTGCTTGCCATCACTAACCCTTCCCACGACTTTTTTCCCACCCCTCACCACCCCAAAAAGGGGAGCACCCACTGGATTTATCACACTGACAACAAAAGTTCCAAAAGTTCTTTTTTTTTTTACAAGAAAGAGTTGACAAGATGCAATGGACATAACATGGGACTCTTGCAACCTTTATTGTGAGCTTACCCATCAGAATAAGCAAATTAAAAATGGGGAGGGGTTGTGAAGAATAGTAAATCCACAAAACCTTTTTTTCCTGCATTTGATATCAAAATCCCAAGAGGATAGTGAGCAACGATAGGTCACTGGCATACCTGCTTTTTAAATGATGAATGAAAACAAAGAAAGTATTGTTGTTATGCTCCTACAACATTTTGTTTTTATCACCAGCACTGACACATAACTGCAGTAACAAAGTGTTTCTAGTTTTTAAAAAATAATCTCTTTTCCCACCTTCCCTCACCCCATCCCCCTTTCCTCTAACACATGTACATGTATTTCCGCATTCTTTTTCTGCACCTACTCCACCCCAAAAATGTTCTTCCCTGTACGAAGCTTAATTATGTTTTCAACCATATCATGTAAATAAGTAAATCAAACTTATCAGTGCGGTAAACCTAGCTCTGCTTGACAAGGCAAGACAGACTCACCCCTATTATACAAACAACCACCTCATAACCTCACAGGGCCTGCGTTCTTTCCTCAGTATAAATAAGCTGCATGGTTTTTATCACAAAGCTTACGAAAATAAAACTTATCCACTATATACAATGCAGAAGACATCTGCTGTCAGTGATTTCAGCTGTGTAACAACAGCATTAGAATGCAGCACATCTATAAACCAATCATTTTGTAGTCTCTTGCTCTCCCACAGCCACCCACATCAGGGCTGGGGTGAGGGGACAGAAGGAAAAGGGAAAGCAATAAAATCTGATGGAGGGAAAAAAACATCCAGTGCTCTAACAGCGACTGAAACAGGAGGGTGAGCAGGCTGAAAGAGTGGGGTGAGCAGCAAAAGCAATAAGGGAAGCTAGACAATAACAGGATGTGCGCTAGAGCAGCACAGCATCAGGGCACAGAACATCACAGTGACACCCTATCACTCGTCCCCTTAATTGATTTATATTTGCTGTCACAGCGGCCTCAAATCGTGGTCCCCTGAACAATGCTCATGTCTGGCCTTCCCTTGTTGGCAAGGGAGGTAAACAAGTTTTCTTCCACAATAACCATGACCAAGCAATTGCCTTGCATTGAGTTTTTCTGGAAGTGTTCAAATTTTTTTTAAGACAGGAAAACTTCAAAAGGTCTCCAGTTAACTAACACCACCAGTTAACCTCACCTGATCTTACTTCAAATCAGTATTTGACCTGGTAGCAACACCAAACACCACCCCCACCCCAAAAAAAACTCCTCAATAAACTAAACAGTATTTTTGCAGACATGCTCGCCAGACCTCCATCTCGCTGCAGTATGATCCTCTTGGTCTAAATAGCTGCATGTTCTATTTTTCTACTTTCCTCCCTTCAAAAACATCCTACAATTGGTTGTATCTTTGTTCAGATCTGCACCTTGCAGATTCATTGACATTTCACCCAGTACCTCTGATGCATGACTGTTCATCACAGTCTTGTCAAGACAGGTGGCCCCTGTTTAACCTCCATCCTTAAGGCAACGACCAACCCAAGTCCTCCTGGATGGCCAGCCAATTACATCACCACCATGCCATCCATACACAGCTGGGCTAGACTGCAGCTCAATTTCTATCACCTCTTCATACTCAAAGGTGCATGCTACAGGCACATGGAGAACAAATCTAGTCACTGCTCTTATGGCCCAAGGTCAGATAAGAACCCTCAGGCAGCCAGGCACTGAAGCACCTTTATCTATGCCTTCAAGCTCTTAGCTGTCCCCAGACCAGCTGTAAGTGTAGCCTTGTATCCATGTCCATCATACTTATCATCTAATTAGCCAAAAACACATGATCTCCTTACACATCATGCCAGCTGTAAACTACAAACTCCTCAAAGGATCCTACACATCATCAGACTATCCGTACATGTAACTCCTCATGCCAGAACAGAGTTATTATGATGTCAGCAGGCAAGGTGTAGGCATGTAACGCCTTCAAGCATAACTGATCTTATCCTTGTGAAATATCAGACTAAATGTAAATATGTGTATTGTTCATGCACAGGATCTGCTATATGCCATCATATCAGCTGCAAACTCCTCACCCATTCCTACTCATGCCCATCATATGAGCAGTAAATAACGCAAAATCTTATTAATTACAGTACACGTGTATTCTGGAGATCTTACATCCCCAACAACAGGGCAGCTTCAATTCACTGAACTCATCATATTTTCACACCTGGTCCAAGCCTGGTCCCCTGATCTCTATGATGATCTTGCTCTACATACACATGCATTTGTGCACACATGCTGTTGTGTAAGTGTTCTAAAATAAATGTCCCATTATGCAAAGAGCTCGATTAACTGAAGAAACAAATCAATAAATTCTCAAATCTGTCTGTCCTCTCCCCTTTGCCGGTCATTAGACTACTGCAGCTCCCTGACTTCTATAAGCGATTTCCAACAATTCCCATAAAGCCTGGCCCAGCGTCTGAGAACTGTTTAACAACAAACAATACAAAGATTCTAAGTTTTCTGTGACACAACTAGGGTGCTGGTTAAAAAAAAAACATCTTCCCAACTTTTATTTCTAAACAGCAACTAGTTTTGTCTAAAAACATTCTAATGTGTGTCCTTTGCCAACAAGAAACTACACCGGAAGTAGGCACAAACGTGCACGCACGCGCAGACATTCTCTCCCCTCCCCCTAAACCCAATCCCCCAGCATCTGCCGTCAACGTTCCTGTAACTGTGACTTAAGTTGCTACCTTCGCACACATGCCGGTTACTGTGCATCTTCCTACATGGCCACAGTGCTTAATGAATGGCGAAACGTACTGGTGCAGAAATCGATTTTAAAGACCTCTCCCAATATCAGCTGTAAACGCAGGCTGAGAGCGATCAAGTGAGGCGCAGTGAGGGTCTGTGTGGTGGGGGAGGGGGGACAGAATCCTCGCGTCGCGCGCAATACGTGACGGTGCACAGCGGCGGTGCAGTAATTTCGCTTTTCTTCTCTTTTTTTTTTTAAACACACTAACCTTTGCCAAGAACGCGACGAAGGGCTGCCATGCGTGACGACGCCAATGAAGATGATGATGACGATGCTATGTCTCCTGCCGCTACAGACCCCGAGATCGATGTGCAAAAGGCTTCCTCTGGTCGTCACCTATCATCGCTCAGGCCTCGTCAATCGCCTAAGATCGCGTTGGCCAGCCGGGCAAGCTCTGCAGACCAGTCGAGCGGCGCGGACACGGCTGGCAAGGGCAGCACAGGCAGGTAGAAAGACGTACGCCGCTTTGTCAGCCGAACAGGTATAGATAGGTGCTCCGTCTACCTGCCTGGCTTGGGGGACACAGGTGAGAGACAGCGAGACACAAGAGACGGGCAAAACAGGGAGTGCACACAGCTTGCTATGCTACGAGTGATCCCATTCTGTCACACGTTCACTCTTGATTGATCCCTGCTGTCTTCAGTTTCCTCCCTCCCCTCTCCTCCCCGGCTGCAGGTATTTTTCCCCCGCCCACTCCTTTGCCATCGAGGATGTAAAAACTGTGCAGCCCCTTGTAAGTGGTTTTAATCCGCTTCCCCCCTCCCCCGAGAATCCCTCCCTTCCCCTGCCCACTGTCTCTCCTTCCTTCGATCCCTTGGCAAGCGGTGCCTACTGGCCACGTTTGGGGAGACCGGTTGTAATAAAACCCCACGTTTACGGCGGTCTAAGGTTCAAGAGCCAGCCTCTGCCCGCAACCAGCCGATCGTGGCGGCCGTCAGGTTGGCAGGCAGGCTGGCTGGCCGGCTCTAAACCGGCAAGGAAACAGCGGGGAGGCATTCAAATAAAATGTGTAGCGCTCATCTCTCTATTAGCCCGCCACGGTGCACGCGGGATTTTGCGGTTCCCCTTCTCCCCAGTCCCACCTAGCCATACTGTCTTGGGTTTTTTCCGGTCGGCTGACTCGGGAGGCTAGTGTATCGTTCTCCTGTTCGCAGCAGACGCCAGCGACACCTCCCACCACCGCTTGACTACCTAGAATCGCACCACACCGTAGCCTGCTCGACAAGTCTCGGCTTGTCTTGCTGTATCAGTCAATTGCCTTACCCGCACCTCCCTCTTCCCCCCACCCCAAAAAATACTTAACCCCACACTGATCAGCGACGAAGACACTGTTGCGTTCAGATGACGCGCAGTTTACCCAGCCAGTCATTCCCCTTCCCAGCCTCCTTCTTCGGACCTGCGCACCCCATTTGAACTCCTCTTGGTCGGCTCTACCTGCTGACGAGGACAGGCGTTCGTCTGCATCGACTCGAGTTATTTCCCGTGACGCTTCGAGCGCTGCCAAACAACAGGTCGATCTGCACACCAGCGCCCTCTGTTTTCACTAGTGCGCCTTCCTGTCATCGCCAGGAAGGAGGAGACGTAACGCGTGCGTGTGTGTGTGTGTGCTCGCACACACACGCAGGTTTTTAATACTCGATGGGTGTAACGACAATGATCTGCGTTTTGTGGAAGAGAAATGATTTTTTCAAGAAAAGAGAAACTGCCATTCCCGATCGAAATGTAAGGCCATTAAAACCAGAGTCGCGGGCTGTTACAAAGCCGGCGCTCGATTTGTGACCGATCTAGGTTTGTGTCACACCTGGATGGTTTCATTCCTTTTTTGCAAAGACACGTCAATATATAAAACGCATACGATGAAAGGTCGTTGCATAAGAAAAGTGGCCAACCTTAAAAGGATGGTATTTAAAACTTTGAAGGCAGCTCAGCAAGCTTTATTCCTCCTATCCCCCACCCTAACCCCCTGAAATGGCTGCTTTGCCTTCTCTCGTCCCTCAACTGCGCCCCCCGGCATGAAGGACCGGAAGTGAGGCACTAGCGCGATCGATGCAAGCTGTGCGCTGGCGGAGGTGAGTTCGACAGACACGAGGAACGCGAGCGAAGCTAGATAACAACGTCGCTAGCTACCGTCACTCCCGCTCTTCGCTGATACGCTCAACAGCTCGCAAAGGTACAGGTACAGGATCAGTATGGTCTTCTGGTCTTCGAGAGGCAGATGCCAGGGTCACATGAGACAGCAGAGGTCAGTTGTATGGACGCCAGCAACAGGTTCGGGGGAAACGCTGCCTCGGTCTCAACCCGACATCCCGCCACCCCACCCCACCCCCTACATATGTCATTCTTGAGTTTACCAGCACGTTCGCTCTCGCAGAAAATAATCAACACCCATGCCTAGAAAATCTGCTCATGCAGGGAGGCGACGCGACCCCCGAACTGGCATCATGACACTGGTGTTGCGCTTACAGGTTTCTCTGAGAGTGTTTATTAGGCAGGATGACGTCCGGGTTTACAAGGACAAATCACCGAAATCGAACAACGGTAAAAATTGAAAACAAAAAGTGAATGCTCAAACTGCGATGTCACCGTGCACTATTGGTGTTCTTGCCTCGTTAGTCCCCGCATGTCAATGTCGCTGGTTTCCTTCAATCTTTCAGCCATAGGAAAACCAGTCTCACGATTTGACACATACCGGCTAACATTTTTTTAAACTAGTCCCACGAGAACATTCATTAATCTCAAACCTAGTCAAACATTCAGCAATGAAACTAACTGCATTTTAATTTCATCAGCACCGAACCATATCATTTGCACAAAGATCTTTCACTCAATTTTCAATGAAGATAGATCTACGAGCCACGGGTTCAGAATCCGCCTTGAGCGCATGTATTTCTCTCTGGATGTGGCACCTCTTTTACAGGACAGGGGCCTTCTGCTTCCTATGCTCCCCTCACATTCCATCTACCCCATCAAATCTTTTAGCACTTTCCTCTTCCCCCTCCCAGTCCTGTTTAGTACCAAACCAATTTCAGGTGGAGTCCGTTTCTCTACAAGTAAACCAAGCACCCATAAACCCGTCACTATGCTCAGCGCTTTTTCTTCCTTTTCTGCCATTCTAGGCTTCTTTCCCTATCTTCCAGTGAAGATACTGGTAAAAAAAACAAAACGAACGAAAAGGCCACGATATTTTTTTTTTGCAAAAAAAAAAACATTTTTGTAAACACAACAATTACAACTACTGTCATCACTTTAGCGATTCATCAAAATGACAATTTATCACAAAAAAGTTGATAAGATCTCCTATTTATATAATAACTTTAATTTACATACAGTCTGAACTTGCCTTGAAGAATGAATACAAAGCTACTTTTCTGCTTGCTGCTACAATTACTGAACTGATTTTATATCTGTATGCACCATCCCTCTCCAGTAACAGTAAGTTTCTAGTGCAAATGCCTAGATAAAAAAACATAGTCAATCTTAGTTACCAACTCCTCACACAAAAAAATGCTATGAAAACAAAAATCCAAACTTTTGCCCTAAATTTGCAGTCATACCAAATTATATAAGCTTCATAAAGCTACACTTTTAATCCTCTGCTTGCACAACATCGTGTTCACCATCCCTCGTTATAAAGGTTACAACCTAGTGCCAGCGGGGTCACTGGAGAGAAATACACATAAACCCTTAACGTTGCTAAACACGTTAATGTCTCTGACTACAAATGTCATATTGCTCGGCGATGGGTGGTGGTGGGGAGTCCAATATTCCTCCTATTCATGATCAATGTATTTAAAATCCAGCACCCTTTAGTGGCTCTTCACTAATGAATCATCATTAAGCCAGATTTAACTGATGGCATTTACATTTCTCTCAGCATCCATCTAAAATCAATAAACGTTGCCCGTTGGAACAGATGCATGATCAGGTACAATCCTTTCTTGCAATGTGCTTGCAGAATCAAGGTTCTATGTTTGCATACAATAGTCATAAGGGCCTGTGTTGGATACACTAATAAGCGCAGATTTTTTTTCTGGCAGTTTACCTCAAATAATTTCTGCACATCAAATATAGCTTTGATTACCTGTTTAATATATTGGAGAAATACTATACAGGTGAGGTATGCTGAAATATTTATCAGAAAGTTTAAGATGTTGATAGAGAAATGGAATATATTGTATTGTGTTCATTTTGTTCTTTTGTCAAAATTTTATTGTAACTGTTCCTTCTCTCTCTCTCTCTCTTTCTCAGAGAGCCAGAGACACAGACACAGACAAAGAGAGAGAAGGGGGAGTTGAAACGTGGGCAAGAGAGAAGTCAGAAACTGAATTAAATGAAAGTGAAATCAACTCCTACCTCAGCTGTTGTTTCAAGTTTGTCCTCATACTCCCGAAGTTTTTCTTTAAGCTGCTTGATTGTGACTTCTGCAAAACAAAAGGAAAACTTATTCAAATACGTGTACAGTATTTAAATGGTTTTTGAGCCACAGACACTCAATGCTGTCTACATTTATCTCTTTCAAAAAAATTTGACATGGCTTTCTACAAATCTGAAAAAGCACACATAAATTGTCAGTGGCTTTAAACTAAGCAGAAACTACTTCCTAAAAACTGCTACACACACCCTCTGTTACTGCCTGCACACACACACACACACAACCATTCAGGAAATTGTGGAGGGTGAATTACAAGTCTTAAGAACCCAATGCAGGGCTTAACACCACTGGTTGCCCGACCACCTGGAGCAACCAAAACCCTTTTGTCAGGCAAGTAAAAATTTGGTCTAGTTGCCTGACAGGGCAAGTGAACATTTTCGTGACTGGATGTTGTTGGTTCAAATCCAAGAGTGGTCAAGGATTATTTCCTTTGTGCAGACTCCATTTGGCCTTTTCCCTGAACATTAAACTGTCTTCGTATTGGCCATCAGCACCTCAGTCTGGTGGTTCTTTCAGTGTGTAGCTCAGTAATAGGACCCCATCCTCCCACAGTGTGAAATCCTTGCTTGGTGAAAGCACTGTCTCTCTAAAATTACCTACCTACCTGAAGGTCATGAAAAATTTCCAGACCCTGCACCATCACATTTCACTCAGCTAGGACAATCATGACTGAATAATGCCATGCTGTGATGGCCAAGCAATAATTGTCACCGAGTTTCATCAGTTCTCCAGCTACAAAGTTTGCATGCATGGCTGTGTCTTTTTGTTTTCGGCAGGGGGGGGGGGGGG
>SMGT01010506.1:320738-334446 GCA_004794575.1 Lanistes nyassanus
GGGGGGGGGGGGGGGGTTGGCGCGCAAGTCATGTATGGATTCGGGCAACTAGACTTTTTGACAATTTTGAACCTGTGTTTAGCCCTGCAATGTATCATCTTATCTCTCGTAAAAAGGTTAAAGTCTTGTTTGCGAATGCAGGAAACATCTCCAGGGCTGATAGGAGCAAGCTTCTTTTACAAGTTCTCAGTTCCCCTAGTCATGCTGCTCCCTTTTGTCATTTTATTTTCCATCTGTCTGAGCATGCCTCCAAAGAGCATTTAAAAGTGAGCCTGGTAACTGCTGTGTTCTGCAATTTCACAATCAGTGTCTGGAACTGTCCAAAATAGACATAATCACCTAACAATTGCTGATCAGGAATTATAATACTGCTTGAGAATAAAAAGGTTCACAAACAGGATGGCATATTCAGCACATTATATTAACCCAAAACCAAAGAAAAACAGAGAGGATGAAAAAAAATGAATAATGAAAAAAAAACCACTATGAAATGTAAAACACTGCAGCAGGATTATCCTTCCATCTGACTTCAACATTTTCCAGCTTCCCAGTTTGTATCTCTAGCACCATCCTAAGACTGGTGGCTGGAAACATGTTGCCCAGGCTGCAGTAAATCTGCGCTTTGCCCCCCAAGAGTAGACCCCCGGACATGGCCAATAGCGCAGCTAATTGCAATCGATGTGTTGCCAACATCATGCCTTTCCTGTGTACTATTAGCAAAAATGTTGCTGTTGTCTCCAACCCCATGTGCATGGTGGGCAAGAGCGCAGCTTCTGCCGGTCATTATTAGGATGCCATTCCAGCTAGCTAGAAATCAGAGATCGGCTCAGCTGAAAAGGTTCATTTAGTGCAAAGAAAATCTGTAGGCAGATCAGCCTGAGGCTAGTTAGAGACTATGTGTATTCTAACTCATGGCTGTGTCGCATGGGCAGTTAAATTTCTTTTTCGGTCAAAGATGGATACTTTGACAAACAACAATGCAGATACTAATGTTCATGCAACCCAACTCAGACCTATTATTCAGGATTAACAGGTAAGCTCTGACACGCCTCAGCAAAGATCATTAGATTTGTTACGCGTTTCGAGTAACAGATGCTAGAATGGTACAGAATGTCCGTAACAGATGGACAGATGGAAAAATGGAACAGGTCCACATCTGAAGTTACTGCAGATATCTTGTTCAATGCTCTATTGTATGTTATACACACATACACAAATACTCAATGCTCCTACTGCTAGAAGATAAAGGCTCTTCATTCCAAGGCTGAAAATCCTTCAAAGACCTGGGGGAGAGGCTGCGAGCTCTGATACCACAGCCTAGCGTTGCCTGCGTTTTTCGCATCCATTAAACTGACCCCAGAGGTGGCTCTGCTCGCCGCCTGGTCGTCAAAAAGTGCCGCTATGCACCCCCGCACGCACGGACAGACATGCACACAAACACATCGAAGGAAGAGCGGAGGAAAAGCCGGGGGTTAATGAGCCGACAAGCAAAAAGGATGGCCTGTCGCGACTATATCCGATGAAGCTGCACGCTGCAGCATCAAGTCGTAGCGGTGGCGGTGGCAACTGCAGCAGCAAGCTAATAGCCCCCCCACCCCTCTCCAACGGCCCTTAACAGTCCCTCAGCCAATAGCACCACCGGCCTTTGCCTTCTGCAGACACTTCCTTCAATTACACACCTGGTCGCTGTATCTAGCCACGGTGCCCGCGTGGCCCGCCTGCCTGGCTAGCAGACTGCGGTTACTCCCCCTTGGCTACAGATTTATGACTTCTCCCCTCGATAGCCGACGATCGATAGAAAAGAAAAATATCACAGGCCTCCACTTAAAAAAGTCTCTCTGTTCAAATTCAGCCATCTCTCGCCTGCCACCACCACCCCTCCCTTCGCACCGGACTCCGTCCACTGGTCCTGGCCGAGGAAACGATGACCGAGGGAAGACCAGGCAACCTCCCCGTAAGGTCCACGAAGCCTCTCTCCATACAGGGTTCGTCGGTGACTCAAGGGAAAAAGTTTCGCAGTATTAATTAAAAACGCGTGCCTGCGCGTGTTATCTTGCGTCCATGCTTATGTGAATGTGAGGAAAAAAAGGTATGAGAGCAGGGGAAAGAGGGTGGGTATGTATGGAAGAGGGAAAGAGGAAGGAGAGAATGAATGAAAGCATAAATGAAAAAAACGAACATGTCTGATCCGACGTCTGACTCATGTGTGAGAGAGAGAGAGGTGGAGGTTCCTCGGGTTACAGGAGAAACTAAACACAACTGTCATTTCCACTCCCAACCCATTCTAGCAAACCAAAAAGTTGAAACTTCCTATGTCAAAAAGTCCGGTAACTGTTTCTGTTTTTGTTTTCTTAAGCTGATATTGACAATGAGCTGGGCTAGGTCCTGACAGTGACGGGCATTCGGAACCCTCCTTAATCATCAAGTTCTCGACACGTGAACGCTATCCAAACTAAGCTACACCACGCTCTGTTCTGGTACTCCCCATTATCTCTGCGCCTCTCCCCCCTCCCCTCCCCCCACTCATTCTCTAAAATAGTTCAACAAAATGATTTTAGATCCGTTTTAAAAAGGACACGTACTATTTAAAAAGGCCTAAAACATATTATAATTGTCAGTTATTTTAAATACCAGTTTGCAATTTAGATAATCTGCTCCCGTTGTCCTGTTAAACACCTGATAACAGCGTGACTGGACTAAAGACGGCTCATCGCTGTGCGCGTTTGCGCACGGACCTCCATACACCGTTTGTATGGAGGTCCGTGGTTTGCGCGCGCGTGGACGCGTTAGTGAATAAGGGAAGTGGAGCCGGAGTTACATTTCTTTTATGCATGGTGGCATAAAATCGCGCAAAAGCATACACGAGTACTCTGCTTATGACCAGTCTCACAGCCTTCGGTCAGGACTGCACTCTGCAGCCCCCAAAACATCCCATAGATGTGCACTGAGCGAAAATGTACGTAAAAGCACACGTCTGCGTAACGACAATCTGCCCTTTCTCTACGAACGGACTCCTAATTCCTGGGGTCTAGTGGCTGCCGCCTCACAGAATCTTGTAAATTTTGCAAGTCCAAGCTCGCCAGCGTAAGTGATTTTAGAGGGACAGTGTTTCCACCTCGTTGATTTCACGCTCAGGGTGTAATGGGGCTCGATAGTGACCTTGTGGTGTGGCAATCTAAACACTAGGGTATCACACTGAAAGAACTACCAGACTGTGCTGGCCAGTGCGAGGAGGCAGTTTGATGTTCGGGGAAAAGTCCAAATGCAGTCTGCCCGACGTGGTGGTGGTGGTGGTTAGTTAGAGGGACAGTGCTTCCACCTCGCGGTGATTTCGCACTATGGGGGATGGGGTACTATTACTAAACTATGCACTGAAAGAACCACCAGACTGATGCTGCAGTAGGATGGTCAGTGCGGACAGGCAGTTTAATGTGCGAGGAGATGGCCGAATAGAGTTTGCACAATGTTTTAACTCCAGGAAAGAATCCTTGGCCACGCCAGGATTCGAACCAGCAACCTTCCATCTGCTAGTCCGCAGCTCTACCAACTGAGCTAACGAGGCCCCGGCTAGTCTGCACGACGTTTAACTTCAGGATTTATAATCCTAGGCCACATCTGGATTCAAACCACCAACCTTTAACCCGCTAGTCCGCAGCTCTATCCGCAAAGCGAGCTGGTGGACGTGAAAGAGTTGGCATGGGAGTGGGAGTGGGGACAAGGAATATCTGTGACAAGTCTCCCAGAATCAGTCACCAGTGAAAATAAGTAACAGCGGCAGACAGTGTATGCACTCGCTACACCAAGACCTCACACTCTAGCCTCTTTGGCGTCTGTAAAACACGTCTCGGTGTCGGTTCATCAGCATGCAAGCTGTGAACCGCCCCTGATAGGCATGAACATCGAGTGGACAGGTGCGCCTCTCATCTCCTTCTCATACCCTCCCCCTCCCCTTGCCCCCTGCTACTCCCCAACTGTTGTCCACACGATCCGTCAACGACGACCGAATCCACAACAGATCGGCGAGTGTTTTCCCCAGGTATAAGCCTTGATCAGTGCTTCAACCAGGTTCAAAAGCCTCTCAAAGCCTCGCTTTCCCCCTTCCTCCCTCCCTCCCCTACCTGTCTCAGTCAACGCCGATCTTGACAATAGTCTTCATCCTTTATCCACTGCGCTGCTTGGGATCGACCCCCACCCTCGGCGTTGGGCGAACTCTCTACGTGTGCTTGCCTTGGTCAAACTGCACATAAGACAGTCCGCTGCGCTATCGTTAGACCGGGTCGGCAGGAGCAGCCAGTAATGGGCGAGATCGCTGGCCCCCACAGTTCGCGCCGTGACCTTTCAGGGCCGTCACATCCCTTCACCGTGGCTGGAGAAAGGGAGAAGCTGACCCTGTAACTCTCTGCGCAATTTTGTGTAGTAGTGCCGCCAGTCCGCGGAAAGTCGGACGGCCACGGAAAACGGTCGTGTAAACCTGTTTGGCAAACAATGGTTTTGAAAAACTGTTCACGAATCGGTTCTGTATACAAGTCTCCTGCGTTCCCTATATCACAAACACTATGAGGAAACGGTGTTCGTTTAAAAAAACCACCTTGTATGCAACACTACTAATGATTAAAATTACTTCCTGACACTTTCATGCTCTAATTGTTCATTGTTCACCGTCAAGTCAGCAACGAACGCAGGTAGTAAGCAAGAGGGTGTTGAAGGGAAGAGGAAGGTGATTAGTAAACGGGAGTATCCCCGCAGATCCTCGACGATGCACTGCAGGAGCGGACGCGAAGGGGGAGATGGGCTTTACACAGCTGCATTACGCATGCGCATGTGATGAAATGCACAGCAACACTAGTTCAGTCGATCGACCAAGTTACTGCTCTCAACGGACAGGGCAAATCTCGGTGGTTTATTCCCGGCACCCCTTTAAATTCCTTCCAGGTCACACTTTCCTACCAGTTCCCTCCTCCAAAACAACCTCCTTTAGTGCCAAGCAGGTCAGTGACCCCTCACGTGACCTTCATCAACAACCCTCTGCACCTATCGATACATGTACTTATCATTTTCACATCCTTATGTTCACCTCCCGCTAGAAGGATCTGGCTGATCCAACCTCTGACCAAATTCGCGAGTAGCGTGCGGGTTTACAAAACAATGACGACACGGTAAACAACATTCCTGAAAACCCGTCATCTCGCCACACAACCAGCTCGCCATGGCCACACCTCAAAAACGCTCTTTTCACTGGCTTTTCCCCACCAATTGTTTGTTGCTCAAACTTAGTATCACTTACTAGTTTCTCCTCGTCTGACCCCACCTTGAATCTTGTAAATCGGGAGCTGCATTCTCCATAACAAGGGACCGCTTCGGTGGTGCAGAGGTTAAGGCGTCCGCTTCCGAGGCGGGAGGTCGGTGGTTCGCATCCCGGCCGAGTCATACCTAAGATTTAAAAACTGGAAATCCAGTAACTGCCCTGCCAGACGCCTGGCACTGTAGGGAACAGTCCTAGGACTAAACAGCCCGGTGCCAGCACAATGTGACTGATTGGGGGGCTGAAGCCCATGTTGCGACAGCAGTCCCACGTGTAAACTTTGTCTAACCAAAGGCGTCGTGATATGCACACAGTTTGCGGAGGGACGTTAAGCGTAATAACGGTGCGACATCCGTCATAATGCCCGTTTGCTGATCTCTGCCTTCAGCTATTGCCGGATCCAGGCAAATATGTGGGTCATGTAGCAAAATAAAACCAACGAACGAACGAACAAACAAAGCAGGATCTGTTATAAAGCTGTGGAGAAGTGTTATTCCTTGATTTTAAATTATTTCATGTCTTTTTAAATGTCATCATAATTATCGACATAAAACCATCGCCTAAAGTGCAGGATCAAATATTTATCTTTCAGTCTTTCACCAAAGTAATCGGAAGCGGGGCTGGGGGGAGGACACGATCAGTAACTGTCGATTTTTACGTTATTCAATCCGACTTTCCAACAACTGGTGTTCGTTTCACAACGCACACTTTGCTGCCCTCTCCCCACGGAAAAATGCATCTCTTCACACAAGAAAACATAAAGCACACTGCTCAATGAAGAACTTAATGTCACAAAAAGTTCTACCTTGAATTATATGCCCCCAATCCTCTCCTCCCCTTTCTTACTCTATGAACACAAGTGCTGGCGTATGCGAGTGAAAGTCTGGTATGTATGCGTATTGACAAACATACAGATGTAACTGCCAGCGAAAATCCCTCCACATCTACAAAATCAAACCCACGTCAATACTAATTTTTCAGGAGTCACATGAATCCAGCCTGCCGTTCCTAACATTAGGATGAAATCGATTGCGCACTGTGTGTCCTATGTTGAAAAAAAATCAATACATACAGAAGGCAAGAACACAGAAAACAGACAATTTTCACTGTGCTGCATACAGCTCTTACCAATAGCGGCGACAGGTGCGCATTAAGAAGGTAAATTTCATACCCTCTTATGCAGACCGTTAAATGTATACCAATAGCATATTTGTGCTTGAAACTAAATGTACTGCTGATACATGAATGGTTCTTTCGGAAGGCCATTGAACCACAGGAAAATTTACCTAGCCTCCTTCCCCTCCCCCAAAACAAATATGCACAGTGGCTCACAGCTTATAAACATATTGATCAATTTTCATTTTGTGTGGTCGCCTTAAGTTTCCCGATACTTTCCAGGGAGGGACTGCATGAAAGTCTGCCAGCTTCGGCTTTCGAATTCACAGCAGCGGTCCTAATCGGACGAATGTGCGTTCTAGTTCGCCAAACCTGGCGAAAATGCCCGTCCACACTGCATATTTCACATATGGTCACAAGTATGACTGCCCATGCAAACCACTCCAAGAAAGCATGCCTGCCCTTACGAAAGTCGGCCCATTTAAGTCTAGTCATGACATCATTTAACTCTGGCCAAGCATTCTTCTCGTGCTTCGACCGAAAAGAAAATTAAGTTTAGATTTTCACATGAAGATGTTCGTATTCCAGCGGCCGTGCCAAAAGCTGTCAAACCTAATCTCTGGCGATTTTACGTCTTTCACCAGAAAGCACAAAATAGAAAATATGCACATGTACCTAGGTAATCCATTTGAACACCCTATCCCACCCCCATACACATACACGCTACCACCTTGATCTTACTGTCGTGACAGCACTACAGGCGATGTGATTAGTTCTTAACGACCTTTTTTTTCTCGTGCTAGCCCTTGCGCATGTTGCTTTCTCGGTCACTCGACATACAGACAGACGTAACACGACGCCAGCTCAATTAAAAAATAGGGGCCGTTCGTAAGGGATCGACCTACTAACATCTGCCCGCACACCGCCATGGTCCCCAATCTCTCCTGTCCATAGAAAGCAAGGCGTCGACTGTTCGCAGAGCACCCTGAGTTGTCTCCCCCTAACTGTTAAACGAACCACATGCGCCCAGAGAACGTTGAGCAAGCCGAGAAATGTCGAAATGACTTGTGCAGACGTCCGGAGATAATTTATTGACCATAGACACCAAAGGAATCCGCCATGATCCAACGCCAGGCAACTCAAAGATCTCTCCCTATCTGCGGCTTCAACTTCTCATCAAACGCAGGAATGCTGATTTGTCACGGCCGGTCTACTCCTACACCTCCCAGTCCTCGGCACTCCTCCCTCCACCCTCTCATGCCCATCCGTTCGCCGTCTCCATCTCCCACAAGGCAGCCTGACGATCTTCGGCCATTGTCCCACCTCCCCCATCCCAAATCTGCACACCTCCCCATAATCCTTTCACCCTCCCTCAACCCCATTAATTCCCTGGTAGAGCCAGGAAGATTTGTACAGCCGCGGACGATAAACACACTGCACACTCCCTTTCTCAAATAATGAGATCTACTCTACGCCTCAGCTTCTACTTGCTTCGTATTGCGGGGCGGGAAGATCGGAAGGGGGTGGCGAAAAAATCAACTAGGTATAACCTTTTTTGATGCAAATCCAACTCTATGGGATCCCCATCATTAGCATAGGCGATGGCCCGTGCAAGATGTGATCATACAGACACGCACGCACGCAAGCACCCAAGCACATACACAGATGCGTGTTACACAGGTACACACATACAGTACAGGAAGTTTGGGAGGGGAGTGGGAATCATTTCTGAGAATCTAAAGCAATGCTGTCAGCACATTGATAACGCCAAAGTCGTCTTATTTGACTGCGCGCTTTCCCACCCACCCCCACCCCAAATTTTTTTAAATGACCAGTCTATCCGCACTTTCACCGTACCACTAAGTTCCTCTCTCCCCCCACTCTCTTTCCCTTCTGGCCCCTAGCCCCTTCTCTCTGCCCACCCTCTTTTTACCCATCACGCCTTTCCCCACACCCTTACTCTATCCCTTTATTCTCAACTGTGGTGGGTCGGGGACGAACAGTGGGGAAGGGGGACACAATTGAGCAGCGGTCGTTTTGCAAACGAGACTTCAATTAATTTTCCTCTTATCTGGCCGCGAGAGGGCCCGCGCAGTGCCCGATAATGGGAAGTGGCCAGGAGATGGTGTCACACCGCTGGTTGCTGATGTCGCGGTAGCTGAGACAAAACGTATCTTTCCACACCACTGCCCCATACGGTGCTCATCAACGTCATGCATGCCCCCACCCCCACCCCAAAAAAAAAAACAATCAGCAGCTCAACGCCTGAGACTTTGCACGGCGCCGATGCCAGCGTTCAAGTATCATGGCCTGTGCCACGGCACAGCTGGCATCTAGAAAGGAATTCGACTCACAACAGACGACAAAGGCAAATCATCATATGAGAAACGTCTAAATATTTACAGACACAATCCCATTATTGCTGATCTAAGTGACTTCTGTACTGCTGAACTAAAGACATCACATAATTTTGCACACTATAAAGAGACAGGACATATGTCTTGTGTAAAATGTGAAAATGGAAGCATCCATTTAAAACGCCTTTTTACAAAATATCTTGCGGTATGAAGGGAAGTGAACGAGAAGCTTTAATGACGACCCGGGTTTGGGCAGTAAGCTACACAGCGCGACAAAACAGCACCTGAAAAGTGATGAATAGAGCTGGTAAGCTCTCGAGAATGTGTGTGGTTACCTTATGCTGACGCAGCTATCTATGCAGCGCAGACGACCATTAAAACGGTACTGGGATGGGTGCGTTACGGCACGGATGATGACCCCGACCCTGACCTCTTCTTGGCACGCATGCGCGGAGAGTCCACGCCTAGCCGCGTGACCGCGTCGACGCAGATGGCGAGCTGGAGGCTGGCGGCGGGCGCATCTCTCCTGTCCCGCATTATAAACTCCGTTTTACTGCTTTAGTCCATTCGAAACCTGCGCAGCGTGGTTCCACCGAGTTCGATTCGGCTGCCAGCGAAGCACAGTTTACGGCAGGCTGTCCCGTTTTGAAGGATGCGGACTAAGTCTGACGGTCGAGCCTCACGGCAGACCCGCAGCAGCCTCACCGCAGTCCTGGGACTACGGTTGTACCCTGCAGTCTCCCCAACTCTGACCCCGCTGCTCTTGAAAGCAGCAACACCCATAAGCAAATATTTTCTCTTTGATCAGACCAGGGCAATTTTCCTTCTCCACAAGAGCGCTGACACTACCCAATAATTTGCTTGCCTCCAATCCAACTCGGACGGCTATGAGGTTCAGAGGTTATGATATTTCCAAACTGCGTCAGCCGCAAGAACAAGGGACGCCGGATGATCGTTATCCATCGCACCGAGGACTTTACTGGTTACTCTTCCTCGCTCCTGGTTACTGGTTACTCTTCCTTGCTCTTTCCATCGCTCCATGTTGAATACGAGACATTTGAGACGAAGAATTTTCGCGATAGCGTCCTAAGTAGGGAATGACTAATAATAACCTTTGCATTAAGCCAGCACATCGGAGATGTCTTTCCTCCCCCCCCCCACCTATCCAACTCTTTAGACTCAGCATATTCCACGCAATACGGAAATTCGACGAATTAAATACAAAACGTCTTTCAGCAACATTAACCACTATATAACAGCTGTTTTACGTCTCGCGAACAGATTATTCTTCACACGGGGTTTGGTTTGGTTTGGTTTCATATTAATATTGTGTTAAAATCTGGTTTTCCGTTCACTGTTTCCAAGGCAACTTAAGCGTCAAATTAATCTTCTGAATGGCGGTTCCCCCTCTCCCCCCCCCCCCCCGTTTCTCTAGCATGCCTGTTTCGTGTAACTAAATGAAACGATGGCTTTCCTTTTGCTGTGATTTACAGGTATCTCGATAATTAGCTTGGCAATCCGCGTGTTTACCCGTCTCCATTTCAAGAAGAATCCTGCTTCTCATTTGAAAACTCCGAGTTATCTTGCTCCCACCCCCATCCCCACCCCTACCAGACAAAAAAGAGAGAGAGCTGCTTGAACAAACACGAATACTTCTGCCTGCAAAACTGAATTCCTTCGCATTCAACCTCTGGCTAGGAAACCACTAATAATAAAGCAGGATCACGTGATGTGGGTTGCGTTTTTTTTTAACGTCTGGCTGTCATGTGAAGCGCTTTCGGCGGACTGTTTTGTTGCCAAAGAAAATCGAAGCCACTCTTGCAATCAAACTGCAGGTTTTCTCAAAACCTCTAAGCATGCTTTCTGGCTGATCACCAGTCGCTACTAGTTCTGACAACTTCTCGTGTAAACAATCCCTTAGTATAGACCTCGCTGGGGAAATGTACTAACACAGAAACCCCCCTCCCCCGACCTTTACCTCCCATAAATGGCTCCTGTCCTTCATGTATGCACAGCTCTGTGATCCGCAAGCTAAAGGCCAGTGAATAAGAAACAAAAGGACAAACGCGCACCCGAGCGCGCGCGCGCACACACACACAGACAAGCGGCAATGCCTTTGTGACATTTTTGTAACCGACTCCGTCGACTGCAAAGATGGCCATCGACAAGGAATCTGTGCAAACCAAGCTAACGATCTGCAGGTCGTGCTTTTAGGGTCCGTCTTTTTCAAACATGCGCTTTCTGTGACGTCACAGGCGGGAGGGGGTCTGCACTCTTCCGTCCACAGAACACCAGAACGTGACTTGCAATGGAACTCATCGGAACGTGCGCGTAAGCGTTTTAAAGGACGTGGGGGAGGGGGGCGATAGTAACTGTCCGATCCTTCTTCGTCAAGGTAACCTCCATCAATCTATAAAGTTCCGTCCCTTTCTATCCTTAAACACGTGTATAGGTAACTGGGATTTTATCCGGGGGTGGGGCGGTAAGAGGGTGGTGAGCGAACAACCTTCCGACGGGAAAGGGGGGGGGGGCAGCTACGAAATTCCCTACAACATTCACTACTGGCTCCTCGAGCAACAAGGGGAAAAACCGATCGCGATTAAGCAAACACTACGACCATAAGACGAAATAACCAGGCGTTCTCAAGTTCAAACCGCAATCTCGAAGGTGACCTTGGGTTAAAGGAGCCCAACTCATAGCACTCCCCCACCCCGTCCAATCATTGTAAGTCAGGACGAGTGATAGATCCTACAGTATCAAAAGATACCTAACGACGAACACCCTGCGGAGGGAAGGAGAAGGGCGAGAGAGAGAGAGAGAAGGTCGGGAGATGAGAAAGTTGGTAAATCCCACTACCTGTTCAATATAGGTCCCAGCACACCTCACCTGTATGTCGTGAGGACAGGGAGGGTGGAAAAAAAGCTAATAACAGTCGGCGATGCGTCAACATGGGAGAAGCCAGAGGAACAGCAAAGTCCCTGCTCAGCGTGGCGGCTTCCGTCTTTGGGGTCGTGCGTTCACGGGACTATCGGTTTCTTTAGAACATCTATTGACCGAGTCTCATCTCTCCTTTTGACACGGGGTCCCGCTGGCTCACTGCTCGAAACGCGACGGCATTTAAAATCACCAGATCGGTGCAGAAGGCGGGGGGTTGGGGACGGGACACCGAGCTCCTAGTATAGATGAAAGATAATGGGGACGTCTTCACAAAAGGGACCGTCTTATATTTTTTTCTCCATCGTTAATTCAACACTCCAGGGCATCAAATCGGGGTACAGTATACAGCCCTGCCGAACCAAAACTATTCACCCGCTTCGAGTTTCAGAAGCCCTGAACGTAACTCTCTCTTCGTTCCACCCACTCCCCTACCCCTTTATGCGAATCTGAGGGTGCCCGTGTTGATAGCTTTTGCAACCCGACGAGCCCTCGACTGACTGGCATCCTCCTTTTTTTCCACCGACGAAAGAAGGTAAGGACGAAGCCAGTGGGTTGGATAAAGGACACCTGATTGGGCCTCCGGGGATAGAAAAAGTGGGTATCTGCAGCGCCTGATCTCGCCTTCTCGATAGCTGTTCTTCATCTCCAGTTACAGGGAGTCTCGCCGCCTCTATAACGTCGGATCGACTTTCAGATACAGTTCGTCGATTGAAAGCCGCGCGGTACGGAGGACAAAAGAGACGGGTGGGCAGAATGGGGGTCCTAGACGTGCAGGGGTGCGGAGGGGCGAATCTCGGGGATCCGTTCAAAGTCACTGGCCGAGTACAGAGGACGTGATGTTCGCATTCTTGACGGAAGGGAGCCAGCGACCCCACCCTTATTTTCACTGCGGTATTCTCCTCGACTGTTCACTCCACATAATAACCATCTCTTGACGGGAAGTCTCACAGAAAGAGAGGCAAGGAGGGGGGTTAGCAGTCATCGAAGATTTACTTTCAGCTGGTCCGAGGTTTAACAGTGACATGACTACTCTCACAGTCAACTAGGTGCAGACCACAGACCCAGGGACGGAACGTTAATCAGACGCAAGAGTCGGGAAGATGGGTGGAGAAGATGAAAAGATATTTTTGCAAAGCTTTCAATAAACCGTTTGGCGCGCGCGCGCGCGCGCACACACACACACACTTTTCAAAAACAGCTTTATCATGAAACTCGAACCTTATCCGCACATACACAGAACAGCAAACACAGCGAACTGTACATTAACAATCAAACGTATGGACTGTGCAAGCTGGTATAATGGCGCAGCTCAACCCTTCAGCCCGAGTAAAGCTATTCATGTGTTGCCGCCATTTTGTAAATCGATGCAACTGTTGCTACTTTGGTGAAGGTTTGCACACAGAAGGCGAAACAAAAAGCAACAAGAGTATCTTTTTATGCATGTCTTTCGTACCGACTCTCTGGTCCTTCGAACGGGCTAGTGATGTAAGCCACAATCATCCCACTTCTAGCATGAAGTCGCAGATCAAAGCACGTGCATGCATGCGCGCGCACGCGTTCGGGGTGGTGGTGGGGAGTGAAGGGTAGGCGGAAGAGAGTATAATGAGCGCGGCGTTCGCACGAAGCCAGTCGAGAAACACAAGGGCTAAGAACTTGATGACACGCGAAACGATACGCCACATTACAGGGAGGAGGGGGTTCGCTTTTTGTGGGGATAGGGGTGCGTGGGAGGATAATGTAGGTGGTTTGGAAGGGGACGGGGCGAGTTGTACATATGAAAGGAAGACAAGCGACGCTAGGTACTGAGGTCAGAGCTCCTACTGGTCAACCGAAGGTACTGTGACGTCAGGACACGTCCACTCCCTTCGGATATGCGCGAGCAGGAAAAGCGAGGCGACAACCTGTTGCCCTGGCGTTTCGCTGGGATCAGAGTCAGCTATCGGGTTTCAAGCACCGGAGCTGGCGGACGACAATGGATGCGGGGGGGGGGGGGGGG
>SMGT01010506.1:334453-384290 GCA_004794575.1 Lanistes nyassanus
GGATCGTTCATTGGTTTGTCCATTTTGTAAGAGAGACCAAGATATAAGTCCTTTGAAAGTGGGGGAGGGTGGAAGACGCTAAAGTAGAATGCTAAATCGATTTGTTTACAAAAGCATAGCATTCAGGCAACATAGTGGGACAGAGACAACCAGGAGGCGCAGTACTCGGTTGTCCACGCCCTGCCCTCCCGCCCCACCCACCCCACCGATGGACCACCCACAGCCTGCGGTGGACATGCCAACGACAGAGCAGCAGCAGACGTCTTTTCGTCACACCACCGCCTCCTCTTCTACCCCCTCCCCCTCCCTTGACGTCCTCTCTTCGTCCCGTGGGTCAAACTCTGCTTATCCACCCACCCACCGCTTCCTCCCCCCTCGCTCTACACACTTCCGGTCTTTAGTTTCGGATCATCAACCACCGGCCATCGTGGGGGTCAGGAATAATGACGATGATGATGATGATGACGACGACGAGGACTGGCCGGCCCGTCTCGCACACTCTAGGTCCACCCGTCTGTGTGCTCTGCTTGGACTTTAGCGTAATGGAGGAAATGGCAGCCCGCACGATGTCGACTTGTTCAGGCCAAAAGATTGCAAGCACGTGGGGCGGGCAAATGTCAGGCCCGCGCATGCGCTCGAGCAGCAGCAGCAGCAGCCCAGGACTGACTGCTGTCGCCGTCCTCATCAATCTCATTGTTGTAGGCGATGCTGGTGGTAATAGACGATGCTGGCTGTAATCGGTGAGGGCGAGGGGCGCAGGGTGCGGTGGCAAGAGCTGTGAAACCTGGTATTTGCAAGGAGTTGGGAAGCACATAACGCAGAAAGGTGCAACTCCAATCAACCTTTTTTTTCTTTCGCGGACAAGGCACTCAAGAGTGCACTGCTAGAGACCACGCGCCAGAAATGCAATAATCTAGCAGACAAATCTTGCAGCGGAAATCGCAGTCCTTAGATTCTCATGCACAATGTCGCAAATCCTGCAATAACCCTCGTATCTGATCGTTGTTACTGGTCGTTGCATAGCCTATGCACACGAAGTGCCTAGTCCTTACAAGTTTAAGTTTTCCTCGCTGGCTATCTATTCGAGGCCATCCTGCTGTAGTTCCTTTTATTTCCAAGCCTTTTCTCTCTACCACTAAAGGCCTTTCTTAACCGGACGAATGTGTGTCCTAGTTCACTGAACGTGACAAGGCAGACTACTCGCCAAGTTAGGTGAAAAAGGGCCTACATTCATCCGGTTACGAAAGGCCTTTAGGCAATCATTACATAACGGGTTTATTTCTGGCGCGCGTGCCGCGCTTTTTACTGAACCACAAGGAAATGTCAAAGTCTTCAAGTTCGATAAACACCCAACCTAATACTGTGCCAGAAAACTGGTGTACTATAAGGGGTTTGGGAAGAATATCTGCGAAGCACGTGCACCCACGCATGAACACACGCATTTACAAATGATTCCTCGACTACCTAGCTATGCGCCCGCGCGCGTGTGTAGTCGCGCACGGATATTAAAAGATGAGCAGAAGATTCCAGAAAGGGCACCGCTGCTATTCATCGAAGTCCATTATGAAAAGCGCGCTGATCCTGTCTTCTATTCTGGTTCTCAGAAAGTTCAACCAAAGAACCTTTCATACAAACCGTTTGATTTTCAGTCACGCCTGCAAGCACATCAAGTACGCTATGTGCGCCGATGGGAACAGCCTGTGTGTATGTATGCGGGCGAATGTGTGTGTGTGTGAGAGAGAGGGAGAGAGAGTGGGAGGGGGGAGACTTGGTGAAAATCTGATCAGAAGACAGATGATAACGAGATGTACATAGGGTCCACCCGGCACAATAATCCTATAAAAGTAACCAAGTAACAAAGCAGGCAAGCAAGCATCAACTAATACAACAAACGCCTGGCACAGCCACTCACCTTGGTTCTTGACCTCAGCGAATTCGTTGTTGTAGTCCTCCAAGGTCTCCCGTAGCTGCTTGTTCTCGATCTCTAGGTCCTGGGCTCGCTGTGCTCGCTTCTGGGCCTGCAGGGCTTGTTCCAGAGCCGGCACGGGGTCTAAAGGCACACACAAACACAACAAGGAAATGACATCCGGGGTCACCGGGTCAGTCCTCTGCTAGCGCCCCTTCCCTTTCTTTGATTTATGGAACGGCATCACCCTCGCTCCTGTCCGCACTCAGATCTACTGTCCGCCGTCAAATTTAAAAGGCAGAAGAACAGCGAGGCAAACGTTTGAGAAAACGATGGAAAACTGTAGCTAAGCACACACATATCGCAGCCCGAGCCGTTTCCGCAATCTTCTCAACATTCAGCTTCTATCTTAAAGATGTTTTTCCTGTTTAGGAAAAAAAAACCTACTGTTCCAATAGGTTTGCACATTCTGACAGCTTCTCCGTTCAATTGTATTATGGCGACTTTATTCTGCATTTCGCCAGATTCACTTTAAAAAAAGCAAATAAAGTCTGTGGAATGCATATGTCTAGCCCCCTCCCCACAATTGATGAACTCTGTTAACTAGATTAGCTGAACAAAAAAGTGTGGGGTGTCTCATTTGCAGCATCGGCCGTGAAGAAATTATCTGCTCACTCACGAGACCCTTTAGCCGTTGAGTTAAAAAGAAGCGCTACTCCCCTTCATCCCCTTTACTACAAAGGGAAGGAAATCAATAATACATCATGATTAAAACACCATCCAAAATCAACAGGAAAATTTGCATTCTAAGAGATGCTCGAGTCTTGTACCAGCTGAACAGGGAAACCTGAAGTGGTCGACAGAGGCTGCTCTCGCTGATCCCCAACACAGTGAAGTGCACTTGTCATCTGAAGAACCTATCACAAGTTCCCCCGCGACCCAAATCCCTGCAGTCAGCCCAGGCACACTTTGACGAGTGGGCACCGTACTCCGACATCCACCCAATCGGTAAATAAATTGTTTACCTTTTGTCATTTTCTGGCTTTGCTCACTTCGAAACATGACATTTCAGCAAGGCTATGAATTTTGTTCCCTACGAAGCCCGCCCCCCCCCCTCCTTACTCTCCCAACTGCACATCGAAAGCTCGTGTTTCGCCAGGCGCCCTGAAAATGTCAACTACTGTTCTTGAAAGTGTAGCTAAAAGTCCCTAGATCACCCTACGATTAAAAACTGCAATCAGCAAGCTGCACTTGTACCTGTGCATACTCTACAGTGTTACGCAACTCCCTGCAAACGGCAATGTAACTAGGGGTGATTCTGTTTAATTCTGCTTTTCAGTGTTTATTCGTTACCAGCACATCGTAGTCAAAATTCTCAAGTGGACACACGACAGACAAACAAAAGACTTGACTTTCTTCCGAACGGTCCTACTCTTGGCTACATTGTAGGGCAGCCGTCAGCCATAAATCTGTTATCAAAACAGATCACCCTCAGAACCCACCTATATAACAGGTGGGTTTATCTCTCTTCACTTTAATGTCTAGTACACATCTCCAACCGCACCGCAAAAAAATGCTTGTATAGACTATAGAAGAACGATCGGTGGTGGCAAGGTGGTTGTACAAAGACGTCAAGCATGATAGATGAAGGACCGTGATCGAGAAGGTGGATCAACAATGCAGGTACTGGAAAGCAATGAGAAAAGCATTGCACTAAAAACTGCTTATTTCCGAGGCTGGGCAACGCTTACGTTATCTAGATCACCCACTGTCTCGTGAAGGATAAACGCCCCCACCCACCCACCCAACTTCCCCTCTCCCCAATACACATACAGGCACAGAGGCACACCGATGAGCTATGTATGAGTGTGACAAAGACTTTGCAGAACTGTACTTTTTATGTCTTGGTAAACAGAATACATTAATGAGGAAGAAAAAATTAAATGTTCACCTGGCAAGTCAATGAGTCGCTTGTAGACTGACAGAAAGGCAGCTTCGGCAGCCTTGCTTCTCTTGGACAGGAAGTCCACTTCACCTTGGAAACTCTTTAAAAGTGGGGCCACTATCTTCCGAATGTCCTGCAAAACAAGGCATGGGCACATTTACCAAAGCAGCAGAAACGAATGTTATCAAAAATATTTTTGTTTCTCATAAATGATGCCCTGGCTATGCTAAGCTAAAGGACTGACTATATGAAAACGGAAAACAAAGGTTAATCAAACTCTTGTGCACAGACGTCTGTCGAACAGTAGCACAAATTCAACACAAATATACAAACGCACAGGTGCGACCAAGAAAGAAACCGCAAACATAATGAGCTTGCAAGCACCGTGGAGTCCATATCATGTGTCAGTGACGAACAGTCAGTAAACAGGGCTGAAAAATATTGGTGCGTGTAACTGAACCTTCAGCTACATCGCATCGCAGCCCAGCTGGTTGGCCCCGTCCGACTGAACACGCACCCTCGGAAAATTCCATTAGACTACAGGCGATCACGTTTTCGTCTCCGACCGAACACAATTTCAACATCTGTAGCACATCCATTGGCTTGAGGCGGCTCCGAAAGAGAGCGAATGGTGAAAAAGGAATGATTTACTACTGCGCTAGGCATAATAGCAGAAACAAATAAAGATAAAGGCAGGCACCGAAGACTGAACCGAAATCTGTGGGCACCGACTCTTTTGAAATCTGATCCATGTGGTATAAAGCTGTTCAAGAAATCTTTCTGCCTTCGCCGTAACTCCCTCCCCCCTTGCCTCCACTCCCCTCTGGCCCAGACTTCTTATAACACAGCTTATCAAATCGGCAATGGTCTGGCCCCAATCTTCTCGAACAAGCCGCTCTTTGTGCTGCTTCCACATCAAGTGAGCCATTGCTGTAATTGAATCCCTAAAGATGGAGTGGCCCGATGATTGAATCAGTTTGGTGTTTTTCCTTCTGCCAATTACTGTACTCTGCCTCACACCATCTCTCTCTCTCTCTTCCCCCCTCCCTCCTTATCTTCGCTCCATCACATTCATTCCAGATTTGCTGCATGTTCCACTGAACAAACACGCTGATGGCGTCAGTGAACTCAGACGCTCTGTGATACACGTGTATAATATTTTACAATAACTCAAGTCCTTATCATCAGCCTCCCTGTCGTTGCGACTGTCCTGCCAGTAAGTCTCACGTTGCTGAGGTGGAATGTTGGTGGGGGGGGGGGAGGAGAACGGGGAAGAGAGGACAGATCTAATGCCAGGTACCAGGATGGGGAAGGTGAGGGGTACCCTGTGCAAAGATTTTCGAACCACTGAGGTGACCTTTTCCTTGTTTAGTCTTGGCAAATCAAAATCAGACCTCTTAGCCGTTCTAGACCGACCGACATCTCGATCGTTTACACACAGGGTAAGCATGTACGTATGTATGTACGTCTGAGGCAAGCCCACTAGCGCAGTCAGGCCTGCGTGGCACCGACTCTTCGTGGCGCTCGGCAAAGGAACAAGGTCTCAAGACGCCCGACAGCTCAATCTGATCACACAGCAAACTTGTAACTGTCTCGTTTTCGCAAGATGCCACGCTTGACAAAACAGAAACAGGAGTTTGTGCTTCGCACAACGTGTCCTTTCGCCCCATGGCGCTACTCACAAATCCATTCCCCCCCCCCTCTCCCCACGCCCATCCCGCTCGAATAATACACCGAACTCCATCCAAGTCTCGTGGTTGTGAACACCTAGTCTCCGTCAGCATCCCACTGTCGGCTTGGAGGGAAGGTGGCAACAGAAGGGAGGCACAGTCATCGAGCTGACGGTACCACTGCATATGGTAAGTATAACAGACGGTGGCTGCAGGGGGCGGGCTGGCTGTACGGGGAGGTGCTGGGTGGGGGATAGTTCTGCCAGAGAAAAATGATGGCGACTTCGAACAGCCTCTGCCACCAGCCAGCCAGCCAAACATCTTAGCTGATCTAGGCACGGTACACTCACCGAGGAAAGAGAAATAATAATAAAAAAAACCTGCCTCGATTTGGTCTCGGTGACTGTTTTTTATCTGTGCCGCGCCAGTATGACAGGCTAAGCTACACCGAGTCTGTTTCCTGTCCTTACATACATACTCTCCCCTGCCTCTGCGTGTGTCTACTGTACGCAGAGAGCCACAGACTGGGAGACCCATACAACACACGCGCGTGTGCGTGCACGCAGGGCGCCCTCTTGCGTGTGTGATCTAGGTGGTGCTGATGTTGTGCTTGCTTGTCCTGGCCCGCGCGCGTGCACGCACTCCACTGCCTGTATCCACTGAACTAAATGTGCGCCACTTGCTCCCTTGACTGCAGCAGCAGCTCCAGAGTTTCCACAATGTGACATGGAACGCGCGGAGTACTTCGCCCTTTCTGCGTTTAGGCCTCTCTGTGCCAGCAAGCAGGGGCCAGACGAAGTTCCTAGACACCAGAAAACGTGTCACTCGAGCCACTAAACGCTGCCTTTGCCCACAGGTGGGATGGCAGTCGTGAAAACATCGATAATAACGGTGAAGAACATGCACACAGATCTTCATGGTCATGCAGATTCAAGCGTCCTCCCCTTATCTGACCATTGATAATATTGGGATGCAGCTCTTTGATGTACCACTGGTTCAACTGGCCTCATTAGCAAAACCTAGCCATCGCATTCTCTGCAAGGAAGGGCAAAAGTTGACTTGCTCTTCAAATCTTCTACCTTACACTACCGCCTCTCTTTCAGTGCTGAGTCTCTTTTTAAGTAACAAAAAAAAAAAAAAGGTTGCAAATGCAAATAAATCAAAACAAAGATACCTATATCACAGACACACACAATAAACTATATTTACTTCTCCATATTAGCACACATGCTGCCTGCTAAACAAGAGTGCACAAACAAAAATGGACAAGCAAGAAAGTCATAAACTTTACATATAAGTTTGAATTTGAAGGAATATCATATCAGTAATCATCTCACACTTTGCCATTTTCTCCAATATTAACAACAAAAGCTACTTTGGGTTTTTTTCACACACAAAATTTTCCCATTATTGTGCGCTAAACAACAGCAGCATGGGATAGCTTTTCACACTCCTGTGTAGGTGGACTTCCTAAAGCATTTAAGCCAAGTTTGGTAAATGGCTTCATCAACTCTGGTTCCTCTAGTCTGCAGAATTCAACCTCAAATTCCACACTGTTAAATCAAGAGTCCCTTGCTTCTGCTACAAGTCATCGAGCTGACCATACCACTGCATACTGTAAGTTCCATGTGCTTCTAAACAGTGTTTCAACTTGTAATGGTCAACATTCTGGGTTCCACTGCCTACAAACTGTCAAAGACATGTAGGCTCAGCATCTTGGATTGCACTGTCTGTATACAAGTTAGGATATGAGAATGCCCCATGACAAAAATCTATTATCTATCTCATGCCCCCTTCCCTCCACCAACCCCCACCCCCTTCCTTCCGCTCCTTCCCAGTAAGAAACCTGGGAGCAAGATGAATTTGAGCACAAGGAGGAAATACCAGCAATCATGACCCCATGACCCTTTGACCCTTTGACCGGTGCCTTCATTAAAAGAGAAGGCTGGATGAACCAGCCGCTGTCCAGCCCATGGCCGCCAGTGTAGATGAGCTCCGGCATAGTGAACATACACCCTCCTAACGCGTGCGTGCGCACACACACACACACACAGCCCATCCTAGGACTCTGTCCTTCTAACCTTTTCCTTGCAGCCATTTTGGTATCTTAATCTTTATTAGTAAAACGATGGTTGCAAAGGAAGAATCAACTAACAGAGGGAACATTACACTTTTCAGCCACATAGGCCTACTCTAAATTATGGTGGCAAATTTTCTGTGCATCCTGCACTAATCCTCCCCTTACTTTCTGTAAGGCTCGGAAGGCAGATGCTAATGGTTTGAGATGACTATACTGTAGTCAGATACAAACTCTGCACCATTTTGCACATCCCCTTCTTAAAATTAAGTCAAACCTTCCACGTTGTTGAGTTCCAAAGGGAGCTTGCTATTTGAGTCCTTTTGTCCTGCACTTCCGCAGCATGCAGAGTTTGAGTCTGCAGTCATGTCAATACAGTTCAACTGGGCCTTTCAAATTCTGTAACATTGAGGTCTATCCACCTCCTTCAAATGCTAAAGAAGATGCACTGGTACATTTCACTTACACAGCTTTAACAACAGGCCGCAGGTTGATTTCAAAGATGCAAGTTTTCATTGGTAAAAAAGCAAACCCAATGTGAAACCATTCTAAGTCCTATTATCAGAATGAAGGAAACCTGAAACACTATTGCCTCACCTAAAAGGAGCCATCAACAGACAACCTGCAACATATTTAACCCACATTCCACCTTTACATAAGCACAAACTGCTTTGTGCTCCACTGCACAAAAGACAATTCTGCTATACAACTGACCTCATCGGCTTTGACAGGTTCAAAGGCAAATGCCTTCAGGCTACTACCCCCTTCTTCCATCCCCAACAGCTCCATAACACTGGGAGAAAAATAAAAACTTGATCCTCTCGCATAAGGTTTCCAGTTAAGGGCTTTACTTTAATCAATACACACAAAGCAACCTTGTCATGCTGCTCTCCTTGAGGTGAAGAAGGCCGAACCAGTTTCTGTAATTGTTTCTGTCAACGGCTAACCAGCCCCATCCATCTTCAACTGTTGATTCAACTCAATCCCAAAGATTTCGCTGAGGGTTTGTGGATACTGAGTCTCCCAGTGAAGCTTTCATCCACACACCAGAGGACCAGCATCAAAAACTAACTGCTCAGCTGCACTAAACTTCCATTCATATCTTCTTATTCCACACAATTATAGTAACACTTTCCACTCCACCCTCAGCAATCAACCCTGTAAGTTCACAATAGAATGGTTCACTAACCTGTGGGAAGTTTTTTAAAAAAAATTAATCTTGCCATTGGTATCTTTATGTTGTCTGTGTTATACCAGAAAGTTACACCTTACCTTCAATCTTCCCACCTCTTATGGAAACACATGGCTAGTCCTCCAAACTAAGAAGCTACCATGTAATGCTCCTAACCTTCGTTACTTTCAGATATAACTTCATGCAACTAAAAGTCAACCTGCTACAAAAATGAAACTTTCATTTAAAAAAACGCCAAATTATAATTATTCTTTAACTCTTTAAAAAAATCAAAAATATGAATGTTCTATTAACATGCATATTTTTAAGCCTGGCAACAGCTCGCAGCCAGAGTTGTCTATCAAAGAGTGCACTCAGTCTCAGCCTTCTGAAATACGGATCTCATAAAGTTCAGTCTATCAAACTGCAGACTTTTTTAAGCAGGAAGGGGAACGTTAATGGAGTTATTCCTCCTATTTAAATGCCACTTTTTTTAATGTTCTGAAATCTTTCTGTTGATACTAATGCAAAGATCTGTAAACAATCATTTAGCTTCCTCCTGAACTCCTCCACATCCAGCTTCAGACCCACCCCACACACGTTGTTCTAGTACAGTGTATATGTCCTAAACCTGGCAAAGGTGAAATGGCGACTTAAAAGCCAATTGCGCCAAAAGTAACCATCAATCTGATGACGGATTTTCACAAAAATTCTAACACGCAGAAGTGTGCGCCAAAAATAGTGTTCGGAGTTATGCGTGCGTGCGTGTGTACTGGTGGTTGGGTGGGGGTGGGGCTATTGTGCTGCCAGTTCACGGCAGGATGCTCTTCTGTCGTCGTCGATCACTAGGCTACTTTGTGCGATGCTGCAGTAACTACGCTTGCGTCTCTAGACGTCCTTGCGGGCGGAGTTGCCGGGTTATGGCCGCCTATTTCTTTCTGCCTCGCGACGTCTGATAGATAAAACCTTAAGAACAACACTTGTCGGCCTGTCCCCAAAATATCTGGTCTGGGGACACTCGATCGACATTAAGAGGTTGGCTGCGTCAGCAGGGACAGAAGCCATCCAAGCGACTTAAAAACTCGAAAGAGAGGTTGGGGGGATGGCAAAGAGGAGGGGATAACGTTCAGTTTAGCGCACTCAACGTCCCGACGAAGCTGCCTGGCGCACTTATATGTCACGGCCTCCTCCCGCCAGTTCCTTCCGTCCAAGAGAGGCTGTTATCAAAACACTCGTCGCACAGCCGATCTATCGAGCACTCGTGCATTTATTTCATATCAAAAGCTCCTGGTTACTGCACAATTTACAGCTGAACTCGAGGTCAAAATCTGTCCTGCTCCGCGTTGAGGAGGACAGCCAATCATCTACTTCGACAATGTAGTTTCAGGTTAAATGATCTCGAACCAGACAGCAAAATTGCTGCACACCAAGCAACGCATTTTACCCTCGCGGTTCGATTTCCGAAGCCCGAGGGCCTCGTCCACAACCAAGACATGCAGTTGTCAATGTCAGTCACGTGATAACAGCAGCCTGCCCCCTCCCCACCCTCGCTACTTTGATCTCACACCACTTTGTTGCAGGATACATCGTCAGCAAATCCAACCAGACGGAAACAAAGATAGCTGCTTTCTTTTCCAATTTTCGCCCGCTCACTGCCCCTTGCGTTTAGCTCGGGTTCCCCCCCCCCCCCTTAAAGTGCAATGTCCAGAACGAGGCTGGACTGGTGAGGCGAGGTCTTGCGGTTAGTTAACTTCGGTGGAAGTCGTCAAGTGGCGAATACGAGTAATTCTCGTCAAAAGCGCTTCCGAAAGCAGCCGAGGTGTTTGCGCAAGCAAGAGCGTGATATTCTATGGCGATCAATAGGGATTTTCTTCTCAGCAACAGCATTAGTGTGTCGCCTGCTGTACTGCTGCCTTTGCCGCCGCCTCTCCACGACGACGCACTTGACCGATCCTGGGTGGGATGGGGGGAGGTGGAAAGAAAGAGGGGACCACATTCTCTGTGATGCAACCGGTCACGTGAACGTGGTGCCTGTCGTGCCACTAACGCTCTATCACCTGTTCCCAACCCCAATCCCTTCTCCCCATCGGTGAGCAGACGTCAGACGTTTCGCTTTCGCCAAAACAAATCTTTCAATCCAACTGTCTGGAAAATATGAGGGATCGAGTGCGCCCAAGACTGGATCGGGGGCATTTTGGAGCAGATGAAGACGGCTGCTACAAGGAGGAGAGAGGAGGAAGTGATATGGCAGAAACTTAGTTGCAGATAATCGGAGCAGTTCATCATTAAGGAAGGTCTTCGATTCCACTCAGTCGAACCGTGTGACACAGCCACTAGATGCCTGCTTGCAGCACCAACGTTTTTTCTTCGGCTCTATACTGTACCAGACCAGACTTCTCCGAGACAAGAGAAATCCCGTTTTCTGGTAGTTAAAAAAAAAAAAGAAGAAGAGACACGTACGCACTCGGAATATGTACATTGTATGAGGCTTTTCTGGGACCAAACACGATCGATTGTGTAGCCATCAACTGCGTCACAAGGGGTCTCTCATAGGGAAGATCGTGTATCGTGGCAGCTCCTTTTTGAGTCGTTTTTTATCGAGTCTTTGCTTGCCTGTCGTTCATGCACGCTGTCTAGCGCACACAGCTGGCCTCTCGGACATGGCTGCAATCAATTCATAACTGTTGTCTGTACTACTACTACTACTGGAAAGATTATCTAAAATCGCGACCGCTCCTGCTTCCGTAAATGTGAAAGCGAAGGACAACTACGTATTTGCGCTGCTCAGCTTTTTAGGGCGCGAAGACAAAGGTTTATGGAAAGCGCAAATTATGTTATTGGCTCTTTTTAATGCCGCGCTCAACACGCATAAAATGCTAACTGGTGTATATACTAGAGGCTTTTACCATGCCTGCTTCGTGGATCATGACGCACTTTAAGACTAAAGTCCAATTAAACTGCAAAACTGTACGAAAACAAAAATCGAATGGGGGAGTTCGTGCCAGTCTTGAGACGGGCGTATTTTCAAGCTGGAAGACTGAATACTGCACATTGTATATCATAATGTTATTTTAAAATGTTTATACCCAGCCCGTTTAGCCATGCTTTTACACGCCTTCTCGTGGATATCTATTTGTGTCTCGCCATTTTCATGTAAACCAAAATTTCATGATAACCACATTTAGCCTTCAACACGAGTGCACCTTTACGAAAGCTATTTGTCATGTCACATTGTGGACAATTGCGGAGACAGTGCTGTTGCTCTGTTGAAGTTTATATGGAGACAACACGGTGTCTAGGTGTGAGAACATTTACCTCTGGTGTGTTCTTTTTAAATTCACGTGACAGCTCCACCAGCTTCCTCCTTGACGCGTCACTTTCATCTTGCCGGTTGGCGAGGTCGGTTGCAGTTGTGTCAAGTTCCCGCTGTCAAGACAGAGGAAAAACCCAGGCAATCAGTGGTCATCAACTGTGCTGGAGGTTCCCGGGTGGGGACAGGGACCACGGCTAACAAGCTAATGCTCGTTACTCTGTCGGGTAAAGTCAAAACTGTTACGTGTAAATCGTCTACATTTCGACTACAAAATATGTCGACTAGAAGATATACTTCTGACGACGTCACGACAATAAAGAGATGTTGCCTGCCCCATGCACTGCTCATCTGAACTCGCTCCGTTATGTAACGCGACTGCGTCGCCGAGTTTTTTTTTTAACGGCCGGCAGATCAGCCCCATATGCAATTTTATAAGTCGACTGAACTCCTTCTCAATGTTATTTTATGACCCTTCCCACACGCATCCTTTCAGCAACCTAACATCGGAGGTATTTCTAAGCGAAGGGATTTAAACGAAGTGTCTCTTTCAGGATAAGATATTTATATGTGAACACATACAGCTAAAAGGCAAAAAAAAAAAATATTGATTCCGGTCACCCGACCGATCCTAAGATTTTCCACCGACCCTAACAACTTTTTCCCCGATGGAAAAAACGTACGCGGCCACACACACAAAATAGAATTCTGAAATCTATCAACCTAATCTATGTTTTGGGCTTATGTTACCTGAAACGATTTTTTTTTTTTTTTGCCTTTGTGTCGACAGCGTACATACCCACTATACGCCCGCAAATACGTGCACACGCATATACAGTTCACGTGAGCAGAACATGAATTAACCCTTGAACAGCCAACATGCCAGCATAAAACAGCGTCAATTGCAAATTGACGAGTCAAAAGGGAAGAAGAGTGTTAAAAAAAATTAGTTCAGCTTGCACGGTGCCTTTTCAAAGGATCATCTGCCTACTTGATACACGAAATAAATCAATGCGACAATGGGCCGTGTTTGTTACTCTTTAAAAAAGGTGGATAATAGCTCGCCCAGGCGAAGGTGCCTAGAAATGAGGCAGCGTGTTGGCTGAAGCGGTCCAGTAGGACAGGTGTAAGAGAAACCTATCCAACTCACTGCAAAATCACCCCCCCACACACACACACCACCACCACCACCACCATCCCCATCTCCACCCGTCACGCATGGCAGACCGAAGAAGCAACAAGGTCCAACTAACAAATCAGCCAGCACACCCCCGGCAGGCGGCGCAAAACATCGTCAGGGTTTGCTGCCAATTCTAGCGGAACGCGCTACCTTCTCACCTTCGTGGACAGGGTGGGGATGGGAGGCGCGGCACCGCCTAGTGATCGGGGGCAACCACTGGCAAGAGTGCGATCTCCTTTCGTCCCACCCTGATGCACTACCCCGCCATGTCAACCGATCCACGTAAATCCCTGTCGATTCCTGTCCAAAGTTCTGCACGACACAACGAGCATCGCAGGAGTGGGGTCATTGCACGCTTTCATGTTTCCTGTTTTCCACAGATGTTCCGTTTTTAGCTGATTTCCCCACAAACGAGGAACGCGCTGGCTGGGCGCAAAGACTAAGTCCCCAGCACTGGAATATTCCTTTCTAAATCTCTTCCCCATCATCCGGATCGCTAAGGCGAATTAGACAAGGAACGGAAAGACGAACTCGACAACGCGGCCCGTCACAGCATGAAGCAGCTGCACTAGACGGTGGTTTACCTCGCTGCCTCCTTTAGCCCCTGCGCGGACACACCGGCTTTCCCGGAAGCTGGATCCTGGCTACTGATGATTAGGATGAGCACAGCTCGCGACTCGTCCTTGCCGCTGCCATCAGTGGCGCCGCCTGCCTGCTACCGATCTGTTACTCCCCCCTCCCCCACACTTCTCCCTAGCACTCCCTACCGTCACATGATCTGGCCGTGCCAGTTTGACGGGCTCCGAGTCAAACGACCGAACCGCGCTGAGGCGTGTTTAACAGACAGCGAGACAAAGCAAGCGAGCAGATGCTAGGTCGCCCGCACTAGCTGCCTGTTTCTAGAACTCGCCCCAGGTTTGCCAGTTTACCGTTCTCTCCATGCAAGAAAAAGTCAGCCAAGCGTCGAGGGGTTTGTCAACTGATGGGGCGACCCCGTTTAGCGAGCTCGGCACATTGTGGTGTACGCGCGGGCACCCGTGCGTGCGAGCCTCTTTACACCGTTCCCCCCCTCACACAAAAAGGTCTCCACAATAATAGCACACTGTGTCGGACGATGCGCTCCGAAAAGCCTCGATGATACACGATCACTTCCCCCTCCGCTCCAGCTCATTTCCAACAAATCTCGCCCCCCTCGCCTTGCGATCCCCTTCTCTGCCATGCAACACCTAGTCTCGATTGCTGAAAATAACCTGGCTCTTTGTCACCTCAATAGGTGTCAGGGTTCTCGGATGCTGCGGTATGCGCGAGCACACAGCAGGCAACGAAGCGCTCTGACTGCTGACGAACCGAAGCAGGCGACCACCTGTTTGAACTGACCGCTCGTTAAACTTCTAACGCCCGCCTTAAATAGTTCGACTGAAGTCAAGTGAACGCATTGGTGCAAAACTTAACCTTGTAAAAGGATGCTTTCTTCCCAATGCGATACGGAATGGTATCCTTCCAACTATAAACAAGGCTGACCAACCAACCCACCCACCCACCCACCCGCCGCCCTTCGACTACAGTGAGAGGTAATAGTAAGGGAGAATGAATTCAGAGTACATCAATTTTCGATTCCCATATCTTGTTTTCCCCTTTCTTCTCGATGACCAGTGTGACGAAATCTAGTCTGGAACAGAAGACTCGGTACACTTTGCCAAAATCACATGCTGTTTGCTGCAGACAACATGCAGTACAATGATCCCTATGTTTGTTCTCAACTGTCGAGCTGTAAGATAGGCCTCAGGTGGCTACCAAAAACAATTCTGATTTGGCAGTGTGGTGGAAATTCTAGAAATGTCCAAGACCTCCGGACCCGCCCGAATAGCCCCGTCAACAAACATGCAACCTGTCGCGTATGGTGTAACGAATTGTCGTTCACTTTATCTCAATACTTCGAGGCTGCTTTGATCTAGTGCTTTCGGTATGCTGACGTATCGCACACTTAAGTCGGAAAATTCAATAAAATGGTAGGCGTGGATAGGTATGACAAAACCAGTTCAACATCTGCAAGGAAAATGCTTTTTAACTGAGCTGTTATTTGATCAAATCAGTGGTGGCGCGGAAGGCAGACAAGAGCAAAATGTGCCAGGAAACTACCAACTGAATATTTACGACGTTTTGTGCAAAGCCTATGAAAGAAATTCTGATCATAGCTTTCAAACAACTTAGTCGCGGTCGAACCCCGTATATCGAGCTTAGCTTTCAGTGTATTACCAAAGTATCTAGGAATACCTTTCTTTCTGCCAGATACCTTGTGACAAGGGGAAGACTGGCGAAACGTCATTTTAAAAAAATCAAACACATTTCTGTCTGGTGCGCATCAAATTAAAACTGCCCCCCACCCCCAAACCCTTGTTAGAAAAAACTCAGTCCAAAGTCAGCACATTCATATCTGCAAATTTAATATCACCAGTTTAACATTCAACAAGAGCAGTCCCACTCTGAATTATCACCAGTCTAATATTTAACAATAGCCGTGACACTCTGAATGCATGACAACCCTAGAAGGACTATCTATAGCTTTGATGTGTCGTCCTTACGTTTGAGCCCTGTGCCTGGACCAGAATGTTTCACAGCAATTAACATCTTCCTTACATGGGTGGCAAAGGCCCACATCAAATCGTAAGCGCACCGTGAAGTGACGTAAGACAAACACCTGAAATAGTTAAGTACAACCACGGCTTCTTGGGTAGCAAAGAAACTCTTTTTTTTTAAAGCCTACTAAACACGGCCGAAGTTAAGGCAATAGATCTAGTATTTAGATATCAGTTAACAAATGTCAGGCGACGATACAGTTTCTCTGCCTTGCGATTTTATTATTTTTATCCTGATGGGGTGGGAGTGGAAGAAGACGGTGGGGTGGGGGGGGGGCGAAGGGAGAGAGCAGAGACAGTGGGGAGGCGGAGGCGGGGATAGAGTGGCAAAAGAGGAGGGTGAAGGGAGGTGGGACAGGTATGTACGAAGTGCCCCTAAATTGGCTATTCGGTTTTCGTGCATGGGAAATTCAATAGATTATTCTAGAATATCCGTCATTACAGGAATAAGTCAGTTATTCGCTTGTCTTGCATACGGGACCTGGACAGTATGTCCATCGCAAAAATTGATGGTGCTCAGGGACAGCAGATTGAGATAAAGAACAGCCAAACGGATCACTGCAACCGTTACGGTGCTTCCCAAAGAAGTTTCGGAGAAGATGCCACACGCACGCACGCACGAACGATATACGGTCAAAGGTTTAGCACGGACAGACCCTTCAATCAACTGGTACGAGAACGATGAGATTCTTGTCCACACGGGCTGGGGAGTGGGAGTGGGATAGTAAGTAGTGATGTCTCAGATGAGAATTCGCTTGACACCAACACGAGACAGAGCCCATAAATAAGCGAATGGACGTCTGTTTTGATCACCAGATGGCTGGCCGGACTCAGCCCGAACATAGAAATATGTATCTTTACAGCTTAGTGAAAAAACATCGGGAGGGGGGTAGGGATGGACAATCCATACACCATTAAATATGGTGCCCAGGAGGGGAGGGGGTCGCTGACTGTGGGATGGCCTGGAACTCAATTATGATGACAAAAGCTGCCTCTGCGCAGATTTAACTACACGCCGAGGTCCTGTCTGGCCACTAGAAGTCTGTTCCTATGACAATAACCGACCAGCTGGCGGCGAGACTGTGAATAAGGATGCGGAGGGCTTTGCAAGGGCAAAACTACACAATGAGAATTCTGACCCGCCGGACACTAGTCTGTTACAATGTTAGGCTGACAAGCAAAAAACAGCTCGAGGAAAACGTGCGTGGATGTGGATCTACGCCGGCTAACTACACGCTGATCTGGGCCCGGGTCTGGCCGCCATTATGTCAATTACAACGACAAACAGAGCCACGGCAGTAACCAGTAGAGACAGCTGGAGGAGGAAGCCAGTACGCAGGATGCAGGCCTAGGCTAGCTCTAGTGCGAGCTAAGCCTGCCTGCCTGGCCACTGTGTAACATAGATGGCAATGACTACCCACGCCATCAGGCGCGCTCTCCCCTCCCCACCCCCAATTCCACGCGTGTGCGAAGAGAAAACGGCGAGGTCTGTAAACGCGGTCTATCTGAATGATAGATTTTCGGATCACCCGAAGTTGGCGAGCGGTGCTCACCCCTCCTCTGTTCCCTCCGACGAAGAGTCCCACTGGCGCGCTGCATGGCCATGTCCCGCCTTTTTTCGCAGAGAAAATGTTGGCCCAAGTAGATGTTGCCATCCCTCCCTACCACCTCCCCTCCGACTCGCAAGACATGGTCGCTCGCGCGCGCGTATGCACACACTATACCCTCCCTTTCTCTACATCTCCCTCCCTGCTCTGCGAGTCTGCTAGAAGCCTACATTCGGTGGCATGCGTCCCATGTGATCAGAGATGATTTCGCTGGAATGGCTCGCCCTATCGCAAAAAAGGTGTTCATTAAAAAAAAAAGAACGCAAATTGATTTTGTTTTCGGCAAGGTCATCCAGAGAGAGGGGGGAAGGAGTACGGGTGGTTCAGGGAGGGTAGGGGACAGGAAAGGAAAAGACAAGAGTAATGTTGTGAGGGAGAAGGGGAGTGGACCAGAATGCGTAAGTACATCAACATTTAATGACTCCATCTGTTTCTGATCACTTGTCAGGGGAGGGCCCGAGACTCCAGACGAGCTGGAGCTTGAAAATCAAAATAAAATTTTTCATTCCGCCTCCGCCTGAAGACTCTGCAAGCGCCCTGCACGGCCCGGGGAGGATGTTCTCGCCAGGAAGTTTGCATCCAGCTGCTGGGTGTGCGTCACATTTCACGCTCCAGAGCACCCACAACCATAAAGACTCTACCGGCACTAGCCACAAGGACACGGTTCAAACTATCTGTTGCTCAGTTTGATCTTGCTATCTGCCGTTCTTCGACTGTGTTATCGTCAAGACTACATATTCGTTCTCATCGGACTAATTTTAAGCAAACCTGAAGTTCAGTATTCTATTCCCTTTTAATTGGATATTACTCAAAATGACATTTTTTCTGCCTTCTGGTGAGCAAATCTAGGTAGAGACGTTGGAACTTCTCTGATCAAAGGACCTATGACGTGATGACCTGATTACAAGGCTGTTACACATCTATTTCAGAAGCTGCTGTTTAAAACTCCAACGATTCTTGTTTCTGCTGCAATAAAAGCAACGCATAACCTATACAGCAGACAACCAATGCAGTCGCAGACGACAAATGACTTTTTGTAACAAGAAGCTTGTTTGGATCGTTTCTCTCGCACGCGCAAATACGATTATGAGCTAAAGTCTTCGGCATGACTTTTTGACAGAAAAGACAGACTTTATTAAAACGGCTTTTCGTGAGATAAACCCAATATTGAGACTACAGATCTTCTACAGAGAGAGAGAGAGAGAGTGAGAGAGAGAGAGGGATACAAGAAGTAGAAGACAGTTTTCTCACAGATGGACAGACGAGGACAAATTTGAGGCGTGACTGTCGGTCGCCATCGTTTCCGTATGCTATTATACAGTCATACGTTCTCTGTACTCTCCCTCAAACCCTCTTTTGGTGTAGGAATTTGATGATCTGAAAATGTGCTAGGTAAACAGAAAAGGCATTTACTTCTGTTTGGGTCTGCCGACATAAGCAGTCGTAAAGAACTGACCTGCACGCATTAAAAAAATTCCAAGAAAGATTTCCTCCCAACAAACTTCTCTTATCCTCGGCATAAGACTATTGCGAACACGTGTGTGTTAAGAATACTGGATCCATTTTTGGTGAAATTTTATTGTTGCAGACCGCTGCGCTGGTTTCTTACGACTGCCTTTGTTTGACCTATCTGAAATGTGTGCCACTCGCATTTGTCAAACCGTAAAGGCAAACGATTTCAAATATCACTTGAGTATGAAACAGACTATAACAAGGGTAACGTGCGCAAACCAACAGATACCCGCACATGCATAAGCGATCATTAACGCGCACAGTAGTGAATCCTCTCGCCCCCGCTCACCTCCACCCCCAAAAAAAAGAACAAACCCAGAGGGGGGACAAAGTGTTATATTTTCGAAAGGCGTTTGAGTCAACATAAAACGTCGTGCCCTCTAAACTTCCTGACCAAGAGGAAAAAACAAAATGTCTTTCTCCGTGTCATCTCCGAGTTCTCCGGTTCTTGTGAAGACACTACAACCGTTACAGTGAACCCAGCCGTCGGGTAAAAAACTGGAAGAAGAAAAACTAAGGCATCTTCTCAGTTGCAGTTTATTGCAGAAACTTTTTTGTTCGAGCTCGCTCGGGACAGCCTTTCGACATCATCTGCAGCAGAACTGGAAACGTCGCGCCAGTAATGAACCCGCCCGCCCGTGCTATCTGTAAGTTGCCGCGTCTGCGTATTGTGCGTGCCGTCCATCATCTACACTTATCGATACTGAAAATCCCGCGCAAATAAAATAAGGCAACAGCTGACCGTGACAAGACCCTCCACGCTGGGATGGCAGTCCGTGCACGTGTGTGTATGTGTTTGTGTGTACGCGCGCGCGTGCGCGCATGTATGCGGCGCCAGCGTGAACGCTCGTCTATGAATTAAGCGTGTGAGTGTGCGAGTGGATTTGTGTGTGTGCCGGAAAGAGAAAAATGACGGACGCGAAAAGAAAGGAATGGAGACAACGAAAATAAAGAGGGGAGACTAATAGAAGGTGGGGAGGAGAGCGAGAAAGTTACACAGCTGCACTCGCAGAATCACACTTCAAAAGTCTTGGAGTCCTTTAATGCGTGACAGATTAACCGATACATGGGTACGCGGGGCAAGGATGCAAGCTGAGGGCTGGGGCGGGGATAGGGGTGGGAGGGCGAGTACGAAAACTGCTGCGCGACAGTAAAAAGCCATTACACTCAGATCCCTTGCTCTCTTCTCATTCCCCCGCCCCCAGCTTTCACATCCGCACAAATTGCTGGAAACTACAAAACTGATTAAAAGGCAAAGCAAGAACAGAATTTTGCGCTATACCGTTATTAAGTTCAATTTTAAAAAGATCGTTTGCTTAACGGTAAATGGAAGCTATTTTGCAAACTTAATCGCTCAAGTCTTAAGCGGTCATCTCACTCACTGCGCAGAGGCAAACCTTCTCGAGAACGTCAAGCAGTTGTGCATATGTCCCAGAACAACTCTACGTATTATATATCCTATAGTTCAAAGCAGTCTTGCTTGCTCAGAGGTAAGGTCCAAGATGAAAGTTCCAATCTCTCCAGCCCAGCCCCCTCCAAGGACTCCAGGCTGGTTTGCGACTACGACTTCTGGTTCGTGATCAAAGGAGTCCCGATCATAGATGCCGGGAAAGGAAACGGAGGAGGGAAACACGTTTCTGTTTTTGTGCCTAAAATGCGCTCAATTTATCACGGTCGTGTCCTATAGCTTGCTCCGAACGGGAGCTGGCAATCCCCAGTTTCCTTCATTCCCTAACCCCCCTCCCCGCCGCCACACTTCTAAATCCCGCCACCAACCTCCGATGCCCTCTCGTGCCATCCATTACCAAATCAGTGTGAATGAGTCACAGCTACGTACAAGCAGAATAGCTTCTTGTCTTTCTCTACACACTAGTGTGTGTGTGCGTGCGCGCATGCATGTCCCGACGAAGTGGAGGTGAAGAAAAACGGGGATGGGGGTGAGACGCATAACGGACGAGGTAGACGCCGAGTAGGGGAGGAGAGGTGAGATAGGCAACAGAACTGTAGGTCAGCTAATGCTCAATTTGCAGTTTATGATGCCGCTTTTAATCCAGACGGGCTTACTCTTAGAACTCAATCAGCACTGCGTCGTGCCAGCGTCTGAGTCACACACATACACAGATCCCTGCCGATCGTCCGCCCAAAAAGGATCTGCAGACGGGCTGCTGCTGCCACGGACGATAACTCTGGTCTCCCATCGACAAAGTTTTACCCCCTTGGACAGCGGAGCAACGCGCAGAGCTCAAGCCGCGTCACGTTCGAACTTTACACGACACCCCCCCCCCCAAAAAAAAGTGGGGGGGGGGGAGAAAAACAAAGACAAGTATGTAAGGCGGCCCACTCCAGCTCGTGTTAAGGTCCAGACACCATGGAAATCGACCCAGTAACGGGTCCCAGTTGAACTCCAGCCATGGCGGCAGTTTTCAAATCAATATCAGCCACGACTTTGTGACTGCCTTTGTGTCAAGAGGGCGACAGGCATACACTCCCCCAACACTGCTCACGTAATGCGCACCGTTGCCCCGATACTCTCTTCCTCCCATCCGTGATCATCACAGTCTCTTCGACTTCCGCACGCTTCTTTCGCAGTGCAATTGAGTGAACCCCGCCCTCGGAGAAAGTATGGAGGCTCCAGATCTGTCTTTTAGTTTTCACTGTTCCCGAAACCAGGGCTGGGGGAAGGGGGAGGGGAAGCTTTAAGATTCCTGTAGACAAAACTTCTTACGCAGAAGCAACCAAGTAGCGAATCGCATTCTGGCTAGCTTCTCTTTTCGCTTTTCACTCGGCAGCGATTACTCGGCCTGTGTCAATATTTATCAAACGCTATCACTGGGTGTGTTCTCCTATCGGTAAGGTATCGACAAGCCGTCAAAACACAGCCACGCCAGACAATGTCCCACCCTCACGGGCGCTGCTCTCTTCCTCCCCCCGTCAGTCTGCTAACACTCCACGCGTCCGCTTCATTAAATAACCATTTTATTTTCCACGCCCTGCATCTCCGGCTCCAGTTTCTGAATGGAAGACGGTGGTAGTGGTGGTTGCCTACAGGAAAGGGTGGAACATACGGGAAAGCAGGTGAGAGGATGCTGCAACAAGGGTGGGGTACCTGCAGACGTCCAGTTTCTCTATATGTCTACCTACTTAACCATCTTCAAACATGGCCACTTGCAAGCTACTCTGTTCGTTCACATCCATTCAATACCCGCCTCCTACAACTAAAACTGTAAACTCTGTTGGTGACAACCCAGCTCCCTACCCCTCTTACGTTACAGGTGTCGCTGAAAAGATGCCTTTAAAAACAGATGACGATAAAAGATTTCAGGAAAAATGCTCGCGTTGTGTATGGGCTATCTACAAACTAAAGACATCGGAGTTTGCACTTTAAATCACAAAGTAAAACACCAGATTCTGCGTGCTGGCACCACCACCAGCACAGACCAGTGTGTTCCAACTATCGCCATCCTCGATGATAAAAGTGGAGGACACGTCTCCTCCCTCTTCGATACTCCCACCCAGTATACCCCTCCCCTCCACGCGGAAGCCGGATATGCTGACAAACGGCTTGCATGGCCCGCCGTCATGTTTCGAGCACGCACAAGGCGTTTCACTTCTTCGCGCTTCACACAGATGTTTATCGACCAGTTAGACCAGAGACTCGAAGAACAGTTTCTGGTTTGACCGAGAAGCGATCAGTATGCACGTGCAGGCAAGGCAGCGAGACGCGAGCTACCAGCAGCTTCTCGCCCTTCGATCCTTTACTCACTACTCACAAGCCGGCCGACTGTACGTAGAAACCAAACCAATCGATCGATGTGAATTTAAAACGCCCTTAATAAAAAGTACCCATGCAGCCTGGTCGCGTCTCTTGGTGATAAACAGCTTGCCGAGGAATTGACAAAACGCGCAGATTTCGAGGGAGAGAAAGCAGAAAAGATCGGGGGTGGGGGTGAGCCGAAGAATGTATTCACGAAGGAAGTCTTTGTACAGCCTGATCACATTAAAAGGAGGCGCGCAACCGTTTCCCTGGATGTCACATGGCAGCAAAGTACTGACTGTATGCTCGCCGGACATGCAGCTCGATGGAGTTACGTAGTCCGCTACCAGTCTACGGTGTCTTTAAACAACCAATCCCTGAGCGCACCATGGGAACCGCCACAATTTCTGTGCATTAAAGGCTGCCGGGAGGAGGAGAGGGAGGGTGGGAGTGGTCACGAAGTCTCAGACCCCAGCCCTTTCGGTTTATCGCAAAGAGTTCAATAGCTTCGTAGCATGTGTCGACGACTCTATGGTCTGGTCAAAGAACGACTGATGGTTTTGGAATATCAAAATCAGTAACTGCCACCCACCCACCCCGCTTCAATTCCCAACTCCCGAGTGAACACCACAACACAGTCTACTAGCTCGCCGACTCAGAAGAACGCGCCAGAGGCTGGCGATTCGGTTTCTGCGAGTACCCGGCGTGATTGGACCGTCTGAATGCGTCGCATATGTGGCACCAACGCTGCCACCGCCGGGCCGAGTCAACAACGGAAACTTTAGGAAAGATTCCGCAAGACACAGCCGCTCTATTGAGCCCGCCAGAGAGTCGGCGCCCTCCGGGGCCGTGCGTTCTATCGCCTTTCCAGAGCACGTGTAGCTGCACTCTGACGGTCGCAGTCTCTTCATCTGTTCTATACAGAGCCGGACCAGAACTCCTAAGCGAGACTCTGCTAGCAGAGTTTTTTTTTATAAAAAGACAAGTACGCACGCAAAATGTATCATACCACCCTCTTCTGGGAGCAAACAGGCTGTGTAGCCTTTAACTTCGTCACAAAGTCTCTCCTCCTGGAGATTTTTGTTTGTATCGCGACAGCTCCGCTTCGAGTCGTTGCACTGCTTCGACAGACGACCGTCACACACTACTGTCGAGTCTGAGAACGCGGAAATCCCGAACTGCGCTCCTCTTCACCACAGATCTGCTTGTAAAGGCCAGTAAAGCCCCATCCACTCCCATCGCAATGATCACTACTGCCCAGTACAACCAACCCCAACCCCGATCACTTCTGCCACGTTCACTTAACATTAACGTAAAGAACTATCGTGAGATACAAAAGCTACGTGAACTCTTCCGAAAATAGTCCCGCGCTAATCATTATTGGAAGTCAGGCGGCTTTGTTTCTGGACGCTCTATGGCGTGCAGCTGTTACAAGACGACCATCGACATTGACTTGGAATCGATGGAGAAAATAAATGTTCTTTTGAACACTACTGCGCTCTCGATGCCATTCCCTTCCCCTACGCTGACCCCCACCGCTAGCCGAGAGTCAGAGCTTTCGGTGGTTACCGTGTGATCGACAAGCTTGATCCCAGAAACTGATCAAACTGCACGCTAGTGGCAATAACGCCCCGTTCACACAGCTCAACACCCTGCAAGACAAATATCTTCATCCAAACTGGAAGGAATCTTCTGTGCAGGCGTTAATTAACGCTACAGTCCACTTGACGCAAAGTTGATTTGTGGTGTAGTGTGTGTGTGGTGGTGGTGGTGGTGGGGGGGGGTTCATGCAAAAGTCTCAGTGGGAATGGTTAAAATCTTTACTGCAGATTAGTCTCTAACGGATGTTTTCATTGTTCTTGCTCGACCAGTGTGACTGGCACGAAGCCACCCTCCTCCCTTGCTCGCACGCACGGGAACCGTTAGTCATTTCCATGTCTTTTCCGCCTACAGGTCTTGAAAAGCTCTACGAAGTCGAAAGTAAACAGTGGTACAGAACTCATGCAACCGTCCGCAGAAGAGATTTCATTCACATTCGAGGAATTTTAGACTTCTCTCCTTTTTTTTTCCAACGACAACTTCTCGAAAATCTTTGCCTGCAGATCCAGTTTTAACGAAACCAATTCACATTTCTGTTGCAGACTTCTGGACAAATTAATCATCGTTCAGCTTGTTTTTAATTCGACAAAATCGATCTGTGTAAACCAGACCACAGTCTACAGTGTACCAGCGTACACTAACGATTCATCTTTCTGCCAATTTACCGCCCGCCTTTCCCCCCTTTCTCACTCGCTCGCAAGCCGCCCTGTTACGTAACGCTTAGTCTGCAGCAGTCTGTGCAACAGCCGTACACATTACATACATCACTACTTCTGAAAATCATCTCCAGACGCCCTCTTCACGACCCCCCTCCTATCCCTTCCACGACGACCCCCTTCCCTACCGCTTTCTGTGCCTCTGGCTTGCAGTGAGTTGCACAGCAAGTATGCGGATACAGCGTCAACAGCAGGCAATGACATCTTTATCCACACCACTGCTGAACCGCTTTAACTTTACCTTTCATCATATTATGCAAGTTGCCATGTGTGTGGGGTTGTTCCTATGCGAGGTTGCTTTAAAGGACAAGCCCCCAACATGCACATGTGGCTTCAATTAGCCCCCAAAGAACTTAAACAGAATCAATATGACAACTGGCCTAAATTAAATTTTGGGATTTAAAAAAACCATACGCCTTCGTTTGATGACTAAACGTTCATCAGATTTTAGCACAATCGGTTACAGCAAACGAACAACTTCACTTGAATTTCGTATCATCTGCGTGTGGGCTGGACACATTGACCCAACTTGTCGTTTATAACCAAGGAAATCAAATATTTCAGGCCCAAACCGTGACTGAAGTGAACTCACCACAATAAACGGTAACCAAATTATCGTATCTGAACACGGATTGGCACGTACTCAATTCGCTGGTGTCGTTCACCGCACATGCAGTCAGAAACACAATGATTACTTCATACGGTTGTGTTGCGTTAAGCATTCGCTATCTTCTGTCCATACAAAACGAAAGTATGATTATGATAGTTTGGATGATGAGGGAATGCGGCCAACGGGCACGATACAGAAAGAGGCTTTGAAGCCTTTTTCGTAACTAGACGAATGTGCTTCGTTTGCTACATTCGTTCGGTTAAAAAGGGTGAATTGGGCTCGTTTTTCCATTCAAAAAAGTGTCGGTAGGCCTTGCTCACCTTTTCAGATTTTGGGGCGCCTTGATGTTAGGACAAGTGATGTAAACATTACTGCTATCTAGCTGAAGTTCGTATTTCCATGCGCCCAATCACCACGACTGGCGAGTTTTTGCCGTTACAATCTGTATATTAAAAGGCAGTTATTTACAAAACGTTATGATTAACATTTAAAAGACTTTTTATGCTATTCGTTTATAAAAATTGAACCGCCACGTGGTCCACTGGTGTTATTACAGAGGTTTCATCTCAAGGTTTACTCTCCACACACCGTTGTGCAAGGACGCTATGCTGCGGTTTTCTGATCATCTTCCTCGGATGAAATGTTTGCTTGGCTTCCCGGCGCGGGCACTCGCTGACTGTATTATCAATGTCCCAGCCCGCGCAAATCGGATTTCAAACAGCACTTCCAGCCTAAGCGTCCCATTGTTCTTAGGGCCCTACGCAAAAAAAGCGGGGGTAGGGGAAGTGTCAGCCTCCAGGATCCATAAAGTCTGGCAAACGTCCCATTGTCTTTCGACTTCGGAACTTGCAGTTCAGATCTCTTTAGGGTACGCAACGATAACAGTTCTCATCTCTCTTCTCCCCCTCCACCCCACACACATAACCCAGCATCTTTCTCCCCTTCCTTCCCTCAGTCATACACAATGCTTAGCTTCTAAAGGATGCAAGGGTTTGCAGAGCCTGACTCCGAAGTGACAAGACCAGCTGGCTTTTTTTAAACAATGGTTGTGCTTGTTCAAACCCTGCCGCTCCCTTCGCCGAAGGGTCGAGGTTGCAGTTCGCGCCTGATTCCGCTACCACCACAAGTGGCCCGACGTGTGTCTCTGCCGGTCGTACCGCTTGCCGCTCACACTACATGTACGTGTATACTTACTAAGCATGCGGCTCAATCTGCGGGGAGAGGAGGGGAGCAAAGGGGGCGGGGCAAGAAATCAGGAGAGTCAGCGCGGTTGCACAATCATTTCAAGATGTCACAGGCATTCTTGCTAGATCCCGCAAAAGCAAACACGCACACTGAGCCTTCCCCCACACAATTATTTTGCGTTCTGTCTTCCTCATACCTACGAGACTTAGTGAATACCTAACACCAGCAAGTCAAAAAGGCCCCCTTTGTTTTTCTCTACTGCCTGGCGCTCAGAAGCTGCTCGAAAGAAATCGGTCACGCCGTCCATCGAACAGCAACCGCCGAGTCAAACCGCGACGTCTGACATTACATGGCAGCGGCTCGCTTCAGCCTCTGCTGAACACCTAGTAAAATGAAATTCTTTTGCTAAAGGCTCCCGTATCTGCTTCCTTCAGTTTCAAAATATGAATCTATCAGAATGTAGTGGAGTGCAATGAATTGCAAATAAAAGCCCCACCACCACCACCCCCCAAAAAAAGAGTGGTCTTCAAGCATTTGTTCAGAAGTCAAATAGTAATACTCAGTTTGGCCTTTTGCTACAAAAGAATGCTCTTCTCTTTCCATTAGAACAGTACCAGTTTATAAGGATTATATTTCTTAACTCACAGTATGTACAACATTAACATTTAGACTGCAGTAATTTGTTTACAACTTATCATCCAGCTGCAGCCCAGACAGAGCAGGCTGTAATGACAACCCGACAAAGATATCGACTTCACTTCTAAAATCATATAGACCCTGTCATCCCCAGAATCATTACTATTAACAATCATAGATGAAATTCGACTGGGTTTTAAAATACTAAACTTGATGTTAAACTGTATAAATTTCTGAGTGTTCCTCTTTGTTTATCCACCAATTCAGCCCATAACTTGCAAACCTGTAAACATGCTAGCACCATCTATGGCCCGACAAAACTTGAACCATATGTCTGCACTGTTTTAAACTAAAATGCCACTGTTTATACAATATCATTTTATGTGCAGCACTACAACAAGACCACATGTTAGATACACATCCTTTGCTGATTTTTAACCCCCACCACAGACCAGTCTATTTTGCAAAAGGTCAGAAGCAAACTTGGCAAAAATCAATACCAAAATGACAAACACTGATTGCTGAGCCTACAACGACAACAGCCATCACCATTTCAAAGCTTTGTTCTACTCCTCACCAAGGTGCTATGCGTAACTTAATAAGACATCCAACTTCTCATGGCTTTTCTAATGTTTTTCTTGCTTTTATGATGTTCGTTTTACATTAGTCTCATTAACATTCAACAAGTCGCAGTGTAAACATATGACGAAGGATTAGAAAAATGCAAAAAGTGCAAGTGTTCCCTGAGCACATCTCCAATGTCACCCTAGGAGGACAAGATTAAACATATGCAGTGCCAGATTTGCATAGCAGCCTGAAGAAATTAGTTCAAACACTCAGCAGAAGGGATAATTTACACTTCACTGACTACCCAAAACCACATCTTGTGTTTTCAATTTGTAGAAGCAGTTGAGGATTCGTTTAGTTTAACACTAGCTTACAAGAAGCAAAGGGGAAAAAAACCTCCTCCACATATCCACACCTCACCCATTCTTTGCTCTGCTTTTAAATCTCTACCCCCACCCCGGTTTGATTTAAATGAATCAGCCTTACAAACAGATGTGTTTGTACGGCTGATTTCAATCTGTTACACTTCAATATCCTCATTACGCCCAATGTAACTATCAAATGCAAGCTTTTGTGGTTTTCCAACAATTCCTCTTAAAAAACATGACTGCTGACCAAAACTGTATTCTTTATAAACCAACCAATGGAAAAGCCTCACAACACGCGCAGCCTGGCAGAGACGCACACATACTATGCGCTTAGTACCTGGAGCAGCACACTGCTTGGCATGAACAATGGGAGTCCCTCTGTTGCAGACAGTACAACCACGTGGTCGATGCCGATACATCCGACTGGCCGGCAGGCTTGCGGTCTTCTGCGCACTTTTAACCTTCGGGGTGGAGAGGAAAGCGGGAGAAGTAAGCCAGGAGGATTCGGCAGAGGGAAACGAACCCAGAAGCAAGTTCTACAGACGTTAGGGGCGCGAGCGACGCTAGACAGTGACGCCAAACTCCGTGCAGTGTGAGAGTCACTACCTAGCATCGTTCGCGTCCCTCCCGTCTGTAGAACTTGCCCTGGACCACACGCCGTCAGCAGCAGACGACCGCGCACCGCCCGGAAAAGCTTGGGTCCCTCATCGCAACCTCGCCCTCTTCCGTCCCGAACATCGCCCACACCCCTAGCCCCCCCCCCCCACACACACACACACTCACACACTATACCCGATCTGACCTGCTCAGTGGCCACGACCAATCGCGCCGATAGGCCCGTCCTTCCACGCAGGAACGGAGTTTGGAAATCTATTTCTTGTCGAGAGGGAGAAGCTATCGGAAGATTGATGTGCTGGGATACAATTCTCCAAATCATCAATTTATCATGAGGCCGGCTGATGGCGAGGGGGTCGCATGTAAGCGGGTGCGCTAGCGCGCTCAGCCCAGGCTCCCCAATACCCTCGCCTATCAATAAATCAATCGCTCGGCTGCTTCCCAGTTCGCCGCACCACAATCTGCTTGATGAAAATCTATCGATTTTTGTCTGATTTTCAAAGGCAAACTTATTCACGTGTAACCAGACAAGCAATCTCTAAGCGTCTTGCTGCCGCTTTTAAGGGCCCCAAGCGAGCTCCCCTTTCGCAATCGATAAAGTCCAAAGGGGGTGCATGGGGCGAGGGGTGGGAGAGTCCATTTGGCCTCCATGCGACCACTGCGGATGGGTGGATGGAGGAGGATTAGAACGAAACTATCAGTCTACCGATACTCCACTTCGTGGACCGAAAGTCGCTAAGGCGATGCTGCCATATGTCACTGGATTCAAACTTCATAATGGATCCATTATGGCCGCACGGCGAAGCCTCGCGATCGATATCGCAGGGGGAATCAATGGTCTTTAACTCAATTTGTATTTCCATCTCCATCCGTCCCTGATTAATGGAAAGACCGAAACATTTCAAACGGGGAAAACATCTATGCAGCCACTGTCATAAAAAACGCAGTATTGATTTTACCCCCCGGCTCTCGTTTCCCTCCAGCCATTTGCCTTTGCAGCCACCACCCTGAGGAGTTCCGGCAGAACAACAGACGCAAACGCGGCTGTACGCCGAAGTCCTCCCAGCCTTCGGGTTGTCTCGTCTCCCTTTGGCTTTCAGAGTTGCCTTCCTTGAAATGTTTATTCAAAGCTAACTGGCAGATCGATACTTGAAAATGAGAAACTTAACTTTCCACATCCGACAACACGAGACCAAGAGTAAGCCTTGCGCAAAAGCAAGCTGTAGGGCATATCCTGATGTTATTGTCCATGTAATCGATCAACATGTATTTACATCAATCGGCTTCCTGTCCTGTGTCTGTGCCGTCAATGCAAGATACATTAGGCTCTATGTACTGGCAAATACACCCGTGCTTCTTTTCATGGCAGCTTTTACTTTCTGTTTTTTTACGTCAATCTCGGTGGAAAATGTCGATACCAGAATCTGATCTAACGAAAGTGTTAACATACTCCAAAAAGATGTGTGTTCAATCAATGTATCCAGCATTAACGTTGCAATGTATTATGGTATTGATTCGCGCCTAACTTTTGAAGCGCCTGCGCAAGAAGGAATAGCTCAGCATCAAATAACTGTCAGGTATTAGGGGAAAAAATCCATGTAACACTATATACTGATTAGCTTCACGACCAAATCGTTGCTGCTGCCATTTTGTGTCTCCACCGGTGTCCTACATTCTGAATATTTTATTGATAAAACGCCCTCAGTGATTTTCTCACCAAGCAAAGAGAACAGGACAACAGCAGATTCCAGAATACTCATTATCACATGGCTCTGGGCTGAGTTGCATCAATGTTTCTTTCAACACATAAAAGTTCCTGTAAACTTCATATGGTGAATTCATTGCTCATGGTTTGAGGTCAAGTCACAATGAAGGCAATATCATGATTAGGGAAAGGGGGAATGGGAATGGGGTAAGGGGGAGAAAACCAGAGTACCTGGACAAAACCTCCAATCGTCAGATCCATAAACATGTGCCACATGTAGAGAGAGAGAGAGAGAGAGAGAGAGAGAGTAGGTGTCAGTCAAAGGATCCTAACCCACAACTCTGTATTGGTAGGAAGTGTGCATTACTGCTACTCCTATGCTATGGGTTGTCCCTTCATAGGATGAATGATACACATTCTTGTGTTGAAAAGCATATACAAATGCTTATGCAACTTAGCACAAAAGAGAGAACTATCATGAGAAAAAAATGTCTTTTGTGTTTTTGGAAATGTGTCGATGTGCATACAAACACATCTGGATCCATGCATCCCTAGTGTGAATATATAGGCCTACGCAAAAATTAATTTATGGGGAAAGTTGCAAAAATTCTTAAAAGCCACACCAGGAATGTTACAAAATTATGTGCTGCATTTTCGAGGATGGGGAAACTCCAAAATTTTCACTAGCCTGATGGGGTAATAATTTTTTTAAAATTCATTAGACCACTGAAATTTCTATTGTTCTAGGTTGGCTTTTTGCTATTTAATTGCACCAGTCAGCAAAAACCATAGACTGACAGGCTAGTATTTATGAATTTTAATGGCCTAGCCAGCTTTCTAGTGGCCTGGGGTTATGGGACCATCACATTTTCCCATCCCTGATGTTAGTATTACATTACATCTAATATATAAAGTTGAATGTCTGTGTTTGTATGTTTGTTATACAAATCGGCACCCTTGAACTGATTAACACTAAGTCTGGCATGTGGGTTCTTTTTCACCTGCAGATGGTCAGGCCATATATGGACCCTGTATCTGGGCCTAAACAAAAATGAAATAATAAATATAAAGATGCCCTTAAAACTAAGCTGCTAGTTACCTCCCTTATTTTACTGACATTCCAAGTGAAAATGACACATTGGTTTTTCGTTCATGTGATGTGGTCATACGACTTATTGTGTCTAGAACCCGAGCTGAATCCTGCAGATAAATTCTTTTTAAATACTGTACGGATATACATCATTTACATGATCAAAATGTGGGTAAAGATTGAACTTTCTTCTGTCTTCTACTTCTACACAGACATGGCCTGCAGATTATGTCAAATTTCCTGATATTGTGTTGTGTCAACAACTTTAAATGTCTGAATAGGTCTGTTTAAAAAACTAAATTATTTTCCTTGGAATTTCTAAACCCAATGTTATGGCACCTTCTCAGTTTCACAGATGGCATTTATGACAAAAAAAAGTGAGAGAGAGAAGCCTAGTTATTCAGTATGCATCATGGTACATCTGAAAATCTAATGCAGGTATTTTCTTATAACAGAATTTCCTATTCTGCAACTGTTATTGTACACTAAAACAATATTTACTGAATTAAAATTTTAATAATTTGGAACAAAATTTATGTTTATAGTTCAGAGGAATCAAGTTCACCATGACATGACAGTAATATAGCCTTTCACAGCTCCACTATTGTAAAAGTTACTCAGAGACTTAAGCAACATAACAGCTCCCTCTTATAACTCACTGCATGGTCAACTTTAAATATTTAAATTCCACTTACATTTACAGCTAAAATACCACATGAAAATATCACAGGTGTTAACAGCACAGGAACATTGGTAACAAAAATTTCCTTCCTAATACCATAACCAAAGAGACTTGTACAATGTTATTTATGCTGCTGAACATGCAAGAAAATAAAAATGTGTCAGTACTGCTGTGAAAATTATACTTGTACAAAGTTGTAGGAAATGTGCAAACAAGAAAAGTCACTAAATGATGTTAAAGTCGGTGATCTCCCTCTACTTTAATCATACTGAGATACTGCTGGGCTATTCTACTTGTTCTTGACCTCTACTATTAGGCCTACAGCAATAGACTACAACTGCCACGCAGTCACTTATCACTAAGATCAACATCAACTTATAAAGCAAACAATACTCTACAAGCATCATGAAATGGAAATGAGTAACGGCTAGAGCGCTAGGCGCGATCGACGATAGTGCGCTATTGCAAGAGATAAAATTTCAGTAACAAATCATCATCTCGACCCTCGTTCAACAACAGCAACAAGACGATCACAATCATCACACAATGCCTAGATGGAAGAAAGCAAACGATCATGCAGCCCAAAACGAGTACAGAGGCAGCCGATGCCTGAAATCCTCTCGGAGCTAGACAGCAGACGGGCTCCAGGAACCTTACACCACTACGCGCCCCACTTCCCCAACGCTAGCAGTGATACCCTACCCGCTGACATCCCCGCGATCCAGCCAATATGTACACTGCAGAGTGACATCAAAAGTTTCCAAACTTTGCACCCAACACCCCCACACGCTCACATCAAAGTTTTGCCACAGTTTATGTCTTCTCAGCACAAGCACATCACTCCTTGTAACATGCATCATCAGTTCTCCTGCTGACGCGGACCAAGACAAAGAAGCCCGATCCCAGATCGCCATATTGATTATTACTAATATTTTATCAATAGGATCACGGCCATTTAAATGCTCGAGAGATACACAACAATGTCTCACAAACTTAAGAGAGCTAAAGAGACACACGACCACCCTTAACAAACCGCTCAAGTATGTTTAAAATTCTTTTAGACTTACCTGTAACTCTTGTAAATCAAAGTTTTTCCAATACTGACACATCGACTGCACATTCGCAGCCATCTTGAACGGGATTATAGGCTCGATCGATTGATCACATGACTTGCTGCGATCGAACATACTCTCTGTACTTCACGCCATGCCGGGGTCCTAGAAAGATTCCAGCCTTACAGTTAATTTGTATTAAAATCAAAAGTCCTTCAGAATAAACCTCGCGAAGTACGTACGTCTGAAATCGATGTGCACCATGTTATGACCAGCGAAGGATTGTTAGTGGTTACATTAAACGTTTTCTTTTGGGTTAGAGATTAAGACTTCAAAATGGCGGCTCCCAGTATGAATTGGTATGAGAAACTGAAAGTGCATCCTATTTGCAGTCTGCTGAAGGAAACAGATGCACAAAAAAACGAGTCAGACGGAAAATGTGACGCTAAAAGCTTGATAGCTGTGAAAAATGCAGATTTGTTTGTTTGGAACAGCTCTTCTCTAAATGTTATTCATTGCAACTTAAAAAGCTTGCTTTCAGAGTCGGAGGATGTACACAATCGTTTCCAGGTAAACATAAAAAATATTTTATTGCCTAAAATATAATCGATATAAAACATGTGTCATTCTTCATGTAATTTTAAAATGTATCCTTCAGTGTTGTTTACTGACCCAGGAGGATCTCTCGGTTGTTTGTCGTTTTGTAAGCTAAACTGAGAAAAAGTAGTCGTTTGAGTTTCCCCATCTTCCAACTCAATTCGTCATCTTTATAACTTGTTCTTTTTATTAGTTGTTTATGGCAAACTTGTTCAAGAAACGGTTTGCTTAATTTTAAGTGGCATGTGCACCATAACTGCATTATTCTACTGATTTCAAGTAAAGGACAACAACAAAGTGTCACTTCGCTTTTGAATCCTTTTATCGTGCTTTTCTTACTGCTCATTTCTAGACTTCCTTACATATACAAACAAAATAAGCACCTTGTTTTGAACGTTAGTGCTGTTCTCTTTCTCTGTTTCTCTCTCTCTCTCTCTTACTCACACACACACACATACAGTTTGTTTTATTTTACAGGTGTTGGTGTGTACAGACACTCCAAGGTTTGACGTGGAGGGGTTGGTTCTTAACCCTAGCGGCAATCACCTTGCTATATGGGGATGCAGAGGAATAAGAGTTATAGAGTTACCACAGCGCAGGGGAAAGTTTTCTGAGTTTGAAGGCGGCAAAGATGTCATTACTTGCAAGTATGAGACCATTAAAGTGTATAATGCAGCATACAGTACCATTTCAGAGTTTGTATTAGTTTTGGCTGTTCACATGAGAGTTCACATGAGACAGAATAAAATGGGGTTTGCATGTGTCGAAGATCTGAAAGTCTTTAAAATGTGACTGAATGGTTGAGGCTACTTGGAAACCTAAAGTATGTGTACACATAGAGTAGAGGCGTACAAAGAAATAAATGGAATTCCTACAAACTGAAAAATCCAACAGCATGGTATTAATTTGTACCTTCAACCAATTTAGAGGGTTATAAATATAGGTTCGTATCCCATCTCCAGCACTCTTACTTTCTGTGCATGTGGCACCTGTTTACAAGGCAGGTCACTGGGTTTCTCTAGGTATTCCAGTTTTTAAAAATGAATTTTAAAAAATTATTTTCCTTCATAATACTTACAAAGTACATATAAATAAATGCACAAAAGAAATCAGTGCAGATTTAATCTTTTGGTATTATTTCCTTTTGTAAAAACTTTTCCTGTTCTGTGCAGAACTGTTAGCATTTGCTCACGCCAGCTTGCAGGGAGTCAGTGGCTGCAGATCCGTAAGATTGCCTGGCACCCTGGCAGCTCTTCTGGCATGCATTTGGCTGTATTGACATCAGACAATACCTTCAGGTAAGCCTAGGGGGACACATACCCAAAACTTGATGTCATGGTAAAGCAGAAATCCTGTTTCTTTTGGCTCGTCTTGTGCTGAAGTTGATAGTTCATTCTTGCGGATTTCTCATGGGGAGAAAACCAAACTCTTGTTCAAATTTATCTTCAAGCAACCTTGCAATTTTACGGAAGAAATGGACTTTAAAGTTACAGACTTTTGCAATTGGTTTTGTTCTGGTATTGAACCTAACTTCCTGGTTTTCAAATTTTATTTCATTTCTGAACCATCTGGGCTTTTTGTTTTCCTTTTGGTCACTTGATATCACCAAGCTTATCATAGTACCATCATGTGCATGTCTTGTTTGTCATGATAATTTCACTTGGGTTAAATTTGTTATTAAAAATGGATTAATATTAACTGACTGGTTGCTAAAACACACAAACATACAACTGTCATTTCTTAATAATGAAAATGCATGATGGTTTTTATTTTTTCCAAAGAAATGTGCACATAGGGTAATTAAACTATGCCAGTCATGACATCAGCTATATCAATTGTAGTAGTCAGATGTATTTGAATGCATTTTGCTGAATGTGGCTGTGCAAAGATTAAGGTAATGAGTCGCTGGTTAATAAAACCCCTAAATTCGGCTGCATAAAATTAACTCTTCCATCAGTTATAATAATGTGTTGCTTCTGTCACTGTCAGTTCTAATATTGTCTTACTTTTGTCACTTCTAGTGATGTGTTCCTGATGAACAGTCTTCATCCATTGTTCTGCTTGCAGTGTATACAGCTTGTTAGAACCAGATCGTCCCATTACGGTCACTTACATACAGCCACATGGAGAGGATACTGTCACTTTTACATCACCGAGTAAATTAAATATCATGGCAGCTTTGGGTGAGACCACAGTGGGGTTTGACTTTGGACCTCCACAGGAAATGCGACCAATACAGCACCTGTTTCAAATCCCAAAGGATGAGGATGTTTTGACAGTGTGGCCAGTTTTTTTCATCCAAGGAAATGGTGATATAATGGTTTTATACTCAGAGGTGACATCAAACAGGTCAGGAAAACAATTTTTGGTTCTATCATAAGGTTCAGTTCATACTCTCGTATTACATTTTTGCATGTAAAGTTGGGTAGCTGAAGCATTTCAGAAGTTTTCAGCTAGTGAGAAGGTCATGTGAAATGAAAATGTTTGATAGGAAAATAACTGAAAACAAAAAAGCTATGATCCTACTCCTGCCTGCATTTAACCGCAGCAGCACTTTTTTGTTCATTATTAGTCTAGCATCTGCATCTTTTGTTTTTAAATCTTTACTTACTCAGTAAGTGTTGCCTTGTGGGCAATGGATTTCTTTTCCCTCTAGTCATGTTTTCCTTTTTTTGCTTAATTATGTATAAGGAGGTAATGAGTGAGGTTCTATCTTACGTGCAAAGAGGTGATGACTTGTGGAAATATCTTCAACTGAGCTTCATCTTGAATCGTTTGACAGACCACTGCAGCTGCCATTGCAAGGCCCCATCATCATGTGTCCACCCGCAGAAGACAACTATGGAGTGGATGCCTGCTCTGTGCTGTGCCTGGAAACCTTGCCGCCAGTGCTTGTTATGGCAACATGTGATGGCCATTTACACCATTGCATCGTGCTACCATATTCTGACAGAAACCCGGGGAGAAAGGTATTGAACAGAATGGATTATTATAGTTCAGCTAAGTTGACTGAAACGAACAGAACTAACCCAACCATCTGCAACAGATTGTCTCTTTTCAATTCTTCCCAGAAGTTTCTTTTTTTCAGCAAGACCTTACGGAAACCATGCATCTTCACAGGATAACAATTTTGATAAAACTAAATCCTATTTTCATGCGAGATGCAAGATGTGTTCGTGCACGCATAAGATGGGTGCCTCCTGGTAAGGAGAGTGAAAACAAATCACTGTAGTTTTACACTTTTACCTGAAGATACTGAAGCTTGTCACCTAAACTCAAGCTTTCATCTGAGGAGAATCAAATTAACAATTAGGTTGGGTTAGTTTTTTGTTGTTGTTGTTGTTTGAGTGCCATTTTGATTGGCATGATATTTTTGACTAGATTGTGAAGTTTCAGGGTAAGAGTTGTCTCGGATCCAATGAATCAATTTGTGCTGGATATGTAATTCACAGATTGAGGATGTGAGGTCTTATGTTTTTGCACATGAATCTGTGAAACTGTAGTCCCCCACCCCCACCCCGCCACCACCACAGCAAAATATACCAGGAATGGATGCATTAGGAAATCCAAAGCTGTCCATTATTTGGAGCATCCTTTTTCAGAGGAACAGCTGTAAAGCTTAACAAAAATGGCCACCACCTGTTCCACTCATTTGAATGACTGTGCAAATCATTACTGCACATCTTTTATACTCTTTTTTATTGTACCACATAACTGGTGTTCTCACAACATGGTGGTTGGCACCTTTGGATAATTCTTTGGTAAATCACTGGACTCACGTTGCATGTCCAAACCTCTCAATGGTAGACTCTATTCAGCCCTTCCCCAAGTTTTTAACTGCCTCTCCGCACAGACCATTTTACTGCAGTTATCAATCTGTTTGATACTTCTGGGCATTGGCTAGTAACTGGACTTCAGCCCCTTCCTAATCCCCACCATAGCTGGCACAGTGTTAAACCCCAAAAACCCAACTAACCATGTGCTTTGTTCCTCTTTCTAACTCTTATATCTTAATTTATAAGCAGGACTGACTTCCTCATGACTTAGTTGCCAGACTGTACTCTGGTCTAGACCATTAATTTCAAAGTTGTTAGGCAGGATTGAGAACAGTTATTTCCTCGTTTGTGGATTGAATGCAAAGTGCAGATAGATGGCCAATCATTTTACAGTCAGTATGTGAGCATAATACTTGAATTGTTGTGTGGATGTCAGGGGATATGGATATCACAGCTTTTACATTAGGGTAGAGGTTTAAGTAAAAGCCTAGTATTGCAGTCTGACTTTATATAACAATAACTGCCCTCATTCACAAATATTCTCCATCAGTTAATTTATAGTGTACTCCTGCAGCGGACAGTACCATCCAACCTTTGAGTCTTTGTCTAATATCAAGGGCATGATACCTTGTTTAAGATGGCTACTTTGATTCAAAACCTACATTCAACTTGTGCAGTTAAAGCTAATTTGTGCTCAGTATTTAGCTGATTAAATTTTTTGCCTGCCATATATGCACCACAGATGTTGGGCAAAAACAATTGAGTTTGTAAATTTCTATCTGCCATTCCCATCAGGCAGGTATCTATTGTTTTAAAGTGGGTTTGTGATTGAAAATGTGTTTCTTCATAGCTAAAATGTCTTTTTTTTTAGTCCAAGGTGTTGGTCATTTCTGTTCTTGGCAGATTGTGCTTAATTTTGTGTTTAACTGAAAAAAAATGGAATTGGAAAGAATCTTAGTATTTCCTCTGTGTGTACTTATAATTGCACTTTATAGCACTTTTGATATTGTTACCATATCTGTTTAAATACATGTACTGATCTTTTAACAGATGTTCTTGGCATCCTATCTTTTGTCAGCAGCTTATTCAAAAAGCAGTCCTAATGAAAACGCATTCCATTTTTTAAATATATAGAAACACATCTTGTTAAAGTGTTTTGTCAGTCCTCGACAGTTTGCACAGTCAGTTTTAAAGTACATAATTCATGTTGGCAAGATACACAGCTTTGAAAGTCTTCAATAACTGTAAGAGAGATAATCATAAAATAGAGTGTTGTGGGTGCACAGAACTAGATACCGATGCTTCCACTGCTGACATACTATAAATATATTTGACATGAAGGAAATCCAGCCAGCTCCAGGGATGCCCCATTACCAGCAGCCAGGAGACCTGATGCTTCACGTGATGGAGACAGTAGAACTAGAACTGTTTCTTGCTGACACTAGGAGCAAGCAGGGCAACGACCTCCAGGCTGATCCATTCACCTGCCCAATTAAGCTCATGAAAGGTCAGTGCCTCACTCTGTGTTTTATTACTTGTGCTCCAGAATGAATGAATAAAGATGATAGTCATATCAGATTACAGTACTCTGAATTAAAAGATATAAATCCAGTACATTGGTCTAAATCCATTTGCCACTTGGGGAGTCTGGCCACCCTGTTGTCATGTCATCTTTGAAAAGGTTTTTCAAAGATCATAATTTGCTTCTGAATGACAGTTTGAGACTTCAACATTTTACCTACATTTTTATTGGTTTGTTTGGGTTAGGGTTTTTTTTTTTGGTGGTTTTCTAAATCTAGAATTCTCCTATGTGTACTTGCAGAACTTGTTATTGCCTGGAACATTGGTGGGAGGGGGAACATTAATTTTAAGAAAACGTTGCAGCTCTCACAAACACCAAACATTTTTTTCTTCACAAATTCTAACTTGTGATTTTTCTCAGATTGTGAATGAATGGTAAAAGTTTACTATGTCTCATCGGAACATGGTTCTGGATCAAGTAATAGTACAAAACGTATCGTTGCTTTGTCAAAGTGCTGTTCTCCACCAAGTCAGAAACTACACGTAATAGAATACACAATAACCTTGCATCTCAGGACATTTACAACCTGCATGGAATAGTTTTAAACACAGAGTGACCTCTAACCAGCAGACATCTGACGAATGCAAACAGGGACAGTGATCTGGGGAACAAAAATCAGTTTTTACCTGTCACTGGCGGACAGTTTTGGATGCATGTTGGTGAGACCAGATTCATCTTGAAAGAAAAACACCATAGTGTCTGTCTTCTGCTGATTTGGGGTGGATTGTGTGATGCAAATATATCAATGACTACTTGTTGTCAAAAAGGACAAAGGTAAGAACTAGGTCAATTTAGCATTAGAGAGCTCTGTGGAAAAGACCATCCCCTGATGATGGGATTACCTGAAAACCTCAGTTGCTAGGTGCAAGCATGGCCATCATTAAAAGCAGCTGGGGACTAGGGGCTAAAACATTTCTGCAGGGGAAGTTAGAATTTTGCTGGAAATGTGCTACTGTGCTGTTTCATAAATTAAACAACATAATTTCCCAAAAGCAAAACAAAAACAAACAATAAGGGTTGCAGGCTCTAGGGGTGGAGGTGAAATAAGAACTTGGAAGAAGGCAGCAAAAAACTGGCTGGACATGCAGCTGAGTGCCTCACATTGAGTGATCAGCTGAACAACAAACCAACAAACAAGGTGATTTCTATCTTGAAAAACTCTCTCTTCCCAAAACCCTTTGTATGCACAGCTGATAAACTAAAGAGTTCACCGTTGTGATGCAGATGGAATCCCCTCCTGGTAAAAGAAAAATAGATCAGCAAGTCGTTGTACTGAAGGTCTTAGAAAGCAACAGGTCAGTGCATGATGTAGCCAAACCATTTGGCTGTGGGAAGACCCAAATTTAATGCATAAAATGGGGACACTGTACAGTACTAAAGGAATGGAAAATGGTGGTCGATCGGACATGAAGTATATAAAGAAGAGAAAGACCCTCTGTGTAGATCTGAATGAATCAGCAAGGGGACTGGATCTGTACTGCTTGCTCCAAACTATGGCGTTTCTTCTCCTTTTCCTTTCGTTCTTCTTTCACCACTTTCATTAATCTTGCAGTCGAGTGAATGGACTGTGTCATATTCCAAATTACAGGAACCTGTGATGAGGGGACATCTGTCTTGTGAGGACACTTTTGGGTTTTTGTGTATACTATAGCAGTTAGTCACTTGTGAAATTTGCAGAAAACACACAAAGACACTTAGTAGAAGTCGTGTCACATTGACCTACAGAGACACCTCATTAATATATGCTCCAAGCTTCCGAATGTAGTCTTAACAGCATAAGCATATCCAGGACATCACAATTTTGGCTGTTTTTGTGCTTGATGGGTTGTGTATCTTAGTGGAAGTTCTCAAATTTTGCAGTTTTTTTATAATGAATTAGACCCGTTGATTTTCAACATAGCATTTTGTACCCAGGGAGATTATAATCATACACAGAGAGAGAGAAAAGAAATGATGCATGAGTGGCCATATGTTATGGTTTTGAGTATGGCTGATCTGTATCGTCTGTCTATGTGCATGTGTATGCATGCCCCACTCCTCGTACACACACCTGCATGCCTCTGATTCCTTTTTTGTTTTACTGTATTTGTTAATTATTTTGACAACAACAAAATGCTATTTATGTTGAAAAGTAAAGGCAGAGCTGCCTGGGCAACTCATGTCAGAAAATGTCTCTGCAAGTACAGTTTTTATTTTGTCTGGTTAAATCAAGGCATCCGATGTATTAAAGGATTTTTGTCTTGTTTCAAATAAGGAATGAATGATACCTGCTGGCAGTGCTGAGATGAACACATGCACGCAAGTGGCAGGTTTTCTTCATCCTGTGTATTTGAAACAACAATTGAATCAGCAGCATATTTGCACATGAATATGAATAGATGTGTTATGAATGCACTGGTAAAATTTAGACTTGGTGTTCATGGAATTTTAGAGCACAGAAACAGATATGTGACCCATGGCACTGTGAATGTTTGTCACTTGTGTCATACAGGTGTCGAAGACGAGGTGCATTTTGTTTTATGTTGCCCGACTCTAGAACCTCTGAGAAAAGACCTTATCCCTGTTTAATTCTCCAGATTCCCATCAAGGTTTAAGCTTGCTCTTTTGCTGTCTGCTAGTAATGAAACTGTCGTTTGTAATTTAGCAATATTTCTATACAAAACTCAGAACCTTTTGGAACATGTAACTATAAGCACATTTGAAAAAAGTCTTTGCCATTCGGGTATATTGGTCTGTATAAAGAATTTTATTCACTTAGTCATTTTACTTATTCACGCTGTACAAATTTCCCCCTTCCAGAAGGGTCCTGGCGTCATTGGAATAAAAATTTCATTTCGTTTCATTTTGTTTAATTATTTAATGCGGCTAATTCATGTTACAGACTTTGGTCTGTGCTTACATGAATGTGATCTGCACAGACAGATCAAAGCCTTTTGCACTTAACGGCAGGCTATTGATTTTCTGAATACTTTTCCTTCTGCAAGTGAGAGAAAAGGAGGCTGCCATCAGAGAATGATTCACTGTGCTTTTTCTGCCTCAGAGAGGTTCCTATTGATTTGAAGTACTTTTAACCTCGTAGATGGAATAGAATGGAACCCCCAGTGTCTGGTCTTTTCAGCTGATGGCAGCCTGCATTTCGTGAATCGTCAGTGCCTCCAAGTCCTTTAAACAACCATAGTAACTATCAGTTACAGAATAATGTGCCACTCTTGCCTTTGGGTTTCTCAGAAACCACCTATATTTTTTGTTGTTTTGTTTTGTTTTTGTTTTTGTTTTTTTATTTTTGGTCCTTCTACCCATACCCAGTTAGTCGTGACTTTTCTCCTCCTTATTACCGATTAATTTTGTCAGTTTTTTTGGACTGTGTATTGGGTGTTCAGTGTTGGTGTTAATGCATAATCCTAAACAAAATATACAGCAGAAAAATCCTTCTGAGCTGGATTTGCATCAAGGAACAAGCTGAGAAGAAAGTAGCAATTTCCCATTGTTTTTAGCTGGAGAGTAAGAATTTATCTTCATCACTGCAAGAAAGTATTGTGTGTGTGTGTTTTTTTGTGTGCACATAAATTTAGCTTCATCGCTGCAAGAAAGTATTGTGTTTTGTGTGTGTGTGTGTGCACGCGCACATGAATTTAGTTTCATCACTGCAAGAAAGTATTGTGTTTTGTGTGTGTGTGTGTGTGTGCACATAAATTAAGCTTTATCACTGCAAGAAAGTATTGTGTTTTGTGTGTGTGTGTGTGCACATAAATTTAGCTTTATCACTGCAAGAAAGTATTGTGTTTTGTGTGTGTGTGTGTGTGTGCACATAAATTTAGCTTTATCACTGCAAGAAAGTATTGTGTTTTGTGTGTGTGTATGTGTATGTGCACATAAATTTAGCTTCGTCACTGCAAGAAAGTATTTTGTGTGTGTGTTCATTTTTCTGCATTGCTATTAGCTTTGAGGTTCCTGGAATAAATTTGCCAAATTTGGTTATCCCATCAATAATCTTGTACAGTTTTTGCAGTTGCTTGAGTATTTTGGCACATTGTGCTGTCTATGAAAGTTTCTTGGATGTACTGTTTGTCTGCTTCATGGTGGGACTTTTGTCCAGTTTTGTTCTAAGTCTGTGAGTGATGTTCCACTTTGAAAGCATGTGATGCAGAAGGGCCAGGTTTTATTTTTGTTTTTCAAGGTATGAAACATTCATTTTTAGACATGAACTTTACACTTGATATGTTTGTGAAACATTTGGACAACACTGCCACTTTATATATATCATCACTTTATTCTAGTGTTTTCTTATTGTTGTTATGCCTTTTTGAGGCAGCACATAAGACATCACATTGCAACCATCCGTTACAGTATTCTCTGGTTTACTTATTTCAAGAATGAGGTTGTAGGTGTTTCATCCCTTACCTTCATTTTCTTTTTCTCTGTCTTGAACCTACCACTTGCCACTAAAAGCACCTGTGCACTCATAAGTGCATACACTTTCCACAACCGATTTGCTTTTTTTTTTTTTGGCATATCATGTTTTTGTGTAATTTCATGCACTAGACTGCACTTAAGAATTAGAATTAGAATCTTAAGAATTACACTTTACCAACTAGACAGAAAAACTTTACTTTGCAATTTTTAAGCTCTACAAATCCTTCTAACATGGGTAATATATATATATATATAGGCATCTGCAGCAAATACTCACAGTTGATGAAAGGCATTGGGTCCAGGGGGAAAATTACATCGGGGACACACACATCAATCACACCACAACAGCCTTTTGGTACATGCACTTGTTTCCTTGGACAGGGGGAGAACTCAGTGATGACAGATAACCCAATTTCTTGCTGCCTGAGATGGAGTTGACCAATTTTTGAGGGGACCGCAAAGCAGGACAATAACCCTGTGGCACTAGAGTGGCTACACTTTACATGGAATGTGTTTCAGTTTAATAAATACTGCTTAAAATTAAATGGACTCAGAAGACTTTGAAAAATGCCTGATTCACACTGATGGTGGTGGGGTGGTGGGAGGGGGTGCCTGATGGGTGGAGAAGAGTTGAGATGGATGTGTTTCATATGTTTTGGCAGAATGCCTTGTTTCCTTATTTTCCTGCAGTCGTAAGACATTTTAAGTGTTTTTTTATGAAGATAAGTGCTTCATGTTGGGTGACGGTCCATTGTTTCCTGACCATGTGAAAAGATTCCTTTCCTATTCTACGTACAGACAGTTACCTGTTTCAGCCACATTAAAATGTGGGAATAACTGGTTTTTTCAGGAATGGCAGCTGTTTCATGATGTTGTTAACATCTTAAAAAGGCTTGTGACCATGCTTTTAAACAGTTGTACATAACTGGACGCATGCTTCTATTTTAGGCGTTTGGAAGTTTTGCTGGGTCTTTTGTTTTTGTTTTCAAGTGGAGTTTGTGTTGTTGTTTGGGGGGGGTGTGTGTGTGTGCACGCGCACGTGCACGTGCACGCTGAGGGTGGGGGTGGGGGGTGGGGTCCATTTTAGGAACGAGGCTGCAGGCTGTTTATTTCTCAACTAATCTTCTGTCTTGGTTGTCCTCACCTGTTGTAAAGTTTGCTTTACAGTACCACTTTTTGTCCCTTAGGTGAATGCACGGGTGAATAGATGGATGAATTTCTGTCATGTTGCTGATCTTGTTAAATGATTTCTTTGACATGTGATCTAACAGATACAATCATGCCTTTGTAACCCATTTGGATTAAATAAATACCATAAATCAATTATTCATGAACATGTGTACTGTGTGTCAGGTGCTCCCACCCAGTACTACATCAGTACTTTCTGAATGGGTTTACTGTACACTTTTGTATCTCTTATTTGTACAGAGAAATAGGCCCATACATTTCAGAGAGTGAAAAGCCTTATAGCTTCCTTAATTGTACTTAAGTAAGACCTTTCTTGACCAGATGAAGCGCATCCTGCATTGCTGAATTTGGGCATGCATACAGTGACGAAAGCTCAGCAAATTAGAACGTACATTCGTTTTCTTTGATGAAGCTTATAAGCCAACTCATGGGCAATAAAAAAAGAAAATATGGCTTAGTTTTTATGCCTTCTACAGCCATGCTTATGCCATTGGGTTTTGCAGTATTGTTCAGCATATTAAATTGTTCTGAGCTTGGAAGAAATGGCTGGTACTACCTGGTCTCAAAAAGTGTGTGCATTGTGAACTTTTTTAAAAATCTTAATGTGCAAGTTTTGTTAAATGCAAAAAAATTAGTCTTTTTTGAAAGTGGTATATAAATCACAGTCTTTAATTATATTTATTTTTCTTTTTAAAATAAGTTCAAATTTTTCCAAGAAAATTAGGGGAAAGCCTAGAGATTTTGCTTCTGTCCTAAGACAAAATAGTATGACCCTTACATGTAGGATTCTCTCCTGTTTCAGATCCTTACAGCTCAGACCGTTACCACTGTCTTCATTCAGCAGGCATTCACAGCATTGCTTTACCCTGGATACATGCCCTTCACAGATTTTTATCAGGTAAGTAACATTTAGTAAAGACCATCTGAGTGCAAAGAGCGTTTCAAATGACTTTGCCAGTAACACCCTTCTTTTCACAAGATTTAAGCCTTTGGATGCTGGTTTTGTGACATTTCCGTATGTTTGAGAGTCTTCAGTTTCATTAGCTTTAGTATGAGCAATATAAGTATTGATGCACAAAAGTGATTGCCATGGTAACCTCTTGCTGTTCACATAAACACTTAAAGGTTTGTATCACCAGAAATGAGCAAAATAGGTCAGATTTCTGGCATTAGTGTCTAACCAGACAGTCTGGGATATGGTGGAACAGCAGCAGCAAGAATCTCAAGAAAGTTCCAGGAAGCATCTTCATCACGGAAATAGTTTACTGACAGTTGCTCACAGAGCTGTTGGAACTCCTAAACCATAACTCATTGTGTGTGTCGCTTTTAGAAGTTCTGCACATACTGTTTCCGTTTAAATAGAACAGAAGGAGAAACTAGTTGTGACATGTTGAAGTGTAGTTCATTAGTAGGGGATGTTCTTTTTGATAACTAAGTATGGTTTTAATAGTGGTTGTAATATTACTGCTTGCTGATACGTTGGCCTTACTGGCCTGCATTGTGCTGCTTTGGGATGTTGCAGTCTTATCATTTGAAGGGTTATTGTTGGGTGAAATGTATGGGTGTGTGGTGAGATGCATGAGAGTGGGTTGACCATCATACTCTTAAGCCAACCTGCAAAAAAAAATTGTCCATTAATTCCCTAAAGATGATGCGGCATATGTATTGTCCTGTAATATGTTGAAATCCCCCAAAGCAAGGTACTGATGCTGTCAGGTGTGATAGATGCTGCAGGGGATTTTACACTGCCAGAAGATCAAGACAGTGTTGTGGAGCATCTCATCTGCACTAAACCTCTGTACTCCAGGTATGCTTCTATTTTCCATTTTTTACCCTGCTCCCCCACCCTGTTAAAAAAAAAATAATATTTTTGGTGGGGATAAGTGCCAACTTTCAGCTTGCCATGCAGGTGTCTTTGGAAATGATCATTAGAGAAGAGCAGTGTTCAGAGTTTGGGAAGTGCAAGTTATAGGATTGACAACAGAAGAGTAGCCTAAGTCAAGTGTCATATTGGAGTGAAACTCAGACATATTTTGTAGGAGTGATATAAGAAAGGAACAACAGTTTCTTATTTTTTCCTAGACTCCATCATTATCCATTTGTTATTTTTTTAGCATGTCTCTTGCCATTGAGTTTAGGATTTAGTGTAAGAAAGGGATTAGGGGTTAGATAAAATGATGTTGCCAGTTCTGCCTGGTTCTGCCCCGGTTCTATTTTCTGACACTTCCTGTGCAAGTGACCTTAAACTCATTTATTACAGATCTCGGATCTCTTGATGACATTGTCTTTCCTATGATATATGTCAATCCTTCAGTACAGTAATATTTCTGTCTCTTCTTTAAATTTGTTACCAGTTTGTCTCCTGTATGTCACCACTTTGATGCTGATCCTGTTACACAATATTTCTGTGTGGGGGTTCTTTCTGTCAGCTTTTCTTAAAGCAGTGATACCCAACCTACAGCCCGCAGGCCACAACCAGCACACAGCTTTTGCCTATCTGGCCCACTACATATGTTAGATTTCTTTATCACAAACATGTCAAAACAAGGTTTTGCTGTTTTTCTTATGTTAGCAATGTTACCGTTTAAAAGCTGCAATTAAAAGATGGCGTACAGTTTGTGTGGGACAATGTCAGAGGATGTTCTGGCCTGCAAAGATCCTGCTAAATCTTTATGTGGCCCATGGGCAAAAAAAAAAAAAGGTTGGGGATCACTGTCTTAAAGCATTTAGTCTCCCTTGTGGAATGCATTAAGTTAAGGGCACCTCTTTTTTAACTCATAAAATAAAAATAGAGAAACACAAAGGACATCTAAAGCTAAATTATCTTTTGTAGTTTATTCTAAGTTGTTGGATGGTTGTGGATACAGTTTCTTGTCATTTGAAAAGTTGCATTATTTCGGATTTTGTCAATATTTATAATGCAATATTCTGAATGGAATGCTGAGATCTGTAAATAAAGTTTGTGTTGTTGCTACTTAAGTCAAGTATTAAGCAAGCTTATCTAATTTTGTCCAGTTCTTTTAATGAATGCAGTTATCATGGTAAGTAGTAACTTATCACATGTTTAATGTTTTGGTTCCACAGCCCTGTGGCACCTGTGCTGGGAATGGATGTTGTCAGCGACCCAACCCTTGTTCCAAACATGCTGATCTTGTCAACGGACAAGGAGTTCATCACACTTCCTATGAGGTTTGCAGTGTGACTTTCTTGCTTGTTCGGCTGGAAAGCTGTGGTTAAAAGCTTGTCGCATGATCAGCTGCACAAAGTGTTTTAAAACCATGTTTGGGTTAGTTTGCCGTTATCTTTTGGCCTTATTTCAGTACAATATTTTTGTGGAAGCATCTCTTTCCTGTTACTGGGTATTTTAACATAACATCTGAAGATTTTACAGGTTGCAAATTCACCTTCAAAAGGAAGGATGCATTCTGAGTATGCTATCCCCCCCAAAATGTGTGCTGTCTCGATAATTAAGGGGCATTTTTCTTACGACAGCAAAACCTGCCTTGTGCAGACTCTCTTTGATCCATCCAAAAGTGCCCTTACGTGACAGGTGTCCTTTTGTTAGAGGTTTCCCTAACTTTCAACCCTGGAGCACCTTTTTTTATACTCACCATAAAGACCTATCAGGAGAAAGAGAGAGAGAGACCCAACAAAGTTAAACTGAGTAAATTACACATTTTTAGGTTGTGAATTTTCGGTTGATTATTCGAATTTCAAAGCAGCTGTTTGTATTGACCAATTTTTGACTCGCACAGAACACGTGTGACCTAGATGTGCTTGCAAGAAAGGCAACATAAGACCCTCATTTAAAACAGATTGAAATTTAAACCACAGGACATTACTTTGGAAGGATAACCTTTAAAATTAATGATTATTTAAATTACTTGATTGCATTTTTTTTTTTAAACTTGAAATATAAAATGCAGATCGGAGACAGGAAAAATGAAGAAGAGGGGATAGGGGTGGAAGGTAGAATGGCTCCTGTATCACATGTCCACTAGCTAGCACTAGCAGATTCCTTGATCTCACTGTGGAGAACCAGTCTTACACAGATTCATTTATGTCTTGATAGATCGTCTTTCTTTTCTTGATGTATTTTGGATCAGAGCAGCCACTATTCTCCTATTCTCTAAGCACATTCTTGTGATCGGATTTGATGATAGAAATTCATGTCTTCTCGCATCTTAAGTCCTTAATAATATCACCCACAGACCTCCTATTTTCTTGCCACTTTGAAACATTGACATGCTGACATAAGCAGGGCTGGGGTGTAACGAAGTACTTGTACTTCGTTACAATACTTCGTTACAAATTTGAGTACTTTGTAAAGTAACGAAGTACTTTTGCAAGTCTGTACTTTTACTTTGACTTTCGTTCCTTTTTTGGTAAAAATTTTTACTTTGTAACGAAGTAGTTTCTGAAAACTATGCAAAAAGTAAAAAGTACTTTGTGGATAAATTTGGAAAACAAAATATCGTGCACGTGCTGTCATTTGACTCATTTCCGTCCACCATCTTTGGAAGACCGCCCGCGTGTGACCAGCTGCATAAGACGCGCGTTGCCTAAGGCGAGGGTTCGCGAAACCTCGCGAGGAGAGCTTAAGTTAAGTGTTTCCCAGCACCTCTCGCGGGAAGAACCTTGCAAGGACTCGCGAGGAGCCTTTAGGGCATCTTCGCCGGCAAGAGAAA
>SMGT01010506.1:399878-412267 GCA_004794575.1 Lanistes nyassanus
GATAAGGGAGGGAAAAGAAAGCTAAACCTAAACCGTCAGAGGAACAGAAAGTTTTACATTTTATTTGTACATTAACAAGCCTTTAAAAAAGTGTTTGCACACACTTTTCATGGGCTGCATGTATCAAGTACTGAAGTACCACCCCCTTCCCCACAACACTTAAAAAGTACAAACTTATTTTTAAAGCAAAGGAAAACAAACCCTTCCACATGACTCTATATAGTGCTCTCAGGAAAAAAAAGCTGCATGTTATCAGTGTCTTTTAAGTCCACTAGAAATGTTTTATTAAAGTAAGCCCTTATTTTTTCTGACCAATAAAAAATAAAGCCATACCCAAGTTAATTAAGCTGTTAAAGCGATAGCACGCACTAGTCTTCGGCACAAAGCAGATTTGCAACAGCTGCCGCAGATGTAGAAAAATTGAGTTAACCTCAACCAGCAGTCCCACCACTGCATACCCAACGTACAGCTTTGTTGTCACAGCCACCATATAGCAGCTAATAATCTTAAAAACAGAAAAACGAACATTCAGATGAATTTCAAATTAATGCAGTCAATCACTGAAAAAGTAAAAATGTTCTCGTTGGTTTTAAGCAAACAGCAGATACACTGTATAAGAGATTTCTGAAAACAATAGATTTTCCCCCCTAGCCTTACAAGGATTTCAAATTATGCAGCTGCAATCATTAATTCTTCTTTCACAATTACAATTAGCTAGCAAAGGAAAGAATCCCATTAACACCTGTTTTTGTCTTTGTTTTACATGGTATCATGATAATGGATTCCTTAATTACTCAAGTAATGGAAATTCGAAAGAACTATAGCTATTCTGATCTGTCTGTGGAAAGTGGACATATCTCAAGTTAAAACACTAATTAAATTGGCCTGCACCAGTGTATGATACCTATTTAACCTATATCGAAGCATTCTGGCTTACCACAACATGATGTCCTATGAATTCCAGTGATCGCCAAGTTCTCTGACACACTATCATGTCCAGCATGTCATAGAAGAAATAACCTGCACAGCAACGACAGCATATCATCTGATGTTAAGAAACCTTCTTAGGACAGGGACAGGCATCTTAGTGAGGGCATGGGACAAAAATGATAACAGCTGTGAGTCCAAAACTTACCACGAGAAAACAATTTGAATTTAAAGGGAAAAGGAACTGCTAGAGTGTTTATTGGAACTATAATTTCTGCTAGTGTCATGCTGCTGTCTGGCTGCAATTTGGATCACTAATTCTTAACTCCTACACTGCTGGATATAATGAAATACCCATGCAGAAATCATGCTTAAAATCAAAGGATGCACAATTGCCACTAGCTATACTGTGCTTGACAGGGGAAGCCATGATTCTGGCCCATCGCGCTGTAAGGGTTAACAACAGGTCAATTACAGCTTCCCATAACATCCGCATGCATAGAAAATTCTGTGCCAACAGACATGCTATTCATGAGCTGATAACCCAATTACAATATGATAGCAAAGGTTCTCATTGCTCTCATGTGTACAGAACATTGTTTTCAGACTCAAAAATGCTGTGTGTGTGTGATAGATCAACAAAAAAAACCGGAAAAAATAGCTGCCAGTACCTTTGTTGGAGTTATCTTTCGATAATTTAAGCGCTCGGTCCTCATTTGTTCTTTATTAATTATAATTTGGACCTTGAGGATTTCATGTATTTCACTATTTGTCCTAAGTTGTGTTCGTCTTTGAATCCTAGTTGTCAACACACGCTTAGTGAGCGGGCTGACTTCATTAACAATAACATGGATCCTCTGTATGCACACTTTGTGTACCGAGGGCTAGCTGTGTGAAGAATAGCGCCGTTATAAAGAAAGGGATGGCAGATCTTTTTGAGGATCTGCCAAGTTCCTTTCTTTCGGCCCTCTTTTTGCTACGTGTTAGGGTACGGTAAGCTCCCTTGGCTATGTTTGAGCGCTGCCAGTACCTTTGTTGGAGTTTTAAAAAACCTGACAATCTGAAAACCCACCCATGTGCACAAAAACATGTTCAAATACTCGCTTTAGACAGGTAGGTAATTTGGGAGAGACCGTGGTTCAACCTCGCGATAATTTCGTGCTATGGGAGGAACAGGGGCCTATCACTAAGCTATGAACAGAAAGAACAAGACTGAAGGGTGCAATAAGATGGCCAGTGCTGTGAGGCAGTTTAATGTTTGGGGGAAAGGCCAAATGGAATCTGCACAGTGTTTAACTCCAGGACACAACCCTTGGCCATACCTGCAGTGTATTCGAACTAGCAACTTTCCACATGCTAGTCTGCAGCCCTATCCACAGAGCGACAGGCTATCCAGGGCCCCCAAATACTCCCTTCCGCAATACGTACCCCCTCCCCCAAGTCCCACATAGACATACAATTCTTCATTTCCCCGGCCTAACACTTTAACAGGAGCAGGGAGAATCCTACTGGTTAACAACCGTGGCATGCTGACATCAATCAGTACAATCAACATACATCATATCTGTTAAAATCTCTCGCATACAATCTTAAATTAGACTACATCCGGTGTCGCCAATGGTCACGTGACAGCACTTTGACCTGGTTATGTAAAAGCGAGTAGTGACGCAGTTGTTATGCAAGTCAAATGCACTTACCAACTGAAACAGATATCAAAATGTAGGAGAAAGATGAATATGTAGTGATCAAATCTTCTGCCATCTTTGGCGTTTTGTAGAAACTATAACAAAAATAAAAGTAATGCGAAGTGAGAATTAATTCACAGCAGTCTCCACGCTAAATCAAATGATCATTGTTACGTAACCTATTTTCTCTGTAAACTTTTTGTACTAATCTTATATTATAGGTATGAATTAAAAAAATTATTTGTACTTTTTTCCTTACCAAAGAACTGCCCATGGACCGCTGATCAGGGAATGCATAAATGAAACGCTGATGTTTTTCCATCGCCACGGTGCACCACAAGCCGACGGTCTAAGGCTGGAAGTAAGCAACCCAGCCAGGTAAAACGCCAGGGCCGACACCAAAATGACAAAGTAACCTGCACAAGCATCGACAGATGCCTCCGGCCAGATCTCCTGCGAGGAGTCCATGTCCACGAACAGGTAAACAACTCGAACGATCGTACTGCTCGATCGTGTTTTCGTGTGGGGTGAGGGTGGGGGCAGAGCTGCACACCTTTTCTTTACATTTTGGAGCCATATGAGAATAAGAAGATTCAGAGAAGACCAATTGCAGTTTCGCCCCTCGCCCAACCTCTGCCTTCACGGACTTCTAGAGTAGCTGGTTGGCATGGTTCTGTGTATCGTGGGCAAGATGCTGCAAAGCTTAATATAATATGCATTAAAGTTAAAGTTAACAATTATCAGTCTTTGGGAGATTGTGAAGATTTCAACTGTAGAGGAAGTAGAGTTTTAGAAAGTCATAATTTACTGGGAAAATGTAACGGTTTGAGAAAGAGATTGCAATATTAATAAAGGAAAACGTAAAAAAAGGTGCGCTTCTTCACAACAGCTCACAAGTAAGTGTGTGCGAATGCTTAAACCGTGTTTACATCATTCGCCTAACAACTCTGTACTTGTTGGGATGAACCATACATTGTGTAACGTGTTGATTTATATATTAGCTTTTAAATCCATCAGATAGACCGATCGCTCCTGATTCTGCTTAACTAAACAAGATTGGATATTGTCCCTGTTGGTCGATATGCTACTGGTGCCGCCCTAGTCCTCCATTCTGTTTATCTCTACGTTTAGGCTTCGTAAGTTGATTGCTTTAATTTTCTTTGTCTATCCTGCACAAAAAAATCGTATCGTTTTTATTTACATATAATTTTATCTGTCAGCCGGGGAGGCAGCCCCACCGTCATATGATGGAATTAATTGATCCAACCCTGGTACACACTCTACGTACGTACATGGTCATTTTTTGTGGCCACTAGATCAGATTAGTTTTAGTCCGTTAATGCGCTTTCTCTAAAGGATAGAAACAATGTAAACATAATCGAGAGGATGGTTGTTATGAGCTGCAGTACACGATTTTGGGGGGGGGGTTGTTGGTTTTCTTCTTCTTTTTTTTTAAGGATGAATCACTTCTGCTGAACATTTATTAAGTGCAGTGAAATGGCAGAAACTGAGAACAATACGTCAACATTTATTATACTCCACACCACAACCGCATGCTCAAAAAACAACTGAAATGAAAATGCAGATGGATTGGCAGGAGGGGGTGCAAGAGTCGATAAACTGCCAAAATGGTGCTATTAGGGGATTCCCCACTTTAAAAAAACAAAAACAAAAAAGTCGAGGTAACAGATTCATCCGTATTTACATATTGGCACCGTAGAAATGTGTGTGTGTGTGTGTTCATTCAGTGTATAGTTGATAGCGCACCATACAAGTGCGGTGGTCACGAAACAGACCCCACTTTCCAGCAACACTCTTTCACCCACGCAAACCATGGGTTCCAATTTACGTGCCCATGTTAGCAAATCAAGGGGAAAGCATTCATCGGGAACGGTAACAACGACGCTGGGGGGGATCTGCGCTGAACGAAGAGGATAACCGGTAATAATAGCATCGGTATAAAAATAAAACATATTTAATTTTTAAGTATATTTTATGTTGATAAGAGTCATTGCGAAATATAAGTAGAGGCGATATTTACAACAATAATCGTGATTAGCTTTTTCGATTAAAATCGGAATAACACACAAGTGAAGTATCGTAAGTTGGTATGACTATGAATGATAAACTTAAAACTATAACAGATGTCCCAGCACACTGACCTAATGAAAAGGGGTCACTTTTGTTCATCTTACTTCCTAGGAGCATAGTAAATAAGTAGGAATCCGAATTTTAATAGCAGCAGTTTCATTATCTTAAAGTTCGATCTGTTTCACAGCATATGAAACATGGGCAAACGTAAAGAATCGCAAGCTACACACGAGGAGGAACCAAGCACAGGTATTTCAACAATTTGTAAATTTACTAAATAGCATATATTGGGCTCGTACCATAGTTTGTTTTGTGTGGCAAATATAAATATTTGATAACATTATATTCGTATTATTTCCCTTATGATTTCAGTCTATGTTCTGCCACCCCCACCTCTTTGTTTTTAGTACAAATGTGCAAATTCAGAGAAACCCAACATCTTACATGACCGTTACCATTCTCTACTAGAACAAAAGGGGTTTATGACATTCATCACAATACAACCAAAGCTAAGAAACGAGGCAAAAACGTTTAAGCATATCTATAACTGTATAAGAATAAGACAAAAGTAGCATCTTCAAAGAAAAAAATAATGAAACTTACAACTATCACATGCAGTTAATGATATGAATGTTCTGTATTGACTGCATCTTTCCTTATACTTTGTAGATTTAAAAAAAACTTTATTTCTACGCCATCTTCTCAGAAACCACAAGAAGCACTAAAATGAACACACACTTATTTGTGATCAGAAGTTTTATAATTATATGTTTGTTTCTAGATCTACTTCACAGAAGGCACAAGAAACACAAAAAGAAGCACAAACATAGGCGGTCTGAAATAGAAGAACCGAATGCTGATTCTCCTGATGTCACTTCTCCTAAAACCTCCATCAAGCTGAAGTTGAAAATTGGCGGAGAGACACTTGGAACCAAAAAGTATATGATCCTTTTGGTACATTTATTCTTTTCATAAATTACTTAGGCTGTATACATGTATACATATCATATTTCTCTCTTGCCTTTTTTTTCAACAATGGAATTGGGTTATGTTACTTGTAAAGACATAGTAGCAGCAGCAAGAAAAAATGTTGTTTGACTTAACCTAGGGTTAAAAGAGGATAGTTTAAGTCGTTCATCGTGGGTTTCTTCCTAGTCTTCTTTTTCTTTCCTTTATGCATTATCTTATTTATTCATTTTATAAAGAGACTAGCCTATATAAATATTATGTGTGCATTATTCTAACTGCATTTTTTAACAATGGAATTGCATTATGTTTTACTTGTAAATACAGATTAATAGCAGCAAGAAAAAAATGTTCAAATATCTAGAGCTGTCTACTGTTACTTAACCTGTTAACATGAATGTGTGTTGCTCTACTTACATAGTCTTGCATTATTTTGATATATATATTTCGGAATGGTCAAGTTTATTGTTTGCTTTTTTTTTTGGCACAGTGTTACCTCCCTCGATCCAACTTCTAGATCCAGCTATGAAGACACACAAGACGATGCAATCATTAATGTCACTGATGACCAGTGGGATTGTAAGTGCATGTGCCAGAGATATTGGGCGTAGAAAGCCTCCAAGAAAAGATGACAGAAATAGGACTGAACAAATCTCCAAGTTTATCCTAAGAGAACCTGAGAGGGCTTTATTTTACTTTAAAAAAATGCTGATAGCAATAATAGTTTTAAATTTAGGATCTCATGGTGGGAGTGGGAGGGTGGGGACTGGTGGATTATTCTCCATGAGAGTATCTGACATGAGAATAACAGAGGAGAGCAAAATTGCTATGCAAGCTTTAACCATTCTGATATTTCTTTATTAATACTGCTAAAAATTGGCCAGGGTTACTTAAGTAAATTCAAGAAAAAGATTTGGAAATGTTTTGGATCTTTTTATTCCAGCTTACTGTACCCATGGCACTTGTTTGTTATGAACACTGTTCATGAGTGAGCTTAGGGAGTGAACAGCATTCGTGCACATTTACCTATATGCTAGGTAGAGATCTTCCATGCTTTCTGATTATGAAAGAATGCTGAAGGCATAGTGCCTCAGGCTGTTTCTTGCTAAATGACTGAAAAGGACTGTGAGTCTTTTGCTTATGGTTATTTTAACCGAGTATAGCTTTGGATAATGAATACCATATTGCACACTGATTGGTTGCTAAGTGTATATTGCGTTAGTGACAAGTGTTAACAAGAATAAGATTATGAAAACACTGAACCCATTTGTAAAACTCAAGTAAAAATCAAAATCTTTTGGGTTCTTTGACCTTTGTGGTGTTGGTGGTGGAGGGAGACAGATCATACTAAATATCTTAACATCAAGTGTCAGGATAATTTTGCAAGACAAGGTTTGTAATTGTCTGTCTTCGTATACCTGGACATAAGTTTTTTCTATGCTACTGTCACATCTCACCCTATATCGCAAGCTAAAAGATTTTCATTGATTGTTGTTATGATGTTTATTATTTTATATTCTTTTCCTACCCCCAGCCAACCCCCCACCCCCACCCCACAAATCTTCTTTAACTTCCTTCTGCAGATTCTAACAACTGATGTTAATTTTCAAAGAATTAAAGGCATTTCTGTCAGTGAACTTACAATCAGTTTGACTTAGTAGGATATGAGTTGGTGTGACTTTCAACTTCTCAGCCTCGTCTGGGTTTGGTGGCCAAGGTGAAGGCTTAGGAAGCCAGAAGAAAGTTGAAGATAGTTCAGATGAAGAACAGGCGTGGCTGGATGCACTCGAAGCTGGAGAGCTGGATGACTATGGGGAGATTCCTAAAACTCGTGATCCAAGCCTTCTTACAGTCCGACAAGTAGGTGATAAAGTGTCATTCTACACTTAATTTGCAATACATATTGTTGCTAAAAATGATGCATAAATTTGCAAGCTAAGTGCTTTAGATGGAATCGTTCACTGTAGCAGTATTTTCTGGGCAGTCGTAATAAATAAAGGATGGTAATCATGATTACCATCTGACCAAATCTGCCAGATGCTTGAGAGATTTAGATTTGACTTCTTTTTTTTTTTTTGGTCACTTTTCCTGGCAATCTAGCATTATTTTTAACGTGACACACCAGTGTATGCGTGTGAACATTTATTAGGTCAGCTATTGACTGAAGCTTCAAAAATTTGATGAAATCTGCATTTCCCTAAAGATGCTTCAGGCAACTTCATGAGTGATGGTACAGATATTTGGTTTTGCTGCTTCCTGTGTGCTTTCATTGTTGTCTGGTCAACATTTTTACTACAGAATCTGTAAAATTTCCTGGTTATTATTTTGCCCTGGAATAGCTTCCTCAAAAAATTCATCTTTAATCATACAAACATATTTTTGATGAGGTTCAAGTTACACTTCTCCAAACAAAGTACACAATCTGAACAAATGCTAGAAATAAAATGAAGCTGCTTGATTTTAAGAGAAGGCTTGTAATATCTATGGTTAAAATATTCCTGTATAGGCTACTGTGTTTGAAAAGGTTCCCACAAGTTTGGTCAAAATTGCTTTCTGTGGTGATGATGAGATATTGAATAACTCATATTATTCAATATATAGGAATAGCTCATATTACTCAATATATAAATAACTCACATTTATTGATATGAATAAAATAAAAAATAAAATAAAATGTGGATTTTTAACGCGGGAGAACACATTTCATGCACACTTCGTGCGGACAATGGACACAGACACGCTAGTGAAAACAACGAACACACAGAGGGAGAGATGAACGCACCACTGACCAAAAGGTTGGGAAACAGATCGTCCTTCAGTCACAGATGGAATAACTGTAAAGGAGAATAACTCATAGTTTTATAATGTTTATATCATATCTAAAAAGTTAAATAGTGTAATTAAATGTTACAGCAGCGTGTGTATTATTAGCTGTTGACACTTTTGACAATGAAAACATTTCAACACTGCACACACACTTTGAAAAGGTATAATTTGCAGGATTTATGTGTACATGAGTGAGCAAAACACATACAGTTTAGCGTGAGTTCATCCTATAATCCTGTTATCTGTTCAGGCATCAGAACTTTAATGTAAAAAAAAAACAAAACAAAAGCATACCAGAACAAAACAGTTTCTCCGTATTTGTAAAATTCTCACTTTCTTCAGATTAAAGTTTTATTTTTATTATTATTATTATTATTATTATTATTATTATTTTGGTGTAGAGAGCACTGCTTCATGGCCATCAGGTTGAGCTACAACAGCTTCCATCAGGTCAGTGTTGAGTAATTTTTGAAAAAAACTGTTGTCATTTAGTTGGCTATTACCTGTTTACCAGTTAGGGTTGAATGGACATTTAATATCTGCCCTTCCATTCATTTACGGGCTGTTGTAAGGCTCTTTCATTTAGTTTCAACCATTGTATTTTATGTAGATCTTTATTTATGTTGAGATTGAATGCTTATGCCTCCACTCACCCCCATTAAAAGAGGATAGCTCAGGTTTTTCATCTTGGGTTTTTTCTTTTGATCTGAGGTACTCAATAGTGGGCTTTTACAGATCAGCACAGCACTAGGTTTTTATGCTGGCAGAATGAAACTTCCAAGAAAATAAACAGAACAGAACAGAGATTAAATAAGACAAAATCAGACTAGGATCAAACAGTGTGCTTTCGTTTGGTGGGGGTGGGTATTACATTAAGAGATTCCAACAAGCAGACAAACTTGTTGACACAAACCATCCTTTTATGAGTGATTCATATTAACTATAGTAGTTAACATGGCTGTTTCATAAACTGATTGTGGTTAGAGCATCGAAGCAGTTAGAGACCTGAAGAAAGTACTTGAGCTTGCATCAATGTTTCTGCTAGGTTACAAGACAGTTGAGCTGACAGAAGAACAGCTACAGCGGCGGCAACAACGAGCCAAGAAACGGCGGCAACAAGCTCATGAGAAAAGAGAAAAAGACAAAGTCAGTTTTACTCCTTTGTAAGAAATATGTGCATTTAGAGGACTTTGATAAATATTTAAAAATTACATTCTACTTGTCTGAAGGCATATTTGTCATCTAAGAATTTTGCTTTTTTTCTTTTGTCTTTTGATTGGTTTACTTTTAATTTTAAATTTATAAGTGATTTACATTTACTGAGATGGATGTATACTGTGTCGGCAGAAACAGACACTGGATAGACTTTTGAAGAAACAAGAAACAAAGAGCAAAGGACCAAAGGTATGGGATGGAAAAATGCATGGATAAATGCATGGATGATAGGAGTTCAGAGACATAGGATAGCATGTGCTTCCAGAAGTTGAAATATTTCCATGTGTTGAAATGACAAATGACATTGTGATTCCAATTCCTGTGTAAATGTTGTGGGGTTGATATATCCACAAATAGAGTGGGCGAGTGCTTTAAAATTTTGGACCTGGCATGATGAACTTCAGAAAAAAAAGTAGCCTGCTTCTGGAAATGTTGCACTTAGAGTGGTTTCAAAATCTTACCCTTGTTGACACAATGAGAGACCTACAGGGTTCAAAATTGCAATGCCTGATATGAGTAAATTTACTTTATTTCCTACCACCTATAGGGTCGAGGGTCAAAACGAACCAACATCCCACGGGTGCGATACCTGAACAACACCGAAGGCATTTCCATATCAGTCCCTCAAGGATGTCAGTTTCCCTTTCCTGCCAAAGTAGCAATGTGAGTAGTCTTAGCTAGGTCCTCATTAATTATTGGTTCTCATGACAAAAGGTGGTTGGGCACATTATTTCGTCGCCTTTAGGTGTGTGATTTTTAAGCAAGGAAGAAGGGAGTACTACAGCCTTGATGGGTGCATTTTTTTTTTCTCTTGTTGGTGACAGTTATAGCTATCCATCAGAGTGATTCTCGTAATTAATCTCAGATTGATATTTCTTGGTCTCTAGATAACTTGCAGTCTCTCTAAAACCTCATATTGTCGCAATAAAATCCAGGGTAAACCCAAGCACTCTTGCAGCAGATCATGATGGCTCTCTCTGTAGGGTGTCAAAGTCAAGCATTTTCCATACATCCACTAGTGCAGTCTGTAAACTCTGTTTCATCAGTTGAGCTTTTTCTTTATTTTTTGCAGGCAGCCTGGAGCATCAGTTTTGTGTGGAGTTGAGGGCTGCAGAAACACGAAGAGATACACATGCTCCAAAACTAAAGTGCCACTTTGTAGCCTGGAATGTTACAAGAAAAACTTGGCACATGCAGAGGGAGTGGGACAAGACATTCACAGCACGGCACCTCTTGCCACCACTTAATCTGGGAGCTGCACAAGGAGGATAGCATGTGAAGTATAACAGGACAGTTGCCTTTGATAATTGGAGTTCAGCTGCAGATGTCAGAATGACTGCATTGTCATGATCGGAGGAATCTATGTGTGAAATACCATACTTAAAGTTCTGGGTGACTGACAGCTGCTGGCTGCACCGAGTTACCAACTTCATATGGACCAGCTGTTGATGAAGGGTGAACCAGGAAAATGTCTAAGGGCCCATAATGCTATTATTAATAGCTATTATTAGCTGTTATAAATAGCTCAGGCCTTGCAGTGTTTTACGACAACTTTTTTAAATCTGTCCCATCACTAATTAATCCCATCAGATTCTGTTAAAAGTGATCTGCCCTTAAACACGACTGGCAACATTTTAAAGGATCTGAACCCCACTAAAGAAATTCCAGCACTGTAGTGATGACATTATTTGTGGATTAGTCTTAAGCTTTAACACGTATTACTGCAAAATGTCAAGTTTCCTGATAGTGTGAAATGTTGAAGATTATTATAAAGAATTTCTTTTCTCTTTGAATCTTGAAGGACAGTATGCCTACATGTGTCAGAGATTGCATGGATATACAAACGAGTTGATAACACATGCATGTGTGCAGCTGATAAAGTTGTGCGAAACTGGCAACGAAATTTAGCATTCTAACCATTTCCAAGAACACTAGTGCAAATTTAAGGCAAATACAATTTACAAGAAACACTGAACCAGAATAAATTGAATCCATACAGATACAGGTGTCTTTATGGATGGCAACTAGTTGATAATACATGCATGAGCGCAACTGATAAAAGTTGTGAAAAACTGGCAACAAAAAATTTGCATTTTAACCACACACTCTAGTTTGTCACTTGGCTTAGTCCAGTGGTGAGCTTTTAATAAAGCTGGAACCCTTTGATATTAACATGTTGCCAATACTGACCCTTTTCCCAGCACCCAGCTGCATCAGAAAAAAAAGACATAAGAGATGGGAAGGGTCTGTTGAACGCGTCAGATGCTTGAGTAGCCGATATGAATGTGCCTACCGACGCATAAGGCTGCCGGAGGTCTCGGCTACCCAGCCGTCGATAAATATCTTTACCAGGTTTCTTCAAGAGCGCCCAGAAAGGATATGCGATGGGTGGAGGTGCAAACGTGTAAACCTGCTGGTAAATGAACTGGTCCTTCACAGCCTGACGGGCTCCTGTAGGAGTCTCTAGCAGCAGTTCCAGCACAATGCTGATATGCCCAAGTCCGAAAGAAAGCCATCCAGTGGCAAGGAAGTCAATGAACCAGAGATTTGAGTTTGATTTGCGATTACTGGTTGGTTGTGTTGCGAACTGGGGGTTTTGAAAGAGACAACCGACCTCCGTGTTGCTCTCCCCGCCTGCGTGACCTTGTCACACGCACACAAACGGCTCGTGGTGGCGTT
>SMGT01010506.1:413525-431662 GCA_004794575.1 Lanistes nyassanus
CCCCCCTCCCGTTCCTGGTTGTTTACCTCGCGCGGCTACATCAAAGCTCTTGATGCTCGACACTACGCGTCGCTAGTTTTCTCCAGCTACGTAATCTTCCCTGAACAACTAACGCACACCTGGTCAGCCTGACACCTTCACGAATCCCACCCTAGCAGCCCCAGGGTATGTAACACCTTGCCCCTGGTTTCTAGGGCCAGTACCCCCGATCATAAGTGTAAACAGGGAACTAATCCTGGGCTGGTGATGACGTGAGCGGCTAGATGGCGGCTTGAACAAGGGGATAATAGACCTTAATTAGGCCTGAGAGTCGAGGATGGTTCACACCTGGAATCTATGGTGCAATCTCCTTGACCCACCAGACCCCAACACGTGACAGGTTGACATTAGTTTAATTGCTTAAAACCCAATCAGCGTTAACTGAAGGATTTGGTGGGAAGACAGAAAAGAGTGGGGAAGGTTCCTGGGGTGGGGGGATGAAGGATAAAGTGGCCAAATGGGATCAGTTAATGACGTAAGTTCTGCCACTGACATCTCCGGCAAAGGGATGAGGATGGAGGTGGATAGCTCGATGGTCAGAGCATCTGGTGTATTGAAGGCTTCAGACTAGAATCCTGCAGTGGCTGAGGACTGCATCCTGATGTTCAACAATTCCGTGAGGACTCCATTCGAACCTCCCCCAGCGCCCCCGAAACACACCAGATATCAGCTGCTTCTCCGCTGTGACCATCTGAAAACAGCTATCAGTCTGGTGGTAATTTCATCGCATAGCGTAGACCCCGTTGCCTCCGCAGGGCGAAATCACCGTGAGGTGGAAGCACTACTGTCCTAATGAAAAAAGCAGCCAATCCGGCAAAGGGGCGGGTTTGTTCAAGCGGAGCTCGTGCACGTACTTCTCAGGCCTCTGTCACTGGCATGTTCCGTAATATACATATACATTTCTTCAAGTCATTTCTTAGATAATGCATAACGGCTTTACTGGATCAATGCCGGTTTAGAAAGTAGCAACAAAGAAATAAGTTTTATTATTCAAACAAACCCATGCATGTTCGAATATATTGTATGATATGAAAGTGTTCCACATCTTCACCGAGACTGTATGGTGTAGTTGCATTCTCCACATGGTCCAAGCTATAGGACGACGATATCAGTATGTGACGCCTAGCACCACTGCGGATGAATACTTAATTTACGAAAGTTTTACAGCACATACTGTAGAGCACTTCATTTTCTCCAACGCAAGCATTTACATGCCTTGTGCCGTCTGCCGTCTGCATCACTTCAAAAGCATATATATATACAGGTGTTAGAGATGCTGGTACGTCTCACCTGTCCCACTGCGCGTATGCGGCAAAAGCGCATTTCCGGCGACTTGCGCAAAATGTGAACAAAGCACAAACTTTCTTTTCCTACTCCCCCCCCCCAAACTCCACGCCTGTCTAATATTGGGTTATGTGACCCATAGCTCCAACAACTTCGCGCAGAGGTGGAAGCGACTCGACCGTACAGGCGCCTGATAAAAAAAAATGGGACACGTTCCCAGGGAGTTAAAAGCTCTCGGTTCAGGTCGCCCACCGTGTTGATTTATGGTTCTTCTTTCTAACTTGTTTTTTCGGCACAAACCTAAATATTTCCATAATGTGTTCTGGGGATTGTGCAGGGCATGTTTTTGCCTTCCACTCTGCTCTGGAGCGTGACTTGTGTACAGCACCATTGTCTTCTTGCAGCACCCATCGACTGGCACCAAAGTTGCATATCGATAGCCAAAGGTGGCCGTGAAGAAGTTGTACTTACACTGAGTCCATACAGGTAATGCCCTCTACTGTGTCAGGGACAGACTTTAGAAATGTTCATCCTGTGTTCTACAACGTTTGATCCCCCCCCCCCCCGCCCCACCACCTCCTTTTAATCGCCACTTCCTTCCTCTTCCCCTCCCCCCACCTTTGTTAACGCAGTTTTAGGTTTTACCGTTTTAGGACACTAAGTACGTATGCGCCAGTACATGCGTTTCAGCGCGCCACTACCAATAAGGTTTGTGATCTGCAATCGAGATTTAAATGTGTGACATTCTTTCTTCAGTACTTTTCTTTAGGCGTCTGAATACATGTTGCTGCGAAGCCAGACCTTGTAGTCCTAACAACAACTTGTTGAGCCCTCACACAGTTTCATCTTTCTTCTACGTTTGGATGAGTTTGTACGTCTACGTACTGTGCACGTGTGTACGTACGCTAGTTTTTCCTAGTGCATGCATATGTTTGGTAAAATATACACTGGAAATGATTATTCAGCAAAAAGCCCGATCATTTCATGCCAAAACTTTCTGGCAGGGGTGCAATAGGTAAAACATGAACAATCCTGCTTGCGTCACTATAAGGGTCAAATATAAGACCCAAACTTTCATGATTTAAAAAAAGGTTAATGGGAGGTTGTACTTAAACTGATCTTAACTTTTTACAGTATGTTCAGTTACTGATACCGTCGTATAAAAAGGGATAAAGATCAGTGCAGATGTCGGTGGGCTAACGAGTTTCAAAAGAGACTTCAATTCCTAGTCGTACTCGTGAAATGTTCTCGTCCCCCCAGCACCTACAGCACAGTATGCCACTTTTGAAAATTCACCATATTTCAACCTAATACTTCTCATTTCATTTAGCTAGTGTAGTTATAAAATATGCTTATGAACTACATACGTATTCATACTAATCGATACTTTTCACTTGGGGTCTGAGTAGCGTATGTTGCTATGTAGAACAGCTATGTGCGCAGTGAGTCACATGATCCACATAGCAAATGGACGGTTGTAGATGCACTGCGCATGCGTGTTGAGACCGTATACACTAACAACGGTAGGCATGTGGAGATGCTGGGTTATGGGAACACTAATCTGCCCTAATCTCTCCATCACTTTCGAGGTTGTCGTTGCGTACTATGAAGCAGAAAAGGTTTCCGGACAAAGGAAGTACATGTCCCAATATGGATGCTGAAAGGGCGGAGGATTTTTTGTGACATGGGTTGTGGAAGTAGTTCGACGCAGTCTGAATCAGAACCCCAAAAACCGAGCCTGGTTGTCGAGCGCGCAGAATCTGTCGAGCGTCATCGAAACGGAAATGTGGCGTCTGGAAGGAAAAATGGCGGCATTGTCAACAATAATACCAATAACGGCCAGAAAATGACAGATATAAGAGATGTTGAGGACGAGGAGCTGAATATTTCTGTAAGTGCCTAAGCATATCTGAAAGAAAGTGACTATGCCCACGAGTCGAGGAGTCGTGCGCTAGTGGCGCTTATTCTTTTTATTCGCACGACTTTGTATTATTGTATTAGTCTTGTATTATCTGCACGGCCAGCGGTTAGTGTACGATTAGGGATTGATAACCTCATATGATACTCAAATTACACGTACCTGTTTGTCAAGTTTGTTTCCGATTTTGACAGTGACCTGTAAAGCGACTCCCCAATAATTGGTTCTACGGCAATTAGATAAAGGAGCTTCTTATAGTTAAAATGAACGTTTTCAACCAACTCACTCCCTAGAAACGAGTGGTTAAGTCGGTCAGGTTAATATCCACTGTTTAGACAGTTTCTTAATTGAAGGTAGTGGTTCAAAACTCATGCTTACACTACCCCCTTTTTCCTCCTCTCCAGATTTTAAAACTTTGTGTGGAGTTGGGGGTTAGTGAAGCGGGTTTTAAGAGGGTGAGTAGAGGGGTAGAGGTGTGCTTGGAACTCATGATTATGATTATGACATTTCGGCCTCTCACAGGGAGGGGGCATGCGTAGAGTGCACGACTAGTGCGGATAGAAGAACACACGCTGAAGAAAGTGCATGAGTAGTCATGCAGATCGGGTTGGCCTGTTTGAAAATTATTGGACACTCAATGAAGTTTACATATTGAGAAATTGACTAACATGGGCAAGTGCTTGTTTTTGCTTGATTCACTGACTTAGCTGTCTGATAAATCCTTGTGTTGTGGGCTTTCCCCCCAGAGTCCAGAAGATGTCAAACTGATCTTGGCCAGTCTGCAGGAGGGAGAGTTGTTCTGTGACCCGGACTTTCCTCCGGGCTGCTCTGCCCTTTACTGCACACCTGGTCACAGTGATGCGGGCATCGTGTGGCTTAGACCGCAGGTGTGTCTGGTACTCGACAGAAATAGCTAAAAGTCAGTACTGACAAGGCACATGGAACAAGAATTTTAAGTAGATCGATAAGATGGGCATTGACGATTGATTGTAATCATAGTGTAAAAAAAGCACAGATTGCATTGAGATGGATGTAGGTCATACTGATTTATTCTAGTTTTGTTTGTGTGCTTTTCTTAGACCCAGATCGTATTTATCACCAAAAACATTTTAGTAATTTTTTAGTGCATGTGCAGGCTCGTTTAAGATAATTGGACATCAGATTAGCATTCACCAGATGGTCCCTGTACAGGAGCTTGTGGAGGAGGGACAGGTTCCAGAACTGATGGTAGACGGCATGACGCGGGATGATATAAAACAGGGAATTCTGGGAGATTGTTGGTATCTTTCTTCCTGTGCTGCTGTGTCACAGAATGAAGCCTGCATGAGAAAGGCAAGCGTTGTGTTATTGCAGTGAGAAGAGCGCACTCTGTTGCATGCACACATTCTCTCTCTCTCTTGCACACACACACACACATTATTCCCAAACAAATTATCACAGACCTAAATTACTTTTTCAGTTAAAGTCTGTTAACACCTCCACCAACCCTTTAAAAAAAAATTGATGACTTTCTTCCAACAGGTTCTGCCCAGCAATCAGAAATTGTGTGGTGAGGGCTACAGGGGTATTGTGTGTTTCAATTTCTGGCGGTTTGGAGAGTGGCGGCCAGTGTACATCGACGACCGGTTGCCAAGCGTGGACAAGAAGCTTATTTACGGCCACAGCGGTGACCCTAGAGAGTACTGGGTGGCACTTATTGAGAAGGCTTATGCAAAGTATGTCATATTTTCTGTCACGTCATGCTCTCTAGCCTATTCAATTTTTCAGTAGCAAAAAACAATTTTGTATTTCATGTTCCAAGATACACTGTTGTTAATTCTCTGTAGCCTTACTAAAGTGTTCTTATTCAAAGACATTGTTGAATGACATAGAAAAGCCTAATAAAAGAATGTATGAAATATGAAGAACATATTTTTTTAAGTCATAAATTCATGGATTTTGCTAAAAAAAATATTAAAACTTATCATGAATAATCTTAGATAGTACCAAACGGTTTGATCTGTTAATATTGACTTTTTTAAAAAAAAATCAGACTTCATGGAAGCTACGAGGCCGTGGAAGGAGGCATAACTATGGATGCACTGGTTGACTTGACTGGAGGTTTAGCGGAAAGATATGATGTGACAGATTACAACCCTAACATATACCGCCTTATTTTACGGGCTTACAGAGCTGGTGCTTTCATTGCCTGTGCCAAAAAGGTGAAAAGATATTACTGTTTACTTCCATTGGTTGCTTGGTTTTTGGCTTTATTTATCCATTTCTTGTTGTTTGTTTCATTTTTTTTCCCAGTGGAAGAATTTCAGCCAACATTTGTGAAGTTTTTAGATTATTTGCAGATATAGATTGAGAAGAAAAGCAGTTGCAAAGGGATGCTTAGTTGAGCTTAATTTGTGCATAATAGTGAAATGATGGATAGTTACTTCAGCTAGACTTTTGCATAATAGTATAATTTGTCATAGACGAGCATTCCCATTATTCTTCGTGAGCATTCCCATTATTCTTCGTTAGCATTCCCATTATTCTTTGTGAGGGTTCCCATTATTTTTCGTGAGCATTCCCATTATTCTTCGTGAGCATTCCCATTATTCTTCGTGAGGGTTCCCATTATTCTTCGTGAGCATTCCCATTATTCTTCGTGAGGGTTCCCATTATTCTTTATTCTCAGTGATCTAACAGTCAAGGCGTATGCTTCTGAAGTGGAAGGTTGGTGGTTTGCACCCCAGCTGAGTCATACCTAAGACTTAAAAATTGGCAATGTCATTTCTGCCATGCCAGACGCCTGGCACTGTAGGGAACTAGGGAGGAAGTACAATGTGACTAGATGGGACTGAACCCTGTGTTGCAATGGCAGTCGCACTGTGGCAGCACGTTAACTTGTCTCAAGCAGCCCCATCCTGATAAGCACCTCGTTTGTGAGCAGAAATTAAGCGATAAAATCCAGCCTCTGTTCTTCAGTTACGTGATGTTTTCTTCAGGGCGACTTGAAAACCAGCGTGACTGCTGAGGCCAATGGGCTGGTACCAGGCCATGCCTACACCGTGACAGGGGTTACCAAGGTACTTCTGAATTAGCTTGATTGTTTTACAATGTTTGCTTTTTGTGACATTGTTATACTGTGATTATAGTTACCTAAACTGCTTTTGCCTGCACCATGAAATTGGTAATTGGTAATCCTGTTGTTCTCTTTTACCGTTGTCCAGATTCAGCATGAGATGGGGGAAGAAAGGCTGCTACGATTACGCAATCCCTGGGGAGATTCAACAGAATGGAGGGGGTCATGGAGTGATAAGTATGTTCATAGATCCTTTGTTATTCTTTTAATTTAGTCTCTTTTTATTTAGCCTTTAAGGCAAAATTTAAGACCTTTGTCCAAGTTAAATGTAGCAAATAGGTTTTAGCAAGCATGCCCCCCCCCTCTCTTTTTCACTCTCCTCTTCTCTCTTCCTTCGAATTTGCTTTTTGGCAGAACATCAAAGACTGGTTGCAGCCTTAACTTTATTTTGATGTATTTTTCACCCACAGCAGTGCAAGTTTTCATACCTAAATGGGAAGGTGGAAAAAAACATTTTATGCAACCACTGTGCGATAATCACACAAAAACTAGATCAGTGGTCTTACCTAATATAACTTAAGCTTTTTCATGGATTATCTCTGCCTCACAACCTTCCTCTCACTCCTTTTAACCAAGACGGTTGGATGCATGTGTACATGTGTGCACACCTGATTGCTATGTGCAACTTTGGCAGAATTCACTAGGAAATGTGAACTTTGACAGGTAAGTGTAAAATGACCAAATGATGCTGTTGTCAGTCATGAATGAAATAACCTTATGGCAGTGTTGTCTGTGAAATCTGCATTGGCCACATGGCACTGTCAACAGTGATGTGAACTGGCAGTGGGTGGACGAGATGACAAAGCAGAGCATTCAGGTAGACTCGCGTGATGATGGCGAGTTCTGGATGTCTTTCCGGGACTTCTGTCGTCACTTTCAAGAGGTTACCATCTGCTTGCTGGGGCCAGATTTTGATGGAGATGGGGTGTCAGATGCAGTGTGTGAGTGATTCTCTTTCTCATCCTTGGTGTTACAGGTGTCTTGTATGAACTGTCTCTGATTTGAAGATTTATTTTTTTTAAATTTACAGTGCACATTTTTCTTTTTTTTTTTTTTAGGTTAGCTCAAAGACATCATAGGATTTTCCACCATGACTTTCCTTGTGGTCCTTTGTATCTATAAAAAAATGTAGAACAAAAACATCTATCACTGATAAAAACATAATTCTAATGCAGATTAAAAGGAAAATGTAAAAACTATAAAATGATTCCTACCTGAAATCCATCTAGTGTGATTTCTCAGTAAAACGCTGGGTTGAAAAAGGTATCCAAGTGAATCCAGCAAAATGGTGTTGCTATCCCAAACTACCAAATAGTATTTCGAGATCACAGTCATGTATTGTGTGGTCTAAGGGAAGGAACTCGATAAAAAAATGATTCCACTATAAGAAAACACTAGTTACATCCCTTGTTGATGAACCACTTTTGGTTAAACAATCTTTAAAAAGTCTCTGCAACACCCCATCCAAAATGACGGCTACAGTAGCAGATTTCCTCCGCAGTGGTGTGTGGGGTAGGACGTTGTGTTAATTCTATGATCAGTTGATCAGTTTGTGGAAAGCTAAGAGGTATAATTTTAAGATGATGAATGACGTTTTTTTACTCTGTGCTTGAAAGCATGTTTTCCAGTTTTGCAGTAGTAGTGTCTTGAAGAATGGAGAACTTCGTGAAGTTCTCATGGTGTGCAGTGAAGTGAGATGGGGAAACATAAGCCAGAGACTGTGGCCTTGTGTCTGCAGGTCACATGGAGACAGTAATAGGAGAGTGGGTGGTTGGTGAGTCTGCAGGAGGGTCAAGAAACAATTTAGAAATGTTTGCCACAAACCCACAGTTTCTGCTGACTTTGCATGAAGCAGGTTAGTAATGCTTTCATTGTTTTCCATCCAAGTTGGCTGTTGGGCGCTGGTTTTATAGGCATGCACACACACACATTCATCCAAAGAGCACATTTATACAGGCATGGCCAAATGTTTTCAGAAAAGATGAAACATATCACACTGAATATGTTGCATGAATTGAAACCATTTTTTGTGTGAGGTTGATAGCTGTTGATGTTATTTTCATGGAAAAGTTTTGGTAACATATATCACAGGAGTTAATGTAGAGCAGGGTATTTCGTCAGGATCAAATTTAACTGACTTTCTCTTGTGTGTAGTTGGGTGCAACTGAGAGAGGATGGGTGTGTGTTTTAGAGGAACTCTTAATCTTTTCGATCTGAATCTTTCTGCATGAAAAGTTTGCATGTCTCTTCTAGTTACATGTAAATATGTCTGCTTTTGCATGTTAGTTTTTGAGTGGGAATTTCCTCAGGTATTTCAGCTACCATCTGTACCTGATGACAAGGAGTTGATTGCTGGCATCTGAAGTGTTATGATAATTTTTTTTCGGTTTTCAGAGCTCCCCACAGTCTTTTTTTTACGCACTTTATTTTTGCAATAATGTAATTTTACATCACCAAGCAAAATTTTTACAGCCAGACTAAGCTTTTTAAAAAGGCTGTTTCATTAACAAACCTTTAGGGTTAACGTATGGCCACATTTATCTGATGTCAAAATTTTCTGCAAGCTGTCATCATTGATAGCTTAATTATCAATGCATAGCCAAACCCACAGAACAAGAATAGTTACAAGGTAACAAAATTCACTGCCCAGAAACACAGAAACTTTATTTCCAGCACTATAGAACCTCCCTCTGAACACAATATGCTTGATAATCCAACCCCTGAAACATTTAGATCAGTATTGATAGAATTCCTAAAAGAAGGCTAACAAAAGTCTTCTTGGTGCAGTGTCGTTCATATGTTTCTAAACTAGAGGACAGAATGAACCAAATTTGAATTTGAAGTTTCATACAGTAACAATATAATAACAATATCATGGTCACTCGGTTTTCATTTTTGCAAAAAAAAAAAAAAACCCTAGTGTTAATTGCTTCTGCATACACATCCACACACACACACACTTAAGAAGAAAAGGAAAACAAAGGAAAGAAGGAAGGAAGAAGAAGGAAATCCCCCCCCCCTCCGAAACACTGAATTAGGTTATCGTATGGGATCCAGTTGTTAGTGAAGTTGGCGATATCTCCTATGCACTGTGCCCTACTTTTGTCAACATTGTAATCATTTTTAATTAGTTTAATAAAACATTCTATGTTTGGGATGGAGGTTTGTAGTTTGCATTTATAAATATAAAATTTAGCTAAAAGGATTAAAAGGTCAGTTTTATTTGCTTTGGTACTATTATGTACGCCAAAGATTATACAGACTTCAGAAAAGGATATTGAACAGGAATGTAGACATTTGTCATACAGCCAGTCATTAACTGCATCCTAAAAGACTGTATGTTGAGCGTTTCAGGTACTTCCTGTTGGATTGACTGTATGAATGGACATTTGCCAGAAGAGATGAATGATAGTTTCTTCTTCTTGAGAGCACAGTTTGGAGAAACAACAAGTTTTCTCCAAAACAGATATCTTTTTGTTGCAGGATGCGGTGTAACAGCCTGTACTGAAAGTACCGTAGTCGAGTATCTGGGGTGGTTTTAAAAAGATATTTTTCCATTGCATCATATCTTTGTATGACAATGTCCACTTCCTAATAAGTGTTATGATATTTGATGCATTTGACAATCTGTCGCTAAAAAGCATGTACCTCCCTTTTACAGCAGTGGAACACTAAGGCTGCTGAACAGGCATTGATACCATGGGACATCACAAAAACTATTGCACCCACTTACACTGAAAAGAAGAAATCTGGGTACCGAGACTGGATGATGTGTTAAAATAAGATAAACAAGCTTAAGTTAGAATTCACTGATCTCTTTCTCTGCTAGCTCAATAAGTAGGCAAACTCTAGAATTAACTGAATTTACATGTATTTAACTCTTTTTGCAGACCAGTTCAACATTGAAATTGATGATGCAGGGTCAGAAGGCAAATGCAACATTGTTGTCTCTCTTATGCAAGAAATAAAGCAGACATTACGACGATCTAGGCCTAAGAGCCTGCAGATAGGATTCAGCATATACAGGGTATGATGTTCTCATGGTAACAGCTAAGATTTTTCAGTAATCTTTGACTGCATTTAGAAACAAGTAAAGTGCTGCTCACAGCAAGGCACAAAAAGTTCTTCCAAGAGTTTCCATGGACATTGCATAAAGAAGTAATGTATGTGTGGATATTTATGTGGTAAATGTCATTTCTTTTTAAATTCAAGGCATGGAATCTTTGACTTTGGGTGAAATTCTGACTTCTAATTCATGTTTCTGCCGGCTTGGCCCTAAATTTCACTCCTTCAAAAATAGGGTTTTGGTGTTCACATCATGACAGGAGTTGTTCAGTTCTATGCTCTGAGACGGCCTTGGTAATCTAGTGGTTAAGCGTCCACTTCTGAGGCAGGAGGTCAGTGGCTCGTGTCCTGGCTGATTCATGTCTAAGACTTAAAAATTGGCAAACTCCCCTGCCAGATGCCTGGCACCATAGGGAACAGTACTAGGACTGGTTGGCCCGGTGTCAGTATAATGTGACTGGGTGGGACTGAGGCCCATGTTGCGACATCAGTCCCACGTGTGGCAGCACGTAAACTTTGTCTAAGCAACACTGTCCTGATATGCACATGGTTTGCGGCTGGACGTTAAGCAACAAATACCTCCCCCCCCCCTCATGCTCTGAAATTGCCTTTCCCATTAACTGGCTTTATTGTTAAAAGTCTTTTTTTTTTTTTAAAAAAAGAGTTTTCTCTGCTTTCAGACAAATACACCAGAGAGGAAATTACCGTCTCGACACTTTAAATACAACCCAGATTGTGGGAGAAATGGTGTGTACATCAACTTCCGTGAGGTCAGTGGCCGATTTGAACTGGAACCTGGAAACTACATCATTATTCCGTCCACATTTCATCCGAACTGTGCTGCAACCTTCATGCTCAGGGTTTTTGGAGAAAAGCCATTTTCACTCTCAGGGTGAGGATTGTGGTTGGTTAATCATGGATAGATTTTTTTTTTTACAGTGGTAGCAAAATAATTTATTGAACTAAAGAAATTTTTGGTTATTTTTGCATTTTGCTATGTCTTCACTGAATTTAGTATTTCTTTCAGCACTAATGAGTTTTATAAGCAAACATTTGTACATCTGGACTGCTTTTTAATGCATATTTGGCTTATGTATGCTGCATTAAGCAGATTGCAATCTTTAATCAGGGATTTTATTTTTTCTGGTTTTCCAGGCCTCTGTCATCTTAACGCCAGTTTCAAAACTGTGATAAGTTGAAGAGATGATATTTTACAGAAGGGTTGTGTTCCCTGGACATCACATGCCTGTGGGAGAGCTTGACCATTATTTCATTTTTTTTTCTGGAAGCATTAGAAAGAGCATTCTTCTTCAAACTTTGCCAGATGATATGATTGCAGGGGTATATCACTTTTCATTGATGCTTGCCAATAGGCTGTTTGGTTCCCATTTGTTTTTAGTCAAGAAGAGCCAGTCTTTAAAAAAATGTATGCTGACACTTAAACAGTTAACATGTTGCTTTACCACCCACTTCCAGCACTTATCTGTCCCTTTGTTCCTTTCCTGTTTGTTCAGTATTTGCCTTTCCATACAGTCACATTCCTGCTTTTCCGGTCTCTACAGGTAGCATAAAGCTTTTGAATAGCTTCTTATTAGTTTGTGTGCTTTGTTTTTCTAAGAGGATTTATGAGATATCTGAACAAAAGCAGTGAAATATATTGTCTGCTATGGCACTTCACGTCTCAACCTTACTAAGGGGATGGCCAGGCCAGAGATATTGAGGGACAGTAATTTTGTAGTGTGCTATATTAACTGTTCTTCATTTTAGTCTCACGAATAACTAGCGTGAGAATAGTAGCGTGCAGTATTAAGCCTCCATGTTACCTGTCTGTGTATGCAAGTGTGTCTGTCCATGTGCTATAGTATGCCAGTTTGTGAGATCGTGATATAGCCATCACTGCTGACGCAGCGTTAAACCAATCACTAACCCTTACTCAAAAAGACATTGCTCGAGACCTTACTGCAGCAGAATCAAGTGATGGTGTAGAATGGAAATACATGTAATGAAAGGATATGTTACCTGGCTCTAAAAGAACAAAAATGTTGGGCTCTATTGGGCAGCAGTTGATTCTGGAACCTGGCAGTTTTAGAGTCATATATCATTTGCCAGATGTATTGAAGAAGAATTTACATCATTTAATTTCTTTACATTTCTGGAAATGTTGAGAACATTGCTGGAAGTACTGATGCGTTTGATCAATGTGCAAGCTGTCTTCTGTGATAGACTGTTTCCTACCCATTGCCTTCAATCATGCGATCCGATTTGTTTGATTTGTTCAGTGGATGTACAGGTTTTCAGAAGTTGTATGGATATACACACATTTTTTGTTTTGATGATAATTTTGTTAAAGTTGTACAAGTTTTATGGGATGAGTTTTTCAGTAGTATAAATTTTAACTGCTGTTCCTGGTCATTCACTTCGTCTTAAACTTCCCTTTACCATAGATATGAATACCCTAGATTGGAAACTGTCACTTCTAGGCTGATCCTCCATGATGGATGCGCTCACAACTTTGCCATTGTAAAAAGTTATGCATTGTGTCGACTTTGGCACAAATTTTAATATTTTGAATAGCTGATCTCGGTAGAATGATTTCATGATGGAGATAATCTTTACTTTCATATCCATAAATCCTGTGCTTCATTGACTGACTTTGATGCCAATTAGACTGCAATGAAATGTGTGCTGACACTTGCGATTTTTGAAAGTTTCAGTTTTAATTGCACTATGTTTTAAATAAAGGAGAGTTACATATTTGTTTTCATCATAGTGCTGAGTCAAGATGTATGCCTGTTACAGATCTTCTCATTTGGCTTTGATCAGACTTTTGGTAAAAACAGCCCATTTTAAATCAAAGTCAAACTTTTGGTAAAAACAGCCCATTTTAAATCAAAGTCAAAAATTGTCCATTTAAAGAAAATCGGATTCACAGGCGCGATTGCCTGCAGTGATTGTCTTCTGCTGTTCCTGAGCATGGCAAGAGGGGTGAAAGCAGCAGTTTCCAATCTAGGTATTCATGTCTATGACTATCAGACTAATAAAGGGGAAAAAGACTAATCTTTTAATTATGTAGTAAGATGAACATGTGCACTTTCTACATTTCAGTAGATAAGAAGTTGATACACATTGCTTTCATTTTAGAAATGTATATGTCACAGAAGATGGATGTAGTCACTTAGGTTCAGAAACCTTCCTACATGCATTAAAAAATGTTGTAATTATTTGCTACCATGTGATAGATATTTATTTCTTCTGGAATACCACATTTTGCTTCATCATACAAAAGGATTTATTTTTAATACCTTTATTTATGGCACCATAAAAAAAGTTCCTAGCAGCATCTTTATTGTTTTTGTAAAATGCAAAACAATAGAATTAAAAATTCTGAGTCCCTTTTTGGCAGGGGAGGGGTGTCATATTTGTACTCTATTTTTAAATCGCAATGTGTGGATGGTTTGATTTTTAAAAAAAATTTATTATAGGGGAGGGGAGAGAATCATTGAGAAGAAAGATTTGCCGCAAAATATAAACTTCCAAGAGTATGTGCAGCATTAATTCTGCCACTGAAGAAACTTAACAAAGATACATGAGGAATTCTATCCAATAAGTTCTTCATTTGTATTAACTTCTGTAATATACTTTGTGGTTTTGTATGCATGTGAAGCTTGTGATTTTTTTTGTTTTTGAGGAAATTTGTAATTACAGGCTGCTGGATCAGTGTTAAAAATGAGGTGAACTTTTCCTGAATGGACTGTTAATTGCTTAGTTTCTGCAGTTTTTCTGACAGAAATCTTTATAGTAGAAAACTAGTCAGATTTTCCACCTCCTGACTAATGCATCTCACCCCAATAAAAAGTAATACATCTAAAACAAACTGACTGGGATGCAAGTTTAACAAAATCAGGATGGAAAAGATCTTATATGGGATGTAAGGACAAAACACTTTTTGCTTGATTTTTTTCTCCTTTTAGATTGGTTGAATAGAATTTAAAATTCTAGATAACCCCCTCAGAGTACAAGTAATGTGCTTAATTACAGACTTGACTTTACAACCTTTATGCCCCTTTCAGCACCAACAAAGTCCTTGGCAAACCAGTCCCAGCAGTGAATTTGATGAGTTTTGTCTGTAAATAAGCACAGCCACGACACTTCAAAATACATACAGTCCTGCAGTAAATTTGTTGAGCAGTGTAATCAAGCACAGCCTTTAGGTAAGGTACTTTAAAATTGGCTGGCAGTTCAAGGATACAACCAACCTTTCTCACATTACCAGAAGACTATGACTAGATGTACCATGCCGTTGTAAAACAAAACTACTGTCACTTTTTATCTTAGAAATTGCATAAATGCACATCATATATTTGGGTATGATTTCAAATATGCAAAATTTTTAGTAAATTTTATTTTGAAGAAAAGCTGTTTTGCAAAAAAGCAGACAAAAATGTGTGTACTCTTATAAAAACTGAAGTAAAGCATAATGACTAAATGTGGTTATTACATTGTTATTGCATATGTGATGTTCAGAATAAATGTTTTGCCATTACACGTGGAAAATAGTTCAAAGTTGATTTCAGCTAAATGATCAGAAAAGCAGAAACTTGTAAATGAATGAATGAATGATATAGGTTTAAAGAGCAAAGCTGGTGAGAATTTATTTAGCTGTGCACATCGCCTTAACTGAACTGGGGCTCTAGCAGCATGCTGTACAGTCACTGAGGAAAGTTTATTCTTAGTACTAATTTCCACCCAGTGAATGTTTCTGCTTCATAACTTTATTTTGAATGTGGGGTTGTGCTGAAACATTTCATTCTTTTGCATTACCAGACTGTTATTGCATCCTGCCTGGGATATGTTTGTATGACCAGAAAGTACCACTTTTGTGGACCCCCAAAAAAAGGAGGGGGGGGGGGATTCATATCTTTGCAACGTCTCATGACCAGGAAATATAAAACACTTTTTTCTGTGTGGAGTGGTGGTGTTCTAACAAAATGAGAGCTGGCAGGTGTAAAGCTGGCATTATTTAGTTATTAAAATTATAGGTGACTCGTGGACTGTAGGGCGGCCTAGTCAGCACAAAAAAGGAAATGTAGTTCTCACACAGGGAACGGTACATGTACTGGGAGGTTAACCAACCTTCCTGCAGACTTGAGGCGCCCAGATGCCAATGACGACAGTCCCATTTTGTAGGCGGCATGTCAGCCAAGCAAGGCTGCATCAACAACAAGTGGTCGGGGAACTCGGGAAACATAAACATTGGAACTAGTTCCTGTCAACAGGTCGTGAGTTAGATACCCACATGACGCCGCCTGTGAGGGTGGGGGCACGCGAGGGGGATAGATCACATGATGTAGAGGGTGCTGCAAGGGAGAGAAATAAAAGGGAGAACAAGTCTGGAAGGAAGGAGAAACAGACTGAAAAGAAGGGAGAAGCTTGTTCAGGCTTAAGCCCAGTCCTTGATGCTTGCTTGCTTGGCCGTCGGACTTTGAAAGCCTTTACCATGAAGAGCCAAGGATGTTGTGAGACAGAACACAGTGGGGGTGAACCACAGGGCTGCCTTCTTCGTGCGTCTCTGCTGCAGCTGCCACAAGCGAGGGTCAGGCTGGGAAGAAGTAACTGCCTTTAGCCGCCAGGAGATATTAGTGTAAAGTATAAGGACAGGGTCCCGTCTGAGTCACCAACAGAAGCGGTCAGTGGAGAGAGAAGAGGTCCAACTAGCCAGTAGACAAGAAGGAATGGGTTGCACGGATAAGCTGGCGACTGCCTGCAAGGGATCATAGGCAATGAATAAAGTTTGGGATGTGCACTCCTAGTCATTTGTATGACTGTAGAAGGTAGGGTGGATGGAAAGAGGAATCGTGACGGTGGATCGAACAAAAGGGACAGAAATGTTACACTGTTCTGCAGTTTTCTAATTGCAAATGTTTCCTTACCGTGTGGTCTGTCATGTGTGGAGAGGAAAGAGGCATGTTGCAACAATGCAGACTGCATGCCAAGTGTTTCATTGGGATATGAAAGTGCACGTGCATGTAATGTGAGCTTACCTTTGTTTAAACTTTCTGGGTTTCCAGGTTTTATTATTTATTTTCTTTGAAAACTGAAACGCAAACACACACCCATCACCCCAGTGGTTACATTCAAAGCAAATGTGAAATTTCTTTTCATTGACATGTTGGCGAGCTGCGCAAGGTCATAGTTGGATTTTAAGACACCTGAGGTAAACAGCAATGAAAATAATGTTTGAACAAACAGTCTTGTTTATTTATAAAGTACATGCCAGTTGAAAGTAAGAGATTACAACAAACTACAGTAAACAGATGCAACCAATGATTAGGCAGAAGTAAACCAGAAAACGGTCAAATGTCCAGATAACTTTCACCCGAAGGACTCCTTACTCCTTAAAGTGGTTGAGGTTGAAGGTATTAATTTACAGACCCTGAAACTGTTCTGCATGTCACATTGTCACTGGGTACAAACCTATTGGAGCAATCCAGAAGTCAAATACTTTTTTGCATTAACCAAAATTTTGTCAGGAGGCTACAGCTGTACATGGCAATGTGTTCATATGAAAATAATTTATTACAAAGGTCAAAAACTGAAGCAATCAGCATACATACCAAGATTTTCAACTCTAGATGCAAATGTCTTTTAAAAGAAGGTTTGAACTCCTCCTCACAACACTTGAACTGTAATAAGATGGTAAAGCTTGAGTTCTGTTTGCACCAGAAGTAAAAATGCAGTTAATAAGCCAAATTGTATGAGCCCAGTTATCAATCAAAAGAATTTTTTAAAAATATGCTTCCAGACAATGAATGAGTGTTTTTATAGAAGTTATGGCAAAAACTTTAGATAAAAATTCACATTAATTGCATATCAATGCACGCAGCTACAGGTAACAGATATTCCACCAACAATAAGAACGGGATGATTCCATAAGCACATATTTTTCCTATTTTTCAAAAAGAAATTCAATTTCTCAGTGTCCAAGAATCTTATTTCTTGTTACACAACCATTTCTATGATCCCCCAGAAATATCATAAGACGATTTCCTGCCCTGATTTTCCAATGTCCAAAAGCTGAGCCGGACACATTTCTACTGAAGTTCTCTATTGGTATTATTTGCAGTCTAGAAGCACTCGGGGATAATGTGCAACCTGTCAGTGGTAATCTTCCCTCTGCACTCACGGAGTGACCTTGGCTTTTCTGATCAAGACTGACAAGGTCAGTCGTGGCATGCACACAAAGCAGCAAGAACAAGTTCAGACAACAGAACTTGTGTTTGTCATTGAGAAACAAGTATCCATGTAAAATGCCAGTCAAGCATGGTTCATTAACCTCATGCAGGCCCTTTCCTCAAGTCTGACAAAAACCTTACACAAGCCTTCCAGTCAGCGAGACAAGAATAGAGAGGCCAGTTTGTCAACCACAAAAGCGGGGCTACAAAAGTACAAGAAACGTTTCTTGCCATGAAGAAAAGCAGCAACAGGAAATTTTGAAAGATGCCAGATTTCTTTTCTTTTTTTTTTTTTTGCCAAAATGGACATGCCATGAAAATAAAGATGGACAAAATGTTTCAGCTGAGTTTGGCTGCCTGAGTTATCCATGAAGCTGATGCATAAATCACAACCCCCCCCCCCCAATTATGTACCACTGATGTACTTGGGGTCTAACAGCTCTGGAGTCTTCAGATTTAAAATTAGATGCGGGGGGGGGGGGGG
>SMGT01010506.1:439650-455555 GCA_004794575.1 Lanistes nyassanus
AAAAAAAAAAAAAAAAAAAAAAGGAAAAAAGAAAAAAAACCAGCCTCCCACTCACATACATGCACATGTGCATATATAAGCATTCATGTGCATGCATGCTCAGGCACACACACAACCCCCTCCTCCACCACACACACTCACTCTATCTCACACACACAGAAGGTTCCATCATAACTCTCACTTGCTGTTGTGGTGCCATCCTCAACAGTGCTGACGTTCTTGTCTGGGTGCTTGAGATTATTGCCATCTGCATCATAACAATGATACTGACAACATTCTTTTGGAATAGGCTCAATGCGGACACACCCGGGGGGTGGAGAGCAGGCAGCAGTGTGGCACAAAATGGGAAAGCTGTTGTCACACTTGCACTTGTGACAAGGGTCATTCACGTCGGGCATGAACGTCTGTCCATGGGGGACTATGTTACCATTGTTGTCTGCACAGGACTTGTTCAGCGCATCACCTGAAAGTCCCAGGATCAAAACATTTTTTAAACTATGTCTCTTGTAACACACAGTGATGACCTGCATAAGTTTCTGCGTGTTCTTACTTCACATAAAAAGCACCCATACATTGCCTAGGCATTAAAGGCAACCTTTATGTACAGAAAGATTTCCTTCATGCCATCCATCCAGTCCTCCTCTCTCACACTACACACACGAACACTTCCACACGTGCACACACAGAGAGAGAGAGAGAGACACACATTTCCACTGAAGTCTCCATGTGGGGGATGAGACTGGAGACTGGGAGTGAGTTTGGAGATAACTGATGCGATTTATGAATTTAATAGAGGTCTGGAATGAAGCCTCAGATGCACTCTCACTTATCACTGTCATTCTCAATCATTCTTACAGCCATTCACCCACAGCATACTCACACTCCATTAAAGGGTGCATCTAGTGACCCACATGGATATTTCTACTTAAACTTTCTCATGACATAAAGAGCAGACAATGCTTAATTTACCCATAACAACTATGATTACTTAGTAATAACATCAACACAGTGCAGTGAGCAAGTAAACCTGGATGAGTTAAGGCTGGACGAGTTGAATAGTATCCTTCTTCGAGTACTGCTGATAGTCATATGATTGTGGCTCTTGTAAAAAGACTTTGTTGCAGTACACATAAAGATTTCAAGAAGCTACATTTGTAACGTAACGTCAGTGTGCTTTCAACATACATATTCAAAAAATGATACACCATGAGTTAGGCCCATTCACATATGTACACACAATGGATAATAGCAAACCAAAGCTCATATCCAAGAAGGAACTCTCTTTCGTTAAACATCACAATCTGTCTCATTCTAGACTGTCACAGACAGCAATAAAAGATAGTGTCAGCAAAGGCCCATCGGCAGTAAAATGCTGCACACTATTAAAAGCACATATACTATAGTAACTAAACTACTAAAACTTGTATATACTCAATACTCATACTGACATAGTACATGTCATATGATTTACTAAAACTGTCTAGACTCCCGAGTTAAATTATACATAGCTGTTCTCTCATAATGTTACAGAATGAAATGATAAATGCTGAAATTATAGCATGAATATTAGAAATGATCCTCCTCCTCCTACATATGTTCAGTTCCTTCTTCAGTCATGTGTCGATGAAACTGAAATAAGACTCACTAAGACTAAGAGAAGACTCGAGTCGAGAGCTTACCATTCGTAGAGACTAATGCTGCCAGAACTGCAATGGTGACCGGCAGAGAAGAAGCCTTCCACCCCATTTCAAATGAAGAGATTGAGGTCACTGCTTCTTTATATTTTTATGATTAACAAAAGGTTTGATCCCCATGACAGTCTATCAAAGGGTGTCCATAAGCTAGTAAAAGGAACAGGCGTCCACCTTCTGCCCGACATGAAATACAAAATCTCTCGAGATGACACGGTAATTTCCGAGAATCGTCATGGTCTGAGGGTCAGAGGGTAACTCTAAATGTGTATGCTCACATCTCACTTATCTGAACTAACCAGCTTCTAACTGCTATTTTGTCTATCTGTTTCTAACCAAAATGAGTCTAAGTAAAGGCGAGAAAAAGGGAAATATTTTGGAAAGAGCTTTGAATGAGTATCTGCATTTGCTTCAGCGACGACCAGTGGTAACGAAAGCACTGACCAGGTAAGCAGACGACAGTTTCAGTTTGCAATTTTCAGTGACATTTGCAGTTTTCTGTAGATGGTGGATCTTACCAAAAAATAATGCATGTGAACTACAAGTTCCATTACTAGTTCTTTCTTTCTATCTATCTATCTTTCTTTCTTTGTAGTGTTCTAACGGTTGGTCACTCGAGGGTCGATTAGAGTGCCTCTTTTTACAGCCTCAGGTTACAGGTCATGGCCACTGAGCGACCAATTTGTGGATGGGAGGTGCTGTAATCACAAACGAGATTTCGTTCGTGTGTCAGCTCGCGCGCGCTCGTCTGTGTATGTGTGTGTGAGAGAGAGATTCTTGTGTGGGTGTTGACAGGGGAGGGGGTTGGCAAGAAACGCAATAACCTATGCATGCACATAATAACAATAATTAATACGTATACATACATTTCTGTCCCCAAAACTTTTAATTTCCATGTGATCATTTCATGACATAGAAGGCGTATTTTGTTTTGCTAATAATGTATATTTTCTATTTGTTCCCCCAGTTCTGTGGTTTCTGGACTTGGAACCATCATCTCCCAGCTGATAGTGAAAGATCCACGAGCGAAAGGAAGAATATATTGGAGAAGTGTGCTTGCATACACATCTTTTGGGTGAATTTGTGTACTTCTTCGTTTTATGATTTACAGATGTAGTCTTTAATCATGAAAAAGAAAGATATTGCAAGGAGTAACTATGGTGGATCCGGATGCAATTTAAGATCACCGGGTTAGCAAGAAAATGCAGTTTTTGAATGTTTTGATGTAGATAGTTTGTCCCATTCTTGAGACTTGAGTCTCAAGCAGTCTGTTTTTAATTATAGCCTTGATAATGTGTACTGAACTTTATGAAATTAGTAATTTTTTGCGTTATTTCTAGAATTGTACCATCCATGTGATTTGTCTAATAATTTTCTGACAGATTAGTTGTGAGCGGGCCAATCACACATCATCTGTATGCCTTTATGGAAAAGAATTTCCCTCGAGAGAAAAAGTACTCTGCTTTGAAGAGGCTGATGTTTGACAGACTGGTGTTTGCACCACCGTTTCTGCTCATTTTCCTGTATTATGTATCAATAGTTGAGGTAATGGAATTCAAAAGCTAATGCATAGCATTGTGTAGCAAGACTTGAAGAAAATAATCACTGGTGCTTCAGACACAGTATTGGACTTCTCCACTCACCCCCCCCCCCCCATGTGACATTTGTACAAAAAGGTAAAGGGTGTCCTATAAGCTTTTTAGATCACAGGAGAGTGGGGTGCTTGAGACCTCCCACTTTTTTGTGGACCAGCATTGTGAGGGTGATGCCCATCTCCTGTCCCTCACTTCCTTACCGTCATGAGGCCACGTACCATGAGTGGTTGGGTTAACTGGGGGAAGTGTACTTCAGCACACAATTAAGTATTGAACCAGCTTGCAGCCATGCCTTTGGGTTTGGAGACCTGTGCTCTAATCACTCGGCCATCTAGATGAGGTTATAATTATAGACTAATTTCATGAGACTGATTTTAGATTATAATTATAAATGAAAACATAATTACAGTTACTAGGCAATCTGGCACTTCCAATCATTTGAGAAAGATTTGTGTTGTTCAACATTGTCTTCTCACTCCTGCCTTATAACTGACAAAAGATGATAAAGACTATTGGTGAATTGGCTGGGGAGGTGGCTGGAGATAAGGAAACAGAACACCTAGAAAAAACTGACATCAGCTTTGGAAAAATATTTTCACATCTCGATAAGGTGTGCACATATTTATCAGACACTAGTTCTGAACCCAGAATCCTTGATATGGATTACCAGCATGCATTACCAACTGGATATGGATGGACTCCAGACAAATGTTTTTTTGCACAGTTACTCCAACATTTCTGCAAAAGTCAGTATTTGTAAATAAAAAGGAACGTGTGACTGCCACTTGGAAATAAAACCTAAGTTAACAACAGAGGAACTGAGCCAAGCTACGAATGACATAGACACAAAGAGTCAGGAGTTTTGGGGCATTACCCCTTCATCAGGACAATAGAAACAGATAAAAACCAAAACAGGCACTTAGCTGAATGAAGTTAAGTAGGTCGCACAGCATGGGACGAAACTAGTGGGACAGGATAGTCATAGGTCGTGCATATAGGCATTCAGATCACAACCCTTTTCTGCAGCTGCAACCAATCACATGGTGGGTAGCATAGGAGGAGAAGGGGGTTGGGGGTGCACACACAAGCCACTTTTTAATGTTAAGTGTGTCCTGTCCCAGTAGTTTTGTCCCAGTCCCACATTGTGCAATCTACTCGACTTCATTCAGATAAGTGCCTGTTTTGTGTCTTTATCTGTTTGTGTTGTCCTGATGAATGGGTAATTTCCCGAAACTGTTGACTGTGTCTGTCATTTGTAGCTTTGCTCAGTTTCTCTGTTGCTAATGTGGTATTTGTAAACACAGTTTATGGAGGAACCTATGTAAGTTGACCTTTCTGTCAAGTCCTGATGAAACCAGATTGAAACACAGCTGCTTGTACTCAGGGTTCTGGACATGATGCAGCAGTGGAGAAGGTGAAACAGGTGTACTGGATGATTCTGAAGCTTAACCTGACAGTCTGGAGTGTGGTGCAATACATCACTGTTAACTACATTCCTCTTAAGGTAAGGCCAACTTAACACATGCTGCATACCAGCATTTCTGATGAGACTTAGGTGGATGCAGTTAGGCTTATGCCATGTTCAGCATGACCCAGACCATAAAATTCTCCATGTCGCTTTCCTCTGGCAGTTTGGCAAAAACTGTTAACTGGCTAATATAAGTTTTATTTTCTGTTGTAGTTCCGCACATTATTTGGCAACTTGTGTGGACTGGTGTGGATGATTTTCCTGTCAATCAAACGTCGTCAAGTTACAGCATGATCCCAACATGGATTTGCACAGATTTAAATGTATAAACAGTGCTTCAAATTTATATGTGAGATTGTTTAGTTGTAAGTTGGTGGAAAGTGCATGGCAATGCTTTTTTTCTATCAATGCAGCAACTATATTTTTATAATGAACAAGATTTTGTAGTGATTATATTTTGCTACATTATTGAATGCTGTTTGCAGGAGTCTCCAAGCAGACCTTTAGTAAACAGACACAACTTCCAGCTTGTCAAGTGATTCCCACAGTTTGCAGTCATCTCAACAACCATAAAAATTTATTCCTTCATGACAGCACCCAGTGAGCATACACAAAGCAACTGTAGATGATGTATTTCAGACATACGATTAGTGTACAGTATTTGCATATGTTACTAAGGTCCCCCCCCCCCACACACACACACACACTCCCCCCTGGCATTGTACAATTAACTGGTGTTTCCTTAAGGATAATTGTTTTGTATGCATGGCCTTGATTGTATGTGGAGACTTGTCATCAAATACATAAAACGTTTTAACGAAATCATGCATCCGAGAATGGAGTCATGTATTTGCTGTTGCAAATCTTAGCATTCTTGGACTTTACGAAAGAGAAATCTTAGCAAAATAAAAAATATTTTCCTTAGATGAACGTTTCCATGCTTTTATTGAGTATTCAACTAAATTACTCTGTGTGGTTAAATCTGAACTGTTGCAAATAATGTTTAGCAGCCGACATCAAGACTTGTTAGATTTTATGGACTATATGCTCCAGATCAAAATCAAGACCTGGAATTGAGGAATAAACTGCGGTGTACGCACTAAATGCACACACATACACACTTGCAGACAGCTTCTGCTTTCCAAGCAACCTTTTTCTGATTATATTATAAAAGTTTTCTCTCTCCTCTTGGGAGAATAATGAGTGGTAGACATCATGCACGCATGTACATACTACATTTCTCCTGTTCATTTAGACTTCATTCTCTATCTAGTATCTTTGCAGGGAATAAAAAGAAAATAAAACTGTTGCAAGGGTGTTCACATGCAGAAAGAATAGAAATCTGCTTAACAAGAAAACAACTTTTATTCATGAGAACTTTTATACAAGCTAATTAGGTGCTATTACATAAATGTTTAAAGTTAATTAAAAAGCAGATTATTTCCACATGATCAAAGTGTGCAATGACGGGGTCAAAATCTGTACAAATACCAACAAAGACTTCATAAATGTTTGCTAGCTATAAAACATTGGTATTTCTCAATATCTACACTCTATAGCCTTCATTCTGCCTCTATAGTCTTTAACATCAACAACCCAATGAAAGTTGCTTTTATGATGCAGCAATGACACACCTTCCAAAATCTTGCAGAGCTTATATAATAGGAGCCAGGGCTGGCTTGCATGAACGTTCGTATCTCCTGTTCCTTGAAGATGTATTATAAACAGGGTGAATGGGCCTTATGACTACTATGACTGGAAGAGCAGGTATGAACCCTCATGCAAGGCTGCCCAGGAAACGGTGCTTTCATGCTTGGTTAAACATACCCATTTCTCCTCCTTCACCAAAGGTATTCTCACCCAAGATGCTGGCAACAGATTGTAACGTGAGCATACCTCTTGCACGAAATCTTTACCAAATAACTGCTAGATTATCCTGTCAAATACTGATTGAACCCACATGACTGCACTTGGTACAAGGTTCCAAAAACACCAGTAGGTGAGGGTACCATACTGCATGTGTATTTTCAAAATGGTGTTGCAAACTTTACACAAATCAGAGTTGTCATCCAACATGTAATATGGAAATGGCAGTCTGGGTGGGTTTGTGAACAGAATTCTGTTGCAAGATTTTGCGGAGTTTGCAATCTAATATTGATCTGATAATTATGATAACACTTTCGACTTAAAAGGACAACATCTCATGGATGAAAGCTCTTCTCCCCTTGATATAGTAATGGTAAGGATATTTTCAGGACAAATTCTTCCGGCACAAGCCATACAAGATGCATCCAAGAAGTTGGCCGCCTTGCATTTAGGACCTATTTCTGCTGATAATCTAGAGCAATCCACGAATGTTTCAAAACAAGTGGTATGCTAAATGCACATGCTACAGCCAACATGCTGTGGGAGTAAAGTGTACATTCACAGCAAGCACAACGTGAGGTTTTAGTGACCACAAAAGCTATGTTTGATGAAGTGGACTGTTCCTTTTGTCCAATGCATCCAGCCAGAATAAATCTGCATTTACATAGAAATTATAGACTATTAACTTCTTGGTTTGGGCAAAGGCAGATAAAAGCTATCCAGTGTGTCTGCCCATGTGTGTACATACCCCAAGACATTAAAAGCATTCATGCTGGTATGAACAATTTACGCTCTCATGTATCAACAATTCCAAACCAGAGCAAACAAAATAACCGAACAACTGATAAAAGCTAAGTGCAGAACATCACATTTGTTCTCAGCAAGAAATCTCTCCGTTTCGATGATGCCCAATGAAAACCAACCCTAAGCGCCATGCTGCAGAGCTGATTTCAGACTTAATGCTCATGTCCATCTCTCTCCGCCTTTGCTTTCCCGCCCCCCAGAGATGGAGTACCACAGATCATTCAAAACATTCATTTTCTCCAAAAAAGAAAAAAGGAAAATCACAATTTTGTATCTTTATTAACAACACTACCCTGATATAGCTAACAATGTATCTCTATTCCCCCCCCCCCACCCCAACCACACTCCTGCCCCAATGCCAACCTCCTTATGCTAATGCAGTGAGAATATTAGGGCTGTGGCGTCGCCGTCGGAAACTGAGGCTAGGACTGCGACTGAGGCTGCGGAATCGTGACCTTGACCCCGATCGAGAGCGTGAACGGGACGAGTAGTAACTGCTGCTGGAGCTGGATGGGGGCGGAGAAGGACGATAGTAGGGGACGGGCCGTTTCCGGGCACTGCAACTTACAAAACAAATAATCATAATGGGCTAAACACATCAGCTTCCACATGTACAACTCAAGATCTTTTCATAACAGGGATGTTGCTAACAACTACCTCCATCACCTTCTCTATGGTAAATGCACTACAATTTCAGAATTATGAATCTAAATAGGGCATTAAGGGGTTGTAAAGAAGAAACAGTTTTCATTCGTTCACCCTAAAAACCACATAAAATCAGTTTTTATAAGCATTCATGCTTGAAAGTTCTGTTTTTTAAAAAAAAGGTCTAAGTCAAATTCTCATATCCTGATCAGAATCGTTTTAAGACTTGTATGCATACAGCTTCTACCGTCAAAGAACTCCCTTGTCAGATATCTTAGCAAATAAAATAACCTTCAGACTGCCCATCTTCAGAACAATAGTTTGTTTTGCAATGGCAGGAACTGCAAATAAATGTGGGTTTTTTCACTCAAGCAAGGACTGGACCATTAGCCAGTCAGAATTTTGTAAAAAAAATAATGCTGAAGCAATATCCACCATTTTCCACTCAGATGTTTTTATTGAAGCTGTGAACACTGATTAACATAACTTTTAAAAAATAAAGGCCAGTGAATATGTGAATCAAGACATGCAATTTAAAAAAAAAAAGCTCTATACTACATAAGCAAATACAATAGCCACATATGACAATGCAATCACATGCAAATAATGCGCTGAACATGGAACACAAACATTTCACTAGACTGGATGGTAGTCTGGTGTAAACAGAACAGTGCCCCTTTCAGCTGTAGGCAAGAAGTGGCAAGCCACATGTATGAATGCTAAAGATTTCTGACTGGTGAGCTGAAATGTTTAAAAGTTTACATTTGTTGAGGTATGTTAGAAAGAACCATTACAAAGACCAACTGTTTATTACTACATCAGGCTTTAAATAAATGCAACTGTTAGGGGAGGAAGAAAGGTGTTACTTCCATAGTTATTCAAACATCATAAGCCATGCGAATGAATGTTAAGGCTATAAATCAGAGCGCAATGCTGTTAATGTAGAAAAGTGGGATGCTATATACCAGCTCTGGTATGGTCTTCATGGTCTAACGGTGGGTATGACGATGGTGGTGGGCAGAATAGTAAGGCGACCTCGATCTGGATCGAGACCTGTACCCCTGAGAATATGACCGTCTTCTGTGGTTTCTGTTGCGGCTTCGAGAACTTGACCTTTATACACATCAGGTATGGCACAAGCAAAAATAAGTAGAACACAAAACATAAGAAATCAAAAATTGCCAACAGGGAGCAAATGAAGAAACCAAAGCATTCAAACAGAATCATACAACATACTAAAACCGTGGATGTATAGCACTGAAAAAGAAACCCATTTAAGTTTATTCAAACTGAAAATACAAAGCACCTTTCTCTGTAAGATATCCCATATACAGATAAACATGCAAAACCATATGCCAGTCCGTTCAGGTCCACAAGTCCCCAAACTCACCCCCCCCAACACTCAAAAAAAAAATATATATATTTACACTTTTTTCCCTAACAGATCACAAAAAATTATAATTGACAACTTAAGTTGTATACACCAAAAGCAGAAAACTGAAAACACAGCAGGAAATAATGATGGCAAAGAGGTATGAAATTGCTGATGCTCAATAAGGTCACAACACCCCAACGTTTTGCCCTGCCCTCCCTGGGGAAAGACCACACATAAACACAATGTAACAGCAACCTAAAAAAAGAGAATGAGATCCTCCATCACCTGGTGATGCGACGTTTGTCCAGATGGCTGGGAGAACCGTGACGACGTCTGATGGAAGGGCTGCGTGATGCCCTGTGTGGCGTTCGATGTCGACTGCGACTGCGGCTGAAACTGCGGCTGTAGCTTCTGCTTCGAGAGTGAGACCTGGAGCGCACTTTCCTACATTTTGGTCAGAGGAGGGGAAAAACTTAAGTGTTTAAGCTCTGTCATAAATTTATTTTCTCTTCCACAAGATATTGCTGCCTAACCAAAGCACTTTCAGTCTAATTATTGTTATTCTAGCAATATCCAAGATTTTACGGTTCCATGAAGTGGTCTCTCACACAAAACTGCAATTTTAATTTTCAAAAACATCACATCAGAAAAGTAAAAACATTATGTTGACAAACCTTTTCTCAATGCTGTCTGACTTGCGAGATCTTGCCCTAGAGTGAGACCGTGACTTTGTCCTGGAGCGCTTTGGGGACCTTGATTTTTGATTTTTGAACTCTGATGAAGACAAACCTTTTGAAGTCTGTGAGGTGGTTCTGCTCTGCATGGGTGAGCTTGACCTACTTCGTGATCTCACTTTGGCATTCAACTTTTTCTCAGATGTCTTGCTGCGCCCATTGGTGTAACTGTGAGGTTCGTTTGACGGTGGATGTTTCTGTGCTGGAGAATAACTCAAGCTACGGCTGTGGTCTCGAACACTTTTCTTCTGATGTGGAGAGAGGTGGCCATTTTTCCTTGTGCTTGTTTTCTCTATCCCATTCCTGATTTAATTTTTAATGCAACAGAAACAAATGAAACAGTACGCAAAATAACACTTACAGAAAATATATTTTAAATGTTTTGTCACAGCTTACATTTTTTTCTCCATGAACCTATAGGTTTTCATTTCATAGCATCTCTCTTCCAACTTAAAATGACTTAAAATTCTTTTAGAAAAAAAATCTACAAAAGTATAAAGAACTAAAAGGTAAGAGGGTGTGCAGCAAAGTTGGAGATGACAAAACTATTTTTTTTCTCCTATGACTAACATGTTAAGGCCAATAACTGTGGTGGCCACATACAATCTAACCACCTTGGTTTTCCCCCATCACTGTCAGAGGAGCTGTCGTGTCGCTTACTGGCCGGGGTCAAAGCCCGAGCAGCACCTCGGCCTCTACCGGTTGCTGACAAAATCTCAGCATTCTTGCTTTGACTCTGTTCTTCCTCTGTCCCACTGAAAGCCGAAAGGTGGAGTAGAGGCAAACAAATGATAGATTTTTCCAGTGCCTGGCACCCTGGCCACAATTTTACTCCTTTTCTGACTTGATTCAAAAGCAATCAAGAATGACTAAATGTCCGTAGTTGGTGTAATGTTTCAGGTTGTTTGGTAAGGAAAAAGTACTGATCGCTTTTTAAAAATTTGTGTGGCATATAAAATGTGGATATGTTCAGACAACTGCTTTGCTGGATAATTAACTGAGTGGCAGGAAAAAACAAAACCAAATACCTGTTGCTTTCTGACGGACTGTCTGAAGCTTCATCAGAGCTTGAGGAGTCATGAGATTTCTTCTGGGATTTCTCATCCCTAAGGTGAAGCAACAACAACAACAAAAAAAATAACTTGATTGGGTTGTGTATCACGAATAATGGACTAAAAAAGGTACACTGGTCTTCTTCCCTGTAAGGAATTATCTATAATCTGTAATTATAACAAATCCACAGCAAATATGAAGTTCCCCCCTTTTCATTCTGTGGGTGGTTTTCGAATCTCTTTTAGAAACATTCCAAATTTTCAAACCAACCACCATGTCTACATCAGGCCTGGGAAAATGTCTGGTTAGAAGTCGCAGGATATCTTGTACACTGCCCTAATATGAACTGTCAAGTAACTTTAGCCACAGAAAGAGCTATGTGTGCCTCTCTGGATACATATACAGGTGCCATTTCCTGGTACAGGAATATGGGCAAACCAAATTAGCAACCATATGGTTGCAAATGTTTAGGCCAAGAAAAAAATTGTTAGGTTACCCAACCTACACTTTTTTGGCAATCCTAGTTTTTTTTCACCTGTTCCAAAAAAAAAAAGCCTTCATATCTGAGCTATTGTGGAGCCCACAAAAGGCTAAAACTTTACCCTAGGCCTAAATGGATACAAATCCATGAACTTTGTAAATTTTTTCGGTAGTATTAGAATGTGTTAACAAGAAATATATTATACCAACACCCCCAAGGCAATGGAAATTTCAGTGGAACATGGAATTTCTAAGGTTACTAGCAAGTTACAAGTTACTGAAAGGTTCCCATCCCTGCACATGCTGCAACAGCCTTATCTAGTGAGTCAGCATAAGCAGGAAGTAGACAAATGCTTTGGAGAGTTACCTTCTTTTCTGCTTCTGTCTGCTTTTCTTGGGCTTCCTTGTCTCAGACCTGAAAACAAAGACAGATCACTGATCAATACTTCTGCATGTGTGCCACTTTCCACATCCCACTGCTACAAAAGACCACTAAAATATAAACCAAAAGAAAATGAAAAGCAACTGATCAACCCCAAAATAAACGATAATGGTAATAGCTCTTACCATTTAAAAAAACTTTGTTTAGTTCTCAGGTATGGTGCAAAATGTTTTGTTCGACATCTGTCATACTGGGGATCTGCATGTGTTTCTGTTCTCTTCCCACATTTCCTATTATCATGGTTCACCAAACATTCTCCTACAGCTTGATTTATCATATCTAAGAACTGATGTGAATTGAGGATTAACAAGAAACCAGAGTAATTTCCGCCTAACAAATATTTTAGTACCGTTAGTGAAAATAAATGCACAAGCATATAAATATAGCACAAGGGAAACTCAACAACCAAAACACAAGGAAGTGCAGATGTGATCACCATTCTGGAAAACAAGTAGACTTTTTTTTCCTCCCTTACCTTTCTTGTTATTTGGTTTTTAGTCTCCAGTCAAGCCTGCCTCAGCATTTAAAGCATTTTCATATTTCTAGGTGTAAAAGATTTTGAAAATGAGACACAAATCTGAATAGCAATAGGAAGCCAAATTTGCACCAACTCCAAGAGATGAATTTTAAGAAAAGTTGAACCATCTGTCTACTTTATGCCCTTCCTGGTGATCACAGATAATAAATCTGCCAGTGAAAACTGCCAGGATTTTGTTATCTGAGCCTTTTTAGGCCAGAACTTCTCTAGACAATGCAAGATGACTGGTCAGCACATGGGGAAAAAAAAACGGATTTTGTGTTACAAGTGACAGCAAAGATTGCGAAAAAAAGATTGTGCCACACCACACCTGCAGTTAAACAGATCATCCCTTTAATCTTTTTATGTTTATTTTAAAAGATTTTTTTAAAATCAGCAGTAACAAAGACAAAAAGTTATGCTGCTGTTGTGTACACGTACATGTTTAGATATTTAAATATGCACTCTGGATATTTTTGTTAGCGACTGTACACTGAATAACAACCACAGTCACCCATGATGAAGATGAGAAAAGAAAGTCAGGAAGGGTATGCTGCTACAGCTTACCTTAGCACTGAGATCAATCAAGTGTTTGTGGGCAGTTAAAAGATCATAAGAGTTGGATAAGTGAGTTTTTCTAAGACACACACAGGGCAAGCGCATTTTTCCTGTTACATTATAAAACTGGCACTAGATATCCTATAAGCACTAGTATACCAAGCTGCAGCATTTCTGAGTAATCTGGTCAAACATATCAGCCACAGAAACATTTCAAGTAAATCAAAAGCTGCAGAGAGTGAAAGAGAGGGAGAGGAAGAGAGAATATTCATGGCCATTACATTTGCACCAGCAATCCAGGAACAGATTGTAAAATAAATTTAGAACACGACATTGTTTACACGAGAAGTTGCCAAGAAATGTATAATCACGCTGCAAAGTCTGAGTCAAGCTGCTCTCATGCTTTGTCATGTGCAGGCTCCATATTTTCAGCATTAAAATCAAAACCACTACACCCGCCATGTGCTATTCTTCTACATGACTAAATGAAGCAAAGATCCCTATTACCCATGCTCACAGGTATGGCGGACACATGCTCTGCCTTTAATAATGATTACGTGTAGCAAAGATCATGTGATTACCATCACAGTTTTCAAATTCATCTGCCTTGCCTTAAAGTTTTAAATATACCAAGTACTGACAATTTGTCATTCATATAAGGAATGCAACAGAAGTGTGTTAAACAGTGATGTATTTCGAGTACAGGAATGCAATGAAGTGATGAATGAAGTGTAATGAGTTAGAAAAAGAAGTGACATATTAACAGAGTAGGAAGGTATGAAGAAACTAGAAATATATACAACTTTCTCTTAAGTCATTTTGGCAAAAATTCCTTCCAAAAAATCTGAAAATTCGCAGCCTATACACTCCTGCAAGTTATTATGGAGCATAAAAGCTAAGAGATATGCTTTTATGAAACTGAGAAACCATCAGAATAACTACTCACTAAAATGACATGATAAACATCAAACCATTCCGCACACTGGAAAATAAAAGTCTGACTAATATTACCGTTGTGTTGTTTATAATTTAATGTTTATGTCTGGGAACAAAAGAAACTGTCACATTAATGTCACAATTAACATCATGGCATTTCAACAATAAGAAATTGCATTTGGATATATATATATATTTTTAAATCACAAGGGGGGAAATATGAACCTGACACAACCACCTAAAATTAAATTTCACATGCATCTGCAAATGTCACGCAGCTCCTTGGGTCTGTTAAACATCTCTAGTTGCAAGTGAAACAGGCATATTTCATTAATTTATAGACCTTTTGTTTGGTAACAAAAAAAGTTTATCTGTATATAGCCAATCAGACAGCAGGGCTATGTATGACATAAATGACATCTGAAACAAGACATATATGACACATAGCAGACAATTTCAGACACTTATCTAGAGGCATGCAAGTTTTGCCTTAATAGAGCTTAAACCAACACAGATGTACCGGGCATGAATGAGAAAGCAACAAGAAAGCAAAAAGAAAAATTTTAAAAATCAAAAGCTGTTACCTCCTTCACTGAGTCTGACTGCTAAAAATCCATTTTAGAAATCAAATTCTCTAGACAGCAAGACACAATTAAACTCGAGCAACTGCTAATAGCTTAACGCTGTTTATTTTCTTGTGTGGTCCTATGCTGGTATGAATATTTTCCACTATGAATAGAAGTTACAGCTATCACCCATAGTTGGTAACATTTCTTTAGGAAATTTGTTACTGTAAGAAAAGGATGCTAAGAACATTTCATGCCATAACCCTGATCATGAAACTTCTCTAAAGATATCTTTAATTACAGAGAATACATAGTCCAAAGGCAAAGAAGAAAGGCAGCATAATAAAGTTTCATGGGTGCACCACAAAGTCCCCTAGCCATGAACCAAACAACACTAAATGCGCATTCAATGCAAGTTCAGGTTAGTACAACTACAAGCCCACCATATGCTGATGTGGACACACCTGACCGGAAACTTTTAACAGTTTGTAGTTCATAAGTTATTCTCTTTTTATATTCAAAACCTTTTCTCTAAGGCTCTGTTGCAATCCTTAAGAATGAGTTTTGTGGAAAATGATTTAGATCTTGCCACATGCCCAGTGTTAAAAATTTCATGAGAATATACTCTTCATTTCAATGCTAGATTCAATGGGAGTGCATTCAGCCCTATGCAGCTTTATATATGTAATAAAAAATTGCTGACATGGACTTTTTCTAATGGAATTTTGATAAATAAGTTAATTCACACGAAAGCCATGGTCAGTTGAATCCACCCAGAACAAATAGTCAATATATATATATATATCAACAAGTCTCAGGTAAACAGCAAGCAAAATGCTGAGGTAAGATGGCTATAAAGCTGTGAAATACTAGGACATATGCTTTTAAAAAAAATCAAGGAAAACCATTTCTGAAATTTGTTTTTCCTACTAAAATTTGGTCACACACCCTCCAACCGCAATTGGAGATAAGGCAATCTGCACAAGAACAAGCATGCAAACGTCCACACACCTAACATACAGCCCTACCCTCCCCTTCTTTGCCACCTCCACCACAGGCTTTCTTCAAGACCTGGTTTTGCTCATGAAGCCAGAATACATGTACTCACTCACGCAAACTGACAGAAAGCACAGCACACACAAACTGCCATGAAGTCAAAACCTTTTTTCCTGGTG
>SMGT01010506.1:467257-510839 GCA_004794575.1 Lanistes nyassanus
TAACGGTGTAAGGGAGGTAAACCTTATATTATTGTGAAGCTCTATCGTCGGTTGTTTCCCCTGCACTGTCTAAATGAGTTTCGGAAACAGTTTCGGCTTGCCAAACGAGGTTTAGTGTAGTGACCCTCCAGGTCTACTTCCGTCGTTCACACTGGATCTACGGGTTTAATTTGTTGTGTGTTGTTTTGTGTGCAAAAAGTGACTGTATTTGGGACCAAATAGTAAGTAGTATTTAATATTTTCAACTAAAAAGTATTGTTTCCATTGTGTTGCCGAAGAATAGATCTTTCTAAATATGTAAAATATATTGCTGTGAGTGTGGTAGTTTTTAAGCGGTAATTTTTTTTAAACGTTAAATCTATGCGGCCTCTATGCGGCCTCTGGGGTTGCTAGCCCTGCGGGTCCCTACGGGGCCAAAGAGTTAAAAGCAGCATGTAGCACATCTATAGCACACCTGCCAGTGACACAAGAGGCTCCTGGGCTCAGATTGTATCTTCTGAACAGTTCTTTCTCTTTATGTGGCACCATTGTACAGAGCTGGTCATCAAGGGGGTTTTCTGTGGAAATTCTAGCTTTTCCTCCCCCTTTTTTCTCTTTCCTAACAACTTTTCCCTCCTACTGTCATAAGGTACCCTTTGTTGCTGACTTGACAGTAAACAATTAAAAACTGTTTACTGTTTCACAAAAAGCAGAGCATGCATGCTAGTAGTCTGCAGCTGTTACAAGCTGTATGGAAATCACTATAATGCTGGCAGGCCAATGGTTAGTGGTCATACTGTTTTGAGAAGCACTGACAGCACACTTCAATCCACCACGTAAAAGCTGCCAGAGCACAACTTCGACAATGAATGTAAACAAAAAGTCTTGCAAAATCTTTCACAGTGCTCCCATCTTTCTAGTCTGCGGACAGGATGGTAGCCTTGCATCCTGCAGTCAGACCTGACCCCAGTGCTGGCATGAATTAATGATGGAGTGTGGAAGATGAGCAAGGAGAGGACCAGGTACCTGACTTAGCTGCGGAAATTAATTTTGCCGTGGTCATACCTTTCTGGTTAATCTTTCAAAGCCCCCCCCCCCCCGAAAAAAGTCTCAGGTACCCTGTTGTCTCCACCCCCTACCCATCCACCCACAAATTCAGTTCCGACACAACATAGGTAGCTACATATGTAACGGCAAAAAAGATGGTGATTTATCTGCCAAAACCAAACCTTCTGAAGCAAAAGGATGGTATGGCATCGTGTATGTGTGCCAGTGCCTGGGAACATTTGAAACAAACCACAGATCCCAGAGGCTGTTCTGTGGTGTGCTGCCCGTGGTCTGCAGAACTAAACATATCCAAGACAGTGATACCATGAAGCCAGACTGCTAAGTCCACTTCACAGCAGTGCTGGCACTAGGTCCCTTAATCTTGAAAAATGTACAGCTTGCCCTGAGACATCAATTATTTAGGAATGGACACCGAACAGGAAACGCCTCTTTGAGGTAACAGTTGATGGGCAGATGAATTCCCCTGCTTTCCCCCCTTCCCCACTCTCACGCTCACTTGGCTCTAAAATAAATGGAGCTCAGGCCAAACAATAAAAAGTTTTTTTAAAAAAAACCTTCAAGCAAAAATCCTAACAGCTTTCATGCTGAGATCTGACATACGCAACATGAAGAGAAGGTCCTTTATAGAAATGTTGGTAGATAAAAGACTGAATCACGTGCTTTACAATTTCAAGTGTTTGCTTGCTTGCAGGTGCAAATATAAATTCCTAACTTCAAAATAAAGAAAATCAAACTGTACTTAGTAATATGAGGATTTTTTTTTTTAGGTTGCTGTGGTTTAAGTTTCATTACTGACAAAGGCAGTCTATATGATTCTTGAGATTTTGAAGAAAATTAATGCAGTGTTTTCTGCATAGAAATGCAACACACAACAAGGTTATAAGCATCAGAAATGTTTAAGTTTACAGGTACAGCAAAATGCCTCTCTGATACTTTGCAAATGCTTGGGGCAAGTGCAACAAAACATGATGAACCAGCCTGATGCCATGATGAATGATCCGATAAGAACTGTAGCCAGGTTAGCTAGTAGTAGCCCAAATGTATAAATGGTCTACTTAGTAAAAAAAAAAAACCCCCAACCAACCAAACAAGATTCTCATGGTTTTGGCCCATGTCAGTATGTGACATGTAATATTTGTGTCTCTTTACTGTTACATGAGTCTCCCTGCAGTCACATGCCTGTTATGAACTGCTCATGGCTACTTCTAGAGGCATAAATGTCAACAAGCCAAGGAGAAATTCACCAACTTGGAATGGAGATGAGTAACAAATACACACTGCCATCCGTTCCTTGCACGGCTATTAACACTCTGCAATAATAACATTGTGATACCATAAAAATATTAGCCAACGATAAGACTTAAAAATCCTGTGCTCCTATGCTTAAGTGCAAGCCAATAAACTGAGATTTTTAGGCCAAGGAGGCACCACAGAATCTGGTAAGGCCATTACAATTAAAAAGCACTGCAAAAACCAATAAAAAATTCCATGTCTCGAAGGATGCTGAAGAAAGACTGTGTGTGTGTGTGTGAGAGAGAGACAGAGGACCTTTCACTCCTGTCCCTTCAGCTCTTGAACTTTTATGGCAAATGCCTGTTCTCCACAGAATTAACAACCTCAACTCGCCTTGCAAGATGATCATCCATCATGGTTATTCTAGTTCATGAATCACCAAGGGTTTTTTTTTATGTTTCCAGTCCTCGGGAAGCCATGGAGGTGATATCCAAATTTGTAAATAAGCAATATGGTGTATTTCCCAACACCCTCAGTGTTTCCCAACACTCAATCATGCAGGCAGAGTGGCAGACGTACGGTGACAGCAGTACAGAAGTGCAATAACCCTATCAATTACACATGAATTTCTCTTGGGAAGACCACTTTCACATTACTTGGTCTTTGCCTTCTTCTCACGCCATACGGCTAGTGCTGGTGACAGGGTCAATACAACTCTCCCAATGAATATTTTACTCAAAAAAGGGGAACAGGGGTGCGACAAATATTCTTTTTAAAGCTGATTTTAAGATGCTTCATTCTGAACTGAAGATGAAGATCCAGTACTTAAAGATGGTCGACTGCAGGGTCAATTCTGTTTTGATAAGTACGATAACTCATACAAAGTTATTCTACATGCCTGTGAGGTATGATTGGTCATCAATGGCATCAGCATCACACAATAAGCGCAGAAAATTAAACCGTGATTATTGCTCCAGACGAAACTGTTATAACAGCAGAAAAAAACTGGATTGCAGTGGAAAATCCTTCCATACTTCTTCCTACTGATGAAGAAAGGGAAGTCGAATGTTGTGTTCCACTGAACTGGAATTATGCTGCAGAGTGGATTCGGTGTTTTACATTGTGTTCTCATGTTAACTGTTAACTTAAAGTTTTGTTCATCATTGAAAGACATGACTGTTTGGGTAACAGAACCACACAAAAGCTGTTACAGTTGAATGCAACACAGTCCATTTTCTTCACATTTTAGATGCAAACGATGGAGGCTAAATTCCAGGAAGAGCACCTGATAAGCAGCACAGGTAAGAGCAAAAGCCTGCATAGTTTGCAGTGATCACTTTGAATTCAAACACTGTGCTGACTCTATTTGATGTCCCAAATCCTCTACTACATTTTGAAATGAAAAGACCCAACGTGAATGATAAGAGGGCTGTAACTGTGACTTGAGCAAACTTGGATCCCAACAGAAAATGACATAAGGGCAGGTCTGCACAAGGTAGCTTTAGGACTGTTTAAAAAGGTCATGGTGTCTGCATCTCATTTCAGTGTGCGGTGCGTTTTATGACAGTGATAATTTTACTTTAAAATTCAAACATTTTATTTGTATGTCAGATTTACATTTAGTGCCAAATAGGAAATATTAATGCACTCTTGACATTACCTGTGTTTGGTAGAGGTTTGGAAGAGTCTGCAAAAATTACTCCAAGAAATTGTATTTGAGAGGTATAATTTAAGGCTGTTTGATTTACTTTTAACTGTGAAAAGTAAATTAAATTAAGTTTTTTATGAGGTGATGACAGACTGCTTAGTACACTAGTGGAAGAAAGTTTTGTTCTTTACAAAAATTGCTACATTTCTCACTTGAGGAAACAGACCAAAATTTGCACAGATGTAATTGTACTTACCATGAAACTAATGATAAACTTTATGTCTTGCTTTCTAGTAGCTATATTGGTTTTGACTGCATTTTGGATTAGTCCTGAATTAATAGCCATGGCTGTATTTCAGTAATAACATCAGTGGTCTGAGAAAATATCCTTGCATGACATACAAAAAAAACCTTCCAGCCATTGGAAACCTAAACACTGCCCAATGGACTAATTTGTGTCCCCTAATATATTTTACAGCCTTTAGTTTCTTTCCAGAATTATGGCCTTTCAAATCCACAGTCCTCGTGTACTGTATTGCAATACTGGAGGCAAAATGCACAACTGACAACTGAGCAAAACAAAATGCTCCATTCGTCTGCCTATTTATTGTTGTCAATTTATGGGAAGCACACAAATTCTGTGCTTGACCTGCACATGTGTAATTAATACTGACTCTGAACAGACCAAATACATTTTGAAAGGAATGATATTGTTATTATTAGTGACAATCCAATTTTATTGTCAATTTTGCTGAAAATCACATACACATGTATCTGCCTAAGAAAAAGTTATTATAGTTAGAAAACAGAGATAAGAAATTCACAATATTTATCTCCCAGTCTGGAATGACATTGTAATAGAAAATGTATACAAGGAATGAGAAAAAAAGAGAATAGCTCAATAAGATGAATGTTTTTGTCTATTATTTCTGTGCAATAAAATGCATTTTTTATTTTGTTCCCCTACAACTAATTTTTTTAAATATTTCTAATTCCATTAAGGATTAGACTTTACTGCAGGGTTGTTACGGAGCGTGCTAGGCGTGAAAGTGATTGTAAGCGTGCTAGGCGTGAGAGTGATTATAAGCGTGCTAGGCATGAAAGTGACAAAAAGCGTGCTAGGCGTGAGTGATCAAATACGAAAGGTGAGCGATGTTTGAGGTTTTAAAAAGACGGAGTTAGGACGAGAGAAGGGGAGAGAGAACACACGAGGCATGGAGGATAGGTCGGAGAGTTGTGTATTCAATAAATGTTGTTGATGAGATGCGGGATTCGAGACACGCTCACAGAGTGCTCGAACTCAGAAGAAATATATCTACGAGAACCAAGCCTCGGTGTTGAAAACGAGTTTTAAATGGGGCGAAAGATGAATGGACTTCTGGCACTCTACAGGCCATCCAGATACGCATTGGCGAAAAATTGACAAGAAAAATGGCAAGTAGCTGACAGAGAACAAAGACCGAACCTGACCACATAACAAGGGTCTTTCACACTTAATACTCAATGTCTTCTGCTTCTAAGCATTCTAGCCCTGCAAGAAGGGAGTCAGGCAAGCATCCTTAATAGAAAGAAAATCGATTCAACTCAATCACACGTCATGAACATGGGAAAGGCAAAGAAAGGGAGGCTGGGGTTCTAAGTCAACATGCTAGTTGAACATTAGCTCCCTCTGACAAGCTACTTCCTGCACAATGAATGCCACGAAATAATAGACCCACCTCTTTGAGAGAAAAAGGGAGCCATTCATGAAGTGACAGACTCCAAAGGAATTACCTTGCCCACCCTCACCAATTCTTTCCAAACCAAACATATTTTCTTTTTTTTTATAAATCATTAAGCACCTTTCCAATTTTGGGGTTGTCAACACAGGAAGGGAAAAACTGGGAATGTTAAATGGACTGAAATGAGGTAACCACTGTGGTGGGCTGTAATAGCCGCTTTAATCAACACTAGTCTGACACACTGAGGTGGGAATCACTGTCACAACAAAAGAAACTTCATCAGATCTAAGACACCAAGATGGCAGCATTACTTTCTGGCTACCTGCTGCTTTATTATCTGGCCTCACAGCCAGGAATACCTGAGAGAAGGGGCAAGGGATTTATTTTCAAATTCATAAAACTGTCAAACTGTAGGAACTCAAAACTTTCTAGTGTCTGAATGTGAAACAAAATTGACTAGCAGTAGGAAATACACATTTTCTAGTGTCTGAAACATAAAATTGACCAACAGAACCACAAACTTTCTAGTGTCTGAATGTGAAACATAAAATTGACCAACTGTAGGAACTACAAACATTTTAGCATCTGAAACATAAAATTGCCAAATGTAGGAACTCCAAATTTCTATCATCTAATGACAAATCTGATTTGGATGGAATGTTGGGTTAGAGTAGTATGCATGTTATGGCACAACATGCATTCATGGGTGTAAAATGTGGCACCATTGTTTGCATGACCAGATCATTCTACTTGCAATGCACATCAAGATATTGATATATTTACTGCTTTTAAAATACCAATTAAGCCTTAAAGAAAATGCCTGCATGTGTGATACTACAAGTACTAATTCTGAGACAATCACAACTATGATCGGCAATTTACATCTTGTAGGGTGTCAAGAGTCATGGACTTCACTGGTAATACCTAATGGTGTCCAGCAGAGAACAGACCCTTTCTCAAGCTTCAGAGAAGAGCAACATCCCACCCTAACCACTGTTTAAGATTCCATGCAGGCCTCACCCTCTTGTGGCAGGACACAATATCTGATTGAATCAGGCCTACTGCTGCTAGCCCTTCTCTCACAAAATGAAGTTTACACTCTTAGGTCTCATGTGTTGTTTATGCTTTTCAATCACTGGCAGACCAGTCTGGAAATACTCCCTCCCACAGTGTGGCCCTCCCATTCAGTTAGTTCTGTCTCACTTGCGACAACTCCAACTGCACAGCACAAGATAAAATCCTGTGCCCCTTGTGTTCTTGTACTAACATCACCAGATGCTGGCTTTTATTCTGGCCCCATTGGCTTGATAGAAGAAGTGAATTAGCCGATGTTGGTCACACACTAGCTCTTGAAATAACTAGGTTTCTTGATCTGAACAAACATTTGCCTTGGAAATTAAGTTTCTGACCCACACAACCCCAACGGCAAGAGGCCAGCATTTCCAGACCTGCTCTACACATCCTGACTCCACTTCTCTTCCTGAGAGTTGACGGTCCTGAGGACATAGTGTGAACTCCCAGCATCTGCCTCTAGGCCTCCTAGATATCGCTGCCAAGGAATGGCTTTCCATTTCTGGCCGCATGTCCCAGCTCTTCACCTCAAGGACAACCCCAGGATAACAAAATCCAAGTCAATATTTGATAATGAGACTGTGGAATCTGTGGTGGTGCTTTGCAGGCAATTTTCAAGTACTGTAAGCTAAATGTCAACAAGAAGGCACTTTCTGAGTTATTGGAATTTACTGTTCACTAAACCAAGACTCCAAGGTCATGCTCCCATGCTTATATCAACTTCAGGCTTGCTCAAACCTTAAAAATGGTCCAAGTTAATTTTAACAGATCCATTGGTTGCCAGTTCCAGTTTATAAGCAGCAGTTACCTTTACCTAAGCACAACTAGGAATCCAAGCATCAAAAGTGTCAAACATCTGTATAAGAGAAAAATACTGCCTCTTATTCTTAATACCTTTGCTGTGTATTCTAAAGTAAGTGGTCCATGATGAGCCAACAGAACAGAATGAATTCCAAGTCTTCTTGCCCATTATCCCTCCATTCAATCACTCCATGTAGCCTCAGATAATTCATCTGATCCTAATGCACACCACAAACACCAAGGATACTCACTGCCAGCTGTTAGCATCCAGTCTAACACTATCCATGTTGTCACAGTACTATGCTGTATGACACTGTCTAACACTGTCCATGTTGTCACAGTACTATGCTGTATGACATTGTCTAACACTGTCCATGTTGTCACAGTACTATGCTGTATGACATTGTATAACACTGTCCACGTTGTCATGGTATTATGCTGTATGACGTTCTTTACAATAAAGCCTGACAGTTTTATGAACATTCCTATGGTTAAAGGGGATGGGGAATCATGAGAGTGGCACTTGGATAGATAAAGTACAGACTGAAAAGGCATAAGCTGTATGTATGTTATATATAATACCACAGATGCTACACAGCAACCAATTCGATCTGTCTGATGGCTAGTGAATGACAAATCAAGTGACGATGTCGTAAGCTGTGCATAGCAACTGATTGCTTGTCAGCATGGCTGAGTACTATGACAAGACGACATTAGTTTGCGACAGAGAGAGATTACACAGCAGCAAGAGCAGAGAGGTAGCAGACGACAGTGTCACGGAAACGTGCCATGTAACTACAGATGCGATAGTGAGTACACTAGTTTGACTACCCTGAATGTTGATGAAGCGCTAAATCAAGCATCGATTAACCCACGTTTGGGGGAACACACGCTCACTTTGAAAGTTAGTGGACTGTTGAGGATGAGAGAATATTGCAGATGGCATGAAGGACAGTGACCAAGCGAGACAAGGACGGAGCAATACTATGAGTGCCAAGACACCATAGCAGAATCTTTCATCTGCACTGGGAGGCCGAAGGAGAATCGGCCTGGTTTTGTGTGTGTAAGCCCTTCTGCTAAGACGGAAGGTAAGCCAAACCGTTCCATAGGAGTTTTTTTTCTATTTTGTAACCCATTTTTATTTTGCACTAGCTCTGAATACTATAGTATATACCAGTAGTACTATACTACAGTAATGTGTGCACCTAGGGTTTTTCTTTCTGTGTGTTTTTGAGGCTAGTTAAAGTCAGTGCCTCCTGGTGAAGCATCTGAACCCCGAGTGACAGAACATGTTCGGGTAGCTACGAACTGTGACATGGCAGCTGCGACGTCGATGCACGTGCCACGTGTTCCTGTAGACAGATTCAGCTGGGGCAACCTTAGATGTTATTGCCGCTAGATTGTGGAGGAAACAGATTCCCCCCAGTTGAGAAATATCTTGTGTGATTGTCTCTGTGATGATACCTGATACCTGGACTGAGTGCCGCCCCTAAAAGAACTTTGAGGATTGACTGAGAAAGTAGTGATTTCCATGGCTAAAAACGTTTTACGTTAGCATCCCAGCAGAGTGACGCAACATTATGTGACCTGTGTGGATAGACACTTTAAATAGTGACTGAATTTTGAAGCCGAATAGTTGTTAATGTTTCTGGATGCTGGACCCGAGAGGCTTTGGGCTTATAAAGTCTGAGACACTAGAGATTACAGTGTATGTCAATGCGACATCCATCATAAAATAGTGTGACTATTGTAAAGGACATAAGTTAGATAGGAGAACTGATAGGAAATACTAAATAGTAAAGAGTCAGATTTACTCTCACTTTGAAATCCTTTGTGGATAGTCTTGATAGTAACAACACTTTGATATCCTTGTGGATAATTACTTTGATAGTAAGTCTGTGTGACAACACTTTGAAAACCTTTGTGAATAATTAGTCTAGTTTTTTTCAGTCTGTGTGAAAAACACTTAACATGAAGGAGAATCAGATACAGTAAGAGTCTCGAAGATTGACTCAGGAGATTGATCTTTTGTGAATTGACTTTTTTGCACAAAACATGAGAAGAGGAAACACGATCGATTAGTACTGTGATATTTGCAATAGATGAGAGAGAGAGCAGTCATGACGTTAGTCAGATAGTTTATGTAACGGCTAATAGTAATAGTCATGATGAACTGAGCCTGTTGCAAAAGCGAAATTATCAGACTGTGATGAACTACGAGTTCAGGGTGTTGAACTCAAAGTGACACTGATGTCACTGACTGATTACATCATAGGTTGATTGTTTCAGTCTCTTCAGTTTTCAGAGAGACCCATATGCCATATATGTTGATGACAGTAGTGTAAAATGCCAATGCGGGTACATCTGTGCAATGGTGTGTGTTTGTTGTTGATGGTTGTGAAGTAGATGTTCGATACAAGTTTTGATACGAAAGCGTGCACTGAGTGGATTGAAGAGAGTAAAAGTGGTAAAAGACTGAGACCAAGAGTGTCTGATAAGGTTAAATAAAAGAAAGGCAGGGTCCTTAGAAAAATCTACACCTCTCTCGTGTCTAGTGTTCACTGTGTGGTTAAATGGTTCAAGATTTATTAATCTCTGGATCCCAGATGGGTATGAGAAAATAAGGTGGTGCCGTGGTTGGGGGGAATGTAAGGAAGGGTGAGGGGGTTTGCCACAACCAGAAAAAGACAAGTTCAAGGGTTACAATGGTGGAACAGTATCAAAAACATAGTACATGATTTTACCTATCATAGTTACTCAGCTCTTTCCTGATAACTGCAATAAATTTCAATACATTTGTCATTTTTTTCTTGTTTTTACATTAAATAGATAGGACATCAAACTTTACAGAATTAGGGTGATGATGGAAAAAATGGACTTGTATATTTCTTGCGATGTTCAGGAAAAAAAAAAGGACAGCATAAAATATAGTGGTGGAAGTCGAGTGTAAGCGAACATGCCCACGCCCTTGATCGTCTGGTGTGTGAGTGGATGGCGAGTGAGGTTGTGACAACCAAAAGCAATCAGCTCAGTATGGGTATCTCTAAATCTGATAATGAGCATTATAATGTGCCAAACAATGACTCTCAATTCCTACTTCTGTAACAAGTTTTTTGTTGTTGTTGTTTTAAGCATTGCTACACATTCTGTCATAAAGTACAGTAAAATCTCCCATACAAGACTTTGAAAAAAGCAGCCAAAATCTTATAATGGAGGGTATGTCTGGCCATGCCAAACTGTTGGTACATGAGCTGTGATAGATGAGGTGAGAAATAAATACATCTGCATGTCTACTTGTTATGGCAAGAAATTGCAACGTGCTTTGAAATTATTTTATTTACCAATAAATTACTTTATCTCATCTAGTTTCATCCTACCAAAGATCATTAAAACTGACTCTTTCTTTCTGATCTTGCAAATTAAAATAACTGAAATATTTCAATAAAAAAAGTAGTGCTAAAAAAGACACACAAAAAAGTCTTGCACTGATGTCATTCTTGTCTGAACCTACACAATCTGCCTTCTGCTTTAAATCCTTAGTTAGCTTCACACGAAACTCTCTTATGCAGTCCCAAGACTGAACAGAGAAAGGATACCCAATTCCTACAGCCCATCCTTTATTTCACGTGTAGGCCGCTGTAATCGGTTATCACTTCTGTTGTGATCAAACATATGCTAGTCTGTTGTGATCACATGTACTCTGGTCTGCTGAGAGTGTAAACCTTCGCTAGGCTAGAAAGTGTGAACGAGATCTCTTGAGTCACAACTACTGTCTGCCTGACCTAGTAGAATTTGAAATAAGACTTTCAGGAATAAATTATGTCAAAGTTGTTGATGTACATTGTCGTACCAAGAAATGTCTGAAAGATGTGCAAGTCGTAAATTGCACTAAATAGGTACTTCCATCAGTGAATAGGGATAGTTTTCTGCCTCTGTCTTTAGGACCTGTCATAACAGCATGGCAGTTTGCTTTGAACTAAGTATCAAAGGTAGAAGTCGGTCACATCGCCATCTTGAGGTGTTAATGTGATGCAGTTCTCTCCCAGTACCCACCCCACAGTTTACACTGGGTCAAACATTTCAGGTGCGCGCTGACTGGTGAAATCCCCTTCTTCCTAAGATCAATCAAGTTAACCAGCTTTGAAACTCACTCTAAATCTGTAGATCAGAGGACTCCAAGACTGGGATATGTAGCGCTATGTTGCAATTCTCACAACAAAGAAGTGATCCTGATCTTTCCAGAATAGTAGCCTACACAGGAATGAATGAAAGGTTGACCACCTGCAGCTAACTTAGCTTTCGCTAGGCTAGAAAGTGTGAATGAGACGTAACTATACTGCTTCTGCCTGATCTTGCAACTGATACTGAATCATGATCAGGATCGGGTGGCAGCCATTTCAGAGCAAAATTAAGCCATCCGGTGCATGTGATATTGAAATCGGTTTATTCATGGACCTGGGTAAGCTTACAATGCTAAGCCCTGTCCATCAAATTCCCTGACTTTCCCTGACTTTTTATGAAAATTTGTATTTCCCTGACATTCCAGGGACTGGAAGAGTCCATGACAATTCAGGTTTCTCTGATTTGTATGAGCTCTGAACTTAACTTTTTAAAAAATCCCACCAACAAAAACAAACACATAATCAAATGTTAATAACTCTTAAAACGTTAATGAAAGAAATCATGCACAGTGATGCTGATCGCACAACTTACAGTGGCCGCCCATGTTCATCTTTCTCCAGTGAGGACTCCGACACACCTTCCTTGTCCATCAGCATTTTGCGAAACATTGAAACTTTCTGTGTGATCTCCTCTGCAGAATACCTGCAATAACCACCATAGGATAACTGTTAACTGTCTTTTGAGGCATCTCTCATACAGTTCTGGTTTGGACTGCAATTCACTATGGTGGTCACAAAGTCTGTTAGCTATGGGTCTGTTAGCGATGTGTACTTTATGTACACCTATATGAACAGGAGTTATCAAGACCCATACAATCCAGCCTTAATCAGAATCATGAGAATGGGAGAGAACACACTTTTTAACCAAGTGCTGAAAGAACATTTAATCCCCATTTAATGTATATAAAACCACAAATAACTAATAAACTCTTTTATGTGTGTTTCTGCGCTTTATGTCTTTATATGATAATAATAACAACCAGATGGCATAGCAAGACAACCATTTGCTTGCTAGATCAGTAGATGGTGAATGCCTATGCAATTTATCTCTGACTCTTACACTTTTACAAGTCTAATCTCATCTGAAGATGGGATTGGTTATTCATGAATTGCTAATATCTTTCTGTACTTAATTATTTCTAAATATACCTGCTAGTTTTCAAGCTGCAATCCTTATTTTAACTACCTTTTCCTTAAAATGTACGTAAGTTATTAAATGTAGAAATAATTTTGCCCCCATAAATGTGGGACTGTACAGACTGAAATTGTCATACTTTCTCCAAAGTGCAAACTGTCCCTGGTTTAGGCATACATGTACAATCCAAATAAACTACATCTTTAAATTTAATGGAAAGATCAAGCCCTTAGACATACAGATGTTCAATTATAACAGCTACTGCCTGTGACCATTACCACCTTGATGTTGTTACTGAACTTCTGCTTTCATTATCTGTGTGCCTAATCATTAAGTTAAGAAGATGAGAAACCAGACATGGTGGGGCCAGCTGAAATTAGATAATGCAGTAAGCGAAAGAGCAGGGCAGGTGATTCACATGTTGTCACGGTGCTCCAATTTCAGTTAATTTCTGCATTGCATGCGAACAGCTAGCAATGATCTTGGCCAGCAAGCCCATCACCCTGTAATAATGGATATCTTCCCCCACCTCCACCCCACCAACAGACATAGCTAATCAAGGCCGAATTTTAATGAATGATACCTTACCAAAAACCAGTCACCAACAGGGACAGAAACACCCACAATTCGGATAATTTATTAGGTCTGCTGGTTCCAGCACCCATTCTGCTGGGTCGCCAAATTGTTTTAGTCGTAACTGATGCCGAGGTGATCAGAGTGGCAAAAAAACCATTTAAACCCGTTGGAAATGGGTCCTGCAACTTTTCAGAGTGTCTGGCTGAGATGGGAGGAACAACCTTTCCATTTCCGCACTAGATCATGGGAACTTGTAGTTGTATGTACAGTTTTATCACCTAGCCACATTTTCAAATAAAGTTCTTGGAGCTAATACCAACATTACAAATACTGATATGTAGATTATATCCATGTTTTCACTAAAGTGAACTGCATTGTAAAGAATAACATTTACGTAAACGAAAGCATGTTTTCTAGATTTTTGAATACAAACTAAACATGATCTTATTTCTGTATTTATATGAACAATATTTTTAAATAGAAAATTATAATTGATACCAAACAGAAAATGCTTACGTCTAAAATTGTGCATATATTTATGTAAACCCAAACTATTAGATTAAGTGCCTCTTCATATTATAGCTTTGCCATTGTTCAGGCCACTGACTGTTGTGGAACAGATCTTGGGAGGGGTGTTTTTCAGTATCAAATTGGGAACTTTTTTGTGTAAACAGATATTATGAAAACATCTTATATGGCATCTGAGTTTTTTTTTTAAATCTTGCAGTTCCTGTTGTTGTGTTTTGGTGGGATTTGTTTACTTTTGATGGGGGAGAGAGTGAGAAGCACCAACTTTCAATACTTTTATCCTAATCTGCAACAAGCTTATGACTTCAGGAAAATAAATCCACAGGGAAGTTAATAACTATAGAAAAAAAAGTATTCTTTGTATCACCCTACAGCTCTTCTTGGAAAAATTATAACACCACTAAGAAGCTTGCCATCTCTCTCAGTAGTCATAAACGCCAAGCACAGACGAAAACACTGGAGGAAATGCCCTAGAAAAGCCGCTGAAAGAGAAAATCAACATCAGACACTGCAAATGCAGCGAGAGCCAAGTTCCACGCAATATGCAGCAGCAGAGACTTGGCTGATCAATACGCGTAACACCAATGCAGACTGGCCCAAATGGAGTCTAGGGGAGAAGCACACAGCAGAAGTGGTGTGTCGCTTCAATGCTGTTAGGCCTTCATTCAATTTCCTAAGTCTGGTCAGCTATAATTTCTTCCTCTTGCTAATGGTAATGTCCTGAGCCAAGATCAACAATTCCACCAATTTGTCAGGAACAAAATAAAATACAGCAAATGGTAAATTGTAAAAGCATAAGGACCATGGGGGTGGGGGAGAAAAATAGAAAAAGGTTTACTTGAACTGCATTACAAGGAACATACAGGAGCATAAATATCTAGTGAGGAAAAGAAAGGTTCTAACATATGGCAGCAGGCACCTTTAACCTGCTATAACTGTATAAAGACTTGGGACTATATTTTGAGTTATGGTAAAAATTATATGCGTATGTTTTTGTTAATTATACTATTACTAAGTACATGTCCACATGCTGCCATTCCCTACATTTGCTAATGCTTTTGCTTATCCCCAGCATACAACAGGCCTTGTTTTGGTGTATGTTTTATGTAATGTATTATATAAAACATGCATCAATTTTTAAAAAAATATATATTCATATCGCATCAAAATAATAAATAGTAAGCCATAATATTGCAGCCCCCGTGAATAAAAACATTTTGATTTAAAACTAAGACAATGCTGTGCAAACTGACAAGTGCATTTACATGAACACATAATCAACTTTAATATCAGTACTTTCCAAATACAGAATACCACCGTAACGTGCGAATTTTTTCATCTGATACCCCTAAATAACATTAATGCAATGATTTCAGAACACACAAGAATACTTTTTGCAAAATAACTTATTCCATATTATAATCTAATCTATTAACTCTTTGGCGACACAGGCTAAGACCTATGTAGAAACCATAGAGGACGCATAGATTTACACGTTTTTAAAAAAATACTCCTTAAAAACTACCACACTCACACTAATCTAGTTTACATGTTTAGAAAGATCTATTCTTCTACATTCCAATGCAAACAACACTTTAAGTTAGAAATATTAAATAGTGCTTACTATTTGGTGCCAAATGTAGTCACTTTTTGCACACACAAAAAATTGAACCAAAAGGAGGTTTCACTGCTTGTACACTTCCCACAGGTAAATAAATCCAGTAATCAGGAGTATTCCACTTTGAATCTGTTGGTGAATGGTTCCACTTTGAATTAAAACATAATTCCACCCTCGTCTAAGGCGCTCGGGGCTCAGATGGAAGGTTCTCTTCGCACGTGTCGCCATTTTGAATGACGGAAGTAGACCGGCCAGTCACTGCACTAAACATCGTTTTGCAAGTCGAAACTGTTTCCGAAACTCATTTAGACAGTGCAGGTGAAACAAGCGATGATAGAGCTTTACAACGATACAAAGTTTACTTCCCTTATACCGCTAAATGCCTCGCTGCAAAGTTTTTAATCTGTCACATGTTTTCAAGGTGCGTGTCGTCTACGGTCTGTCGGCGTCACTTGATATGCGTCTGCGGTGTCGCCAAAGAGTTAAAGGGGAAATGCATCATTACAATCAAGAATCCAATACACTAACATGGCTTAAAAACAAGATGAACACTAAAACTAAGGGCTACCATTGTACTAAGACCCCTCCTCTGTACTGCTTCTCCTCTGTGTGTGGAAGAGCTAGAGGCCAGCTACTAGAGCATGTTGACTAGACCTGCAGGCAACTCCTGTGTTGACAGAGCATGATAACTGCCCTTCTGTTCCCCCATACTGTCCATGTTCAAAGGATGATAATGCAGGCTTTTACACCCAACATGTGGTACAACTGCCCAGGAAGATCACTATCAAAAGTCCCCACAGTTCTGCAAACAGATCTGAAGTTCTGCTGTGCTTCCCAATCTGTCCTAAATACCACTTTGTCATGATCAGTAAATTTTGTCTGCTGGCTAAATCCATCCTGTAAAATGCCCAGCAGTCAATCCCTCAGGATTAGGGAAGGTGTGTATGTGTGTGTGAAGCAGATATCTTTGGAAATATGATGGCAACAACACACACCCATCCATCTGTTTACCCTATCTGTGCCAAACGACTCAGCAGACCCAGGGACAAAGCAGAAATTTCTCATACTCTTAGAAGATGCAGCAACAAATGCACAAGTATCTTACACAGTAGGCAGACCCCGAAACAACACAAAATTCTTATAACTAACCAGGCTCAGGAAAAATGCAAAACTTCTTTCACTCACACAGAGGACCCAGCAGAGTTGCTACACAGGAAGCTGTCAGCCCCCCCCCCCCCCCCCCCACCACCAAAAAAAATGCACAGTGCAGAATTCTTTCACACACAATAATTCTCTATCAAAAAGAGTAATTGACTGAATGAGCAGACCCATGAACAACGCAGAATGCTCTTAGCAAGTCTAAAAACACAAATGGTGGTGGTGTTTACTTGAAGTGCCTATTTCCAACATCAGCATGCTGACAAATCCTTTTTAAGTATGTTATGCAACAATGCACACAATGTGGAATGAGAAAGGTTGAGCACTTTTAAGAAATATATTCTTATTAACAGTGGTTGTTTCTGTGTTACTTTTAATCAAATTTTGCACAAGTGTTTATGTCTTTACTGGGGGGGATGGGTACATGCAAGTATGTTCAATGTTGTTTTAGCCATAATATAAAATGGAAAGTGAAATTCGAAATTTACATCATCTAAATGGCACGTCAGAAAGCTAGAAACCATTAGCCAGACTAAACAGGAAAAAACAAGCTGTTGGGGTATGCAGAGACTGAGATGGAACATCACTGCATCAACTAATCTATTAGATGATATTATATACCCTGGAGTAAACTAGCATAAAGGAAAAAGGCGGTGCATGCAGGCAACTAGTCAACTATATAGAACAATACTTCAAGGACTCTTGCTAAATAATTATAAATTACGATTGCCTTTTTTTAAGTCTATCTTCAATGTAAGAAGGTGGCCATGTGGCAATGTTTTCTTTTTGCTTGTTGACTTTAGTTTGAGAACATTACTAAAATATTGTAACTAGACCAAAGGAAATATGTTAGACTTTAGAGCAGATCTTTAACTGTTCATTTTCCTAATAGTTCATAGCTATGACCTTCACATTACGTAAACAGGCAACATTCCTTTCTCTCATTAAAAAAAAAGGAGTACATGTATAAAATGTACACATGTCAATGTATTTCTACCCCCACCCCTATTGACTAAAGCTTGGATTTTTTTACAATTCCAGAAGAAGTGAAATATTAAAGACCTGAAATGTGATTTGAATTAGTATTTTAGTTTTCAGTTATGGCATTACACACGCCATATGGTATTCGCACCAAGGTTTCTCATTATTCATAATGGATTTATAAATATGAAATGGGATCTGCATTTTCGTAGTGGAGTAACACAGTATCAAACAGTTTAATGTTTCCAGAGCACACAAGGAAAATTAATTTGAATAAATGAATGAATGAATTGTTATCATCAACAAGATGAGCACCTACTTATCACTCTGCATGCCAAATGGCTCCAAAGAAAAATAAATCAACACCAAGATGTCTGTAACTAGTCAAGTAAGCAATATCTTTTGACATGGACTAAGACACACACACACAAAAAAATCAGCTAAGAATCCTTCTTCCACCAAACTGTACACATCATTTTGTTCATGGTCCAAGGGAGTGAATTCATGCTGATCAATGCTTCCACAGAGGTAATCTCTTTTTCTGAAAGCATCAAGTATCATGTCCTTAACGTATTTTAAAAATGTGTTGCTTCACTCTGTTTCTGTTCTTATGCCTACATAAGACTGATGTTAAGGAACCAAGGCAAAAGCAAAGGCCTCTTTATTATATGAAATGCAAAGAACAAAACAGAAAGAATGATTAAAACAAGTTTTGTGTTTGTTGTTGATGTGTTTGCTTCATTACTATTAGTAATAACATCAACCCTCTGGGTGCTGCAGCTAAAAATTGCAAAAACTGACACTGACAGCCTTGCAGAACAAGCTGGGGATTAAGAAGCTGAGTTCTGAGAAAAGTGACAACCATGCATGCATTACCATGAATGAAGACAAGATGAAAGAAGCAGAAACTTTTGAATATCTTGACTCTACCATGACATTAAGTAACAAGAGATCGAAGATTGACCTCAGAAGTCAAGATCAGACTAGCCCTTACCAGAGCAGCACTTTCAATTCAAATCTTAGCAAATTATGGAGAAATAGGAAAATCAACTTTTTCATCAAGATCAAACTCTACAAAACCCCAGTCCTCCTCATCCTGCTGTATGGCTGTGAAAGATGGAGCTAGAAAAAAGACCAAATGCTTCCACAAGCCCCTCAGAATCTCCTGGACGAACACAAACGTCTAGGTTTGCAACAAAGCAGACAGGCTGGTTGGTGCCCAGGAGCCTCTCTTGGCACCCTAAACTTATAAATGTTAATATGAAGAAAACAAAGCTGGCATGGTTCAGCCACAAAACATGTCAAAGCACATTTGCTAAGACCATCTTACAAGGCACACTGGAAGGCAGAAGATGGAACAGAAGGCAAGGAATGGACAGCACTCGGCATCCAAGTTGTACGGGTAGCAGAAGACAGGCCAGGATGGCAGAGGTTGTCAGAAGCTGCATTCAGTATATCCCCCTCTATGACATTTCAAGTCCTAGGACTCAGATGAGATGTTAACCTCCCCCCATAAGTGAAATCGAGGTTTTAAGTGCTTCTATGGGTATCTGGAGGTGCACGAAAGTAAGCTGACAAGTCTACATCGTTTTGAAAGAAATAAATTAGAAGAACATTTTTAAAAAATTCAGTAAGACAGTAGCTATCCCAGGAAATGCTGAGATTTGCTGCTTCAAGTCACATGGACTCTGCTTTCTCGATGAAACAACATATCACTAAAGTTTGCCATATCTGTTATTTTGAACTAAGGAGAATTGAATCTGACAATTTCTTTCCGACGAAGCCACCAAGACCCTTGTCACATCCTGTATTGTCTCTTGGTTAGACTACTGCAACTTACTTCTCATTGACTGTCCGGATACTAATCTCCATCCCCTCCACAAAGTTCAGAACTCGGCAGCGTCCATCATTATTAAACTACGCTAACATGACCCTACTACTCTGCTGCTAAAGAAAACTGTGTGCATCTGTTACAACATTCTGACAGAAGTTGCCCCATCCTACTTGTCTGATCTGATTCCTCTATACACTCCATCTTGTCCCTTCACTCTTCCTCTTCGCATGGCCTCCAGTGCTTCTCCATCTAAGGCCCTCAACTTTGGAACTCCTAGCCCTCCCACATCAGACACTCTCCTTCCTTCTCATCCTCAAATCCAACCTCAAAACATCTATCTTTTCCCTTTATTTTGGATAATGTATGCGAGTGTCTGTGTGTGCAGTTGGGCTTGTGCATGTGTTGTACTTTGTCTATCAGCACCTAGATCAAGGATAGGCGCTTTATAAATAGTAGATTATTATCATTATGCCTGTACTGATAAAACTAATGTTTTCACTTTTCATCAAAGATCTGTCAACATTTTTGTGTTTGAAAAACTAACTATGCACTTTCGATTCACTCAACTGATCATGAATGTGTTTCTCCACTTAAAAAAAAAAAGTTTAGTAATAGTATTCATTTAGTACTATAGTGCAGAAGAATGAAAATTTCAACCTCTTCCTCAGATATCTCATTTTCTTTTTCATACTGTACCATCACACACACAATCACATTTCAGATCACACACTTCTGGATTCTGTTGTTTTAATTGCACCCAAATTTGTAAAAAAAAATTACCTTAAAAGATACTCATCCATCAGAGTTCTTTACACCACCACATAACTTCACACACACNNNCCCCCCCCCCCCCCCCCAAGAAAAGTAAAATTTGACAACAGAAGGAAAAAAAATAAAGTGGAGCAGGAATCACTTCTTTACAGAAAGTACAGTAGTGCCCAAAAGTTTAATACCACCAAACATTTTTCAACAAAAGTGACTTGACAGAACGAAAACAACAATGCAATACTCCCTTTTAAGTGTAAGCTTTGTTTAATATCCTCTGTCTTGCAAAATTTCTTTCATTACTTAGTACTTTGTCTGCCCATCTTTTGCCTTGATGACCACTTGAATGTGTCGAGTCATGTTGAAGATGAGTTCTTGACAATAACCTTTTGAGATGTATGGTTCTTAATAGCTTCAACAAGCACCTTGGTACTGGATGGCTGTTTGTTGGAAACCTTATTTTTCACACGGACCCACAAATTTTCAATAGGGTTTAAGTCAGGGCTATTTCCGGCCGGCCCATTCCAGTACCATCCAATTGGTACCTGGTGTTCGCTTTGTGAACTGGCATCTTGTTACAGCCAATTCAAACAGATATATCAGGTTCTGTGTGCCCTTCTCCATGTAATGTTACTATTTGAGCTCTTTAAATGGCAGAAAATTTTTGTCCCCCATTTTCTTGCGAACACAGTCTGTGTTTGCACAGTTTTTAAGGTAAGGATGATGCAACAGACTGCAATGATTGCATTTAGTGTGCCCTAAAATAGTGGATGATGCAATGCTCAATAGTAATGGAAATATCAATTATTTACTAGGTGGTTTTAAACTTTTGGCCACGACTGTACTATCAAAAGTGAGGCTACAACCCACAATATAGCTCTTTCTTAATTGGCAATATAAACAACCCTAGAAAAGTAGACTAGGCTGATAAAAGAAATAAAAGAAAGCATGGAACTGGGACTGCAGTTGATGACAGGAGCCTCAAAGCTAAATAAGAACCTTATACTTGGATTTGTCAGAAATCTAAAAGTAATAGAAAGGTAAGGAAGCTAGTAAAATAATAATGATTATAAAAAGCTAATGTATTCTCACCCCTGTTCCTCCATCAGCACTTGCATCTCCATGCATTTGAGTTCCACTCGTCGTTTACGGTCATGGTAAAGAATGTCTGCATTAGGCTGCCTGTTCAGCTGTTTCTCCAAACGGGCCACATCTTCTTCTGTACGGTAGTCAACTCTGTCTTTTTGCCGCTTTACAGCTGACAAATTTCGCTGCACAAACCCATTTGTGCCGCTGCCACGGGGAGTGGTTAATCCAATACCATTATACATGGTTCAAGATAAGTGAAGTGACAACCCCTTTTAAACAGCTGGTGATGGCAGATATTTGCTGTCTGGTTGTCCTGCTAAAAAACATAAGAACACAATTGGTGAACATGATTTATTCGTTTTTTTTTTAAGTGTAACCCCCTCGAGGTAACCAGATTTATTTCCCCTTGCGGTCTTTCTAGCTTGGGGAGATACCAGTTTAGTAGGGAAAATGTAGTCCCTCAAACAAATAAACCTTTGTCTGGGGACAAGCCTTTTTGAACATTAAAAACCCCCTTTAGTTGTACTTGGGGAAAATGTGTATTTTTGTAGTGTGGCCGAAGTGAGAGGCCGAGTGTCCCAGTGAATTTATCGGTACGACTGAATTGTGCGATAGCGCGGATGAATTGCGGATTCACGGTTTCGCGGGAACTCTGTCCCTCTTTAACTTTGTGCTCTGCTGGCCAGGCGAATAGATCTCTTTCTCCTCTTCCTCCGGTGTGTCTTCTTGAAGGAGGTATATTGCATTTTTGTACTTTGTATCTTTGTACTGGGTATTAGTGAACTTGTAAGAGGATGATTCCTTTGTGTCGTAATTGTATTGATGACGAAGTTGTGTTGACGCTTTCATGAGTCGGATTATGTTTTCCTCTGCAGTGCATGCAGTGGGGCGGGGTATGTATAAAATATTGTTCCCCAAAGAAATTTCATTGTTCAATCATTGTGGAAAATATAATATAGATCGGGATGGGTTGGGGATGATGTAGATTCTGTTGGATTTCTGTTTGCTTGTACCGTGCACGTGTTGCGGTGCTAGATCGCCGCCATCTTGGCCACCACGTGGTTGCTATATGGGCTCTGTTCCCCATTATGGTGTTGAGTTTTCCGTGGAGGTGTTTAGCTGTAAGACTGCCTCATTGATGCTGAAGTTGTATTAGTTGGATGTATTGCTGATGTTGTAGCCTGAAGTTAATTGTTAGGTCGATCTCTGTTTCAGGCCACCTTTTTCTTCTCACCTTTCTATTCTATTTTATTTCTATTCCATTGTTTTTCCACCTTTTCTTCCCACCTTTTCCCCTTTCTCTTCTGTTTCTTCCATAGTTACCAGTCTAGGCATATCTTTAGTTCGGGGTTTAGATAGAAGAATAAAAGTTATTGAGTCTATTTACTTGTTTTTGTACTGTTTAGTCAGTGAGGAGAGAATCTGTGTGCGTTTAGCACTAACCTCTAGCCCGAACCAAAAATTATTTTTGTAAGACAACGTACACATGAGCTTGCTAATTTTCCGCTAGTGTGTACCGATTACAAAAGCAAAACAGTTTATCGCTCACAATTTACATACCAAGACCTTACTACTATTAGTACTACATAACTAAAGTATGTTCATAAGCTTAAACACTGCAATAATCTACAGCATTCTCATGTAATTCCTTGCTTTTCCATTCAGCTTTTGGCTTTTTAACAAAATCCCCTTGATTTTTCCATAAATTCTGGGTATGTTTTCTACTAAACACATAGCACTTTCAAGTTTTATATTCTTGGGTAAATGTCAGAAGATGAATTTCTCATGTCTCTTTTTTTCTGGGGCGGGGGAGGGGGCTAAGTCTTCTAAATGACTGTGGTATATGTACTTCAAATTGCCCTAACTCCTGGTTCACCTGGAATCTCAATCTCCCTCAGCTACAGTGTTTTAGCCTCTTGTTCGCATCAGTTTATCAGTCACTTGTGACAGACAGCAGGTGGTGCACACTAGCTCAACCACAGATATAAGTTGTTTCAGAAAAGTATAAAAGGCTACTAGGATTTTTTTATATATAAAGAGAACACCCAGCTGTATGTTTGGCTAGTGTGATCTTTCCTTTCCTTCATTTTACTTTCACAAAAATGGGTTTAGACATTTGTCTCAATTTCTGAAATCTTTCTTCATTGTGCAAGTACAAGAACTTTTTCTGGCAGTGAGAGAGCCACTTATACATAAAACAGCCAAGAGATATCTGGCACATGCTGCATGTCAACAAACAATAAAAACAAAGACTGCTTGAGTCACAAAAGATAGACTACAAATGTTTGACTCCACAGAGCTACATTTTGTTATAAATGCTAGTTTTGAAATATACACTGTAGTTTAAAAGCAATGCAGTGCAGCTATGACCCTTGATGCCCACTATGCACCCTCCATGAACGATTATGAGCTGGAATATCATCAATGTGGTAGGAAAACAAGCTACATAATAATATCACTATGACATTATCCTTTTGGGGGCATTATCCCTTCTTTAGGACACAATGCATAAGGATTAATGCCCCTAGTATTTACCTTGGCTTAGTTTTCTCGTTGTTACCACCTTTAAACTCTAACCAGCAGGCACTTGCTAAATTTGCTTTAAAACTAGTCTAGTGTACTATGAATATCAGTATGAATAAAGAACAGTTAAAATTTATATAATTATAGACAGCTAACTCAACCGGTATAGCGATGGTCTAAACGACCAGACAGAACAATGATTAATACTAGTTCCTATTTCTTTTTAACTACTTTTGGACTGAACCATTCTCAATCATGTCAATGATTGAGATTACAGCTTCTGTTTCAGTGTTTGTGTTTCACACTCAGACAGGGACCGTCACATAATCCAAAGCCCAAAATAGAAAGCGTAATTACGTAAATGTGACTCTATCACTCAAAGCAAGAATGGCTGGCACCAGTAATTATCTTTATACATGATCTTTCTACTTACGTTTCTTTTGGTATTTACTAAAACGCTTTTTGTCTTTTGATTCTTCAATGTTTTGGTCGTCTGGATAAGCACATTAATTTATGCGTGTCTCGTTGCGCATGCTGCGCGGAAATAACGGTTATTTCCGGGTTACAATCAAGAACAAACTGACGATTCGAATAAAATGAGAATTAATACGACATGGGGAAGATGAGAAGAGCAAAAATAAAAACTGTTTTCCTGGGATAATTAAAACTTTATATTAATTAGATGAAAAAATATTGGTTTTCTTTCTTACTTTTATCACTATAAGTTGTTTTTTGGACTCGCAGGGCTCGGTGAAAGGCTAAAGTAACTACACACTGGCTAAAGCATTCAAGGACGTAACTCTCTTCGCTTTGACAGTCACCTGAGATAACAAAGTGCCCTTTTGATTCGGGTTGTTGGTATGTGATTTGCACGGCCTTCATCATGGTCAAAAGGCAAGTCGGGAGACAGGCGTTCTTCAGAGGCAAAACGTTGTTTGAACTTTGTTGCAATCTCAAGAACTTCGGCAAAAATCGGATAGTGTATCGTAATCAAATGAATCCAAACCCCGATGTCCCAGAAAAGACCTTTTATCGCCTTACCCTTGTGGAACCCGACATGGAGAAAATGCTAACACATGGAAAAGCTTCGGGAGAGAAAGTGTATCGTGGTCAGTGGTGTGGCATTCGACAAATCGATGTAGGTTACAAGTCAGATTGGCTGTTGGTCCCAGTAGAAGAAGAGTACCTGTATCAACACAAAGGGAGCGATGCCAAACCTTTGTTGAAGAAATTGACTAAGTTTACCGTGAAGGAGTTACCTCCCCTTTGGAAAATCATCGCGCAGAAAGACTTGGGGGATAAAAAGATATAAAGGTACTTAATTTCCCAGATGTTTAATAATGTTTCACTTTCATTTGAAAATGCAGAGTAAGTGACAGCGGACTAGCTACAAATTGTGCACAAGAAAAAGGTCACGCCCCTACGGCTCAGGCTTTCTTATACTCTTATTAGGCTTATATTATAATTATACTTATAGGGGTTTTAAAGTACTAGAACTGAAACTGTTGAGATTGAGATTTAGCCGGTAGTTAAGTTTCCATTAAAGAATCATTGGAATTAATCTAAGTAACAATAACAGCAATTTCGTATCAAGAACGAAAGGTAAGACGTTTTCTATTGATTTAATTCAGATTTGTTTTGTACATTCACAGTGGTATGGCAAGTCATGCAATACATTTTTTCCACTACATACATATTTTGCAGCATAATATAATTATAAATGTACTGATCCGTGGTCTGTCAAGGTAAATCTTAGCATTTGAATTTTAAAAAAACAGTTATCAGTGCACTTTTTTTTTCCAGTGGTTTCATTCTGGCAGCCATCAACTGGTCTATCCGATGCAGAGACTAAGACTTGAGTTTTCCCAGAAACAGCACAAGAACTTTTGTGTTAGTAAAGTTGTTCTCCTGAACTGCATCAGCCCCAGATGTTCAGTTTTGTAGATTCATGGCCTGTTTTCAGTGTAGTTACAACTCACCTATTTTGATGTAAGATGGTCTTAGACAAGATGACTTTGAGTACCACATGTATATGCTTTTGTCTTTTTGGAAAGTGTACCATACTACACAGTTTACAGCACTGTATTAGAACTGTGTGTGAAAGGGGATTACAGCAGTAACCTGTAAGGGCTGATTTACATGTTCCCAAGTTTTTGACGCTTTCAAAGCAAATAAAACTTTGATTAAAAGCACCAGCATTTACGACACGGAGACTGACTCCATGGCCAAGATCATTTGGCCTTTTTGCCCTGATGTTAGTGGTACAAGCGAAAAGGAAGATTACTCCACTTGATGTTCCTGACTGGCTGGTAGGTTTTCAAGGAAAACAGAAAGCTGTTCTGTCTACCCAAAAGTCTTGAGCAAGACTGGTTCCAACTCCAAGCTGGAACATGGCTTAAATTTAAAAGGTGTTTTAACTTCGAAACATGTAAATTGGCCCTAAGGAACAATAGGAAAGAACAGCTAATATATCAGTGGAGTGAGTTGTGGCTTATGGTTTATTTGGTGAGCAAAATAGGATGAGACTCCAAGCAACATTTCAGCAAAGCAAAAACTATTTTTGTAATTGATGAAATGAACATATGAAAGAAAACCCCACCAAAGATATAAAGTAAAACTGGTTTTATTTTCATTGAGTGTACTTCACATATATGGAAATATAAGCAGACTTGATGGAAAATACCAGTGATAAAAAGAAAAGACTTCAAATAACATTTTCACATTATAATAAAAGTTTATACATTAACAGTTTCTCCCACTCTGGCACAATCATTTCACAACAATCAAATGCTGCAGAAGAATATGACATAAAAAAAATACAGTTATACTCCGGTAGTGACTATAACTTTCAGTCTGCCATTTTACGCAAACGACACTTAGACAGAAGTAGAGCTGCTACTTTAGAATGTGAAGCTTCTTGCTTCTACAAATATATTTCTTGATCCAAATTTCCTCAAAATATTTCTAAAACAGTGATCTGCTTGCTTTTCCACATACGTGATCATGCAGATGCATGTGCACACCTGCATTGTCATTGTTTTGGGATTAATATTAGATCTACTTTCATGTCATTTCAAACTTAAGTGCAGAAAGTCAGTCATCACATTTTAAATACGTGTTAGTTATTTGATAGTTTTTAGTCAAGATGGTTGTTTATACCTTCATGTAAGAATTACATGTTCAAAGACAACTTTAATGCTCCTGGCCACACTTTTATATGCTGGACTTAGTTAAATTTGCCAAAATCTAATTATAGTCACCAAGATCTTTGTTCATCTTGGCCTGATGTGATGTTTTGCTTCAAAGAGCACTAGTACTATCGAACTCTTAGTGAACATTTTGCTGTTCTTGCAGATATCTTGGAGTTGGAGCAGTATGATTATTTTGCATACAGAACAGTAGAAATTTGTATTATATAACAAGCCTTTTCATCAGCAAACTTTATCTAGAATTTATATTTACTCAACGTCGTAGACATCCGGATGTTTCATTCAACTGAACAACCAGCGCGTAGAGACGTGAGAAAAAGAGGAAGCCATGCCTATTGTCATGAAGATTTGCCTCTGTATGATATGTTTACCACTAATTCCATTCTGTTTTGTTTCATTTAGAATGTGTAAAGTGTTAACAATAGTAAGTACAATAAAACATCTGATTGCAGTTTCAAACAAACAGAAAGTGAACACAACTTTCCAAACATTCAGTTCCTTGGTAAAACATTATTTGTAAACATGTTCTGAGAGAGAAAAAGACCTTTATTTTACCTCTCAAAAGTCACTACATGTACCAAATTACTAATGTACAAGATGAGAACATTGTTCTGGATTGCAAAATGCATTTAGAAGTTGTTTCAGATTTGTTCTTGTTTAAGAATATTGCACATTGAGATTCCCTGCTGGGGCAGTCCAAATTCTCACTATGCTGTTACGAGGGGAAACTAGGTTGCACTAGAAACACACTCAAATATTATGACAAGACCACTCCTTATCAGAAGCATTGAAACACAAAGCTTCAAATTTGTATGTACAAGTATGTACATTTACAATGTTGTGAATGGGATGTTCTTAAATCTGAAAGATGGATATGTTGTGACCTACCAAAGTACAACAACTGCCGTATGTTCGATTTAGCGTATACTTCTACAAGCTGCTTAGCATGGAGACTGCATGATGTTATGAAGAACTTACTAGATGTGCTTACAGAATGTTGTATAAAAGGTCTTATGACTGCATGTTCAAAATATGACGGAAAAGATTTCAAGTTGAACTTGAAGCAACTCACATGAGATTTTCCCACTTTTTTTTTATTAGTAAGACAAGTGTTTTGACAGATGAATGCGGTATGGCTGATGTAGTGATACAGTAAGAATGCAAATTCTAGTTTTGAAGTGAGGTAAGAGATCCTTGTGAAACAGTTATATGTCCTATTGGTTGTCTGTGGAAAGTGTCAAGTCATATCCACTGATCAAGAACAAAAATAAGAGGGGGGCAGGAATGGTTCACTTGTCAGGATTTTGTAAAGCCGTTGACGGAAGTTTGAGTAGTAAAATACTGTTGGTACAATATCTTTTTGATTAATATTTGCTGTAACTGAATGTATGAGTGAGGAAGCTGTTTTCAGCATATTTTGTGGAAGACTGAGGGACATCGTAGGGCAACACCAAAGAAACAGCTTTTTCTAAAGAAATGCTTATGCACAGCTATTTTGGCAGAATTGCATAGGATGGGATTTCTTTATCCAGATGGCTTGTTGATATTAACTAGCAACTTAAGAGTAGACACATTTCTGAAACCCAAGTCTTTTAGATACAATGGATGTCATGAGAATAACAACCACATTTTGCGTATTACTGAGAACAGCATTTTTACAAATGTCTCAAAGCACAAAACCAGGGTCCCCATGGCTTAAAAATAGTCATCCCCATTTAAAAAAAAAAAAGTGAAATTTGTGGAACCCCAACAAACTTGTGGGTGGTTGTTAAATAAAGGAATTGATTCATGACCCCTCCTTTCCCATTATCTCCTAGCAGCACAGAAAGCGATAAAAAAAAAAAGGCCAGCAAAGAAAACTGGATACAAATCCAGTCATTACTATAATTCTTCCCCCTTCAAATCTGCCCCCTCCTCCTTGATTCAGACATTTGCAAAGTACATGTACTTACTGCCTCTCTGCTAAGAGAAATTTTCACCAGGCTGGCCTAGTGACAGTTTAACTGCCGATTATTTTTGTGACATAGCTGCAATATTATTATGCTAGTTAGCTGAACATTGATCCTGAATATTCACTTCTCTCTAGCCTGGAATGCTTATTTCCACTGTAGTCTGCTGTCAAAACTTTGTCAGAGCACTGGGCTAAGGAATGAGACACAACTGTACACATTATTTTTATTGTATGTTTCTTTTGACTATGATACCAATTTTGATGACTTATTTGAAGTTTGAGTCAAAAACAAGGCACTACTGTGATCAGCAGTTAATTCTAAATATAAATGATGGCATTGTTCTTTCTGTGTGTATTAAAAAAATCTTGCTTCTATACTGATCAGCTTAATTACTAAAGGAAGCTGTAGAAATTTGTACAGAATGCTTCATCATGAGGTCACTAATAGTCTACATCTTGTGGTCCCTAATAGTCTGCTGAAGTTTCACAGGGTGAGAGGAAGAGGGAATAGGAAGGGGGAGGGGGGGACCATGTATGAGAACTTTGAAGAATGATAGGTCAGCAGTTAATTGGTCGTTTATTTTAAACAGTGCTTCCAGCAAGGGATGATTTTGCACCATGTTGGATGGGGTCCTTTTATTAAAGTATGCACTGAAATATCCACCAAAGTGATACAGAAAGATGGCCAGTGCAGGGAAGCAGTCTAATATTCAGAGGATGGCCACAGACAGAGTCTGCACAATATTTGTCCGTAACTGAGGATGCAGTCCTAGGACATTCCTGTATTATAACCCACAACCTTCAACATCCCAGTTAGATACTGTCTCCTGAGCCCCCGTGACTGGTCACCACCCCTCTGGCAATCCTGACTTCATGTAAGCTTTTGAGGTCTCTTCTTCCCCCACCTTCACGGATATTTCCACACACCTGAACAATGTAAATAAATCACATCCACTCTCTCCATGTCAATGTAAATGCAAGTGGAATGTGTGCCACCACACCTTAGGTGACAGCAGCCAAAAGGAAAAACGAGGGATGAACAGGGTAAGAACAATGTTCCTTATCTTGCCATGCAGCTTGTCACTTGTCACCATTAGCAAAATCGTTTTTCTTAACTCGAGGCACGGCCAGATCTTGCTAAAGTGGGTTTGAAAAAAGTATGAATGTTTAGAACCCATAAAACAATTTTACCTCCTTTATATCTGTTGGCAGAAATCTATTAATAAAACATGGACAACAAACCTTTTCATCTCATTACCAGCACGTCACTTGCAATCAACTCTGCTATTTGCAGATGACACAATGATGATGATGTTAATCAACTTATTACTTTTTATTTTGAACACCCAATCTTTAAAAATATTTGAGCCAAAAGATCTAAGGCAGTTTGCGATACACCACTGGTTTAATATTTGCTGGTGTTTGTGCATTACTTCATGTCTGCACATGACACCATGCAAAGTTCAGTATGATGATGCTTCCACCCAGTCTAAAATTTTTAGATTCCAAAATCTTTCTCAAATTTCACACATATTCTTTCACTATATTGCTTGCTAAAACATGCTTGAGAAAAGACCCTTTGTTTTCAAATATCTGTCCACAAAAACTGTACAAAAGTTGAAAGGAAAAGATAACCTGTCTAGATCCAAAATAAGACTTTGCAAATTATTCTTTTTCAGTGAAAACCAGCACTGATCAGTATATACAAACATCAGAAGCCAAGTGATGCCAAGTCTTTTCTGATGCACATGGTGTTCTTTAGATTGTTGGGTTAAGCACAGAAACAGTTGACAGTAATCCCTTTTGTTTTGGAGGACTGGGGGTTGAGCTTGGGGAGTAGATCTTTAAAAATAAACTCTGCAAATCCCAAAGAACACATTCTAATGCATAGGGAGGAGATTCGTTTCAGAATTCTTGTCGCAAATGGTACCATTTCAAATCGTATTTGAGGGAAGATAACAGAAACCATCATGTTTCCAGTTAGTAGTACTGTGCACTGTGTTCAGTGATTAATGTTTAGCACTGAGTAGTTGGGATGATCCCGCTTCATTTTAACATCTGTTATAAAGAAGACTATCAGCAATGGGAAAGTGACTTAGAAATTCCACTACAGTGATCTTTCAAATGCAAAAACACATTTGGGCAGGGGTTTTGTTTCTTATTTCAATCATTATCTTGCTAACTGAACAATTGAAATAATTCAGAGATATCACTTAAAAGAAAAAAATCTGATCAAAATCAATAAATCACAGAGTCTAAAGCTTCAGCCATGTAAGCAGTGTCAAATAATTAAAAGGAATAAACTGGGAAATATAATTATCGAGCACTGGTAAATTTATAGTAGCAACACTGCATTTTAAAATGATGACTTTTCTTGGCATTTTGTCCAACTTATGAAGTTATTAGTGGGTGTGAGTGTGTATATGCATGTATACACACACACCTTGTGTTATCTACATTGTACACACACAAGGTAATATGTACTCATGCACACACCAAAACAGAAAAAACATTGTTAACAATCTTTTAACTCTCCACCACCCCCACCCCCCGCCACGCCAATGTATCCACAATGAAGCGCAAAGTACTTCTTGCTGAAGCTTAAAAAAATTCTGATGTGGGTGGTTTTTATTGGTGTTCTTGCCAATACTATCCTTAGAATAACAGAAAATTTAAACCTCTAAAAAGTCCCTTTAAAATTTTAAAAATCAACATCTGTAGCCCTATTCTCTAATCATATCAAAATAAACTAGTATGCTTAACTTGAAAGTAATTATTTTTTGCAGCCAGGAACTATTTTCTGACGACATGAGATGTTTGTTCGTAACCCACTTGGAAACAAGTGCTAGTAGCTCTTAAAACTTGATCTGAATCAATCGGCAAGTTTGGACATACCATAGGGACCAAGCGCTGTTTTGTTTCTTTAAAAAAAACCCTCTCAGTTCCAAATCTGAACAAGATGTACAACTACAGTTTCTGTTTCCTTGTACTTTGTCGTGTATACCCTGCAGGTTGTTGAGGCTTCAGCCACTCGAGGAAATGATTCTTGGCCTTCTGGAATTTTTCTCAAAAACTTGTCATGCACTGCAGGATAACTCAGATCAGTTATCAAAGTCTTCCTGAAGCAAATTCAGACATTGCCGTTCACTTGTACTGCCTGTTTGCCAAGCTGCTCCTGCATTTTCGCCAACATTGCCTGCATGCGCTGAATCTGTGGACACATGTTTAGCTAGTACATCCAACAAATTTTAACTGAAGGCCTGAAATGGCTTTAGTATTCATCAAGTTTAATAACATGAATTATTAATAACTTGTTTTGAGCAGTAATATGTGAAGAATAATAAAGATGGTTTTAAACTTTTACAGCTCCCTGGGCTCAAATCAGTTTCAAATAAAGTATGCAGAAAAAAAAGTTTCTTGCAGGCTGTAACTAAGTCATAGAAAATATTTATATGCTGCAATTATATATGCAATGTGCTGCAAATATATCTAAACATATATAAGCTTATTAGTGCATCAGTTCAGTTTTTTTCCGGCACACAAAAAAACAAGGCAATCCTTTACCTCTGCATCTTTCTGTTCCAGCAGTTTATCAGTGTCTACTATAGTATCAAAGTTGGGTTTGGAGTCTCGTTTCAGCTTACTGGAAAACAAAACACTGAGATCTTTACAGCTGCCTCATCTTTATCTAAGAACACAAACACAGTGCTGTGTACAACTAAGAAAGTATACAACATGGCGAGACTTGGAACATAATGATTCAATCAAAAGTCATTAGACGCTAACTACATGTGTAACCTTATGACTACTAAGGGGAAGAACGAAAATGATTATGATAGCAGCCTTTTGGTGATAAAAATGTCAAATGTTCTACATCTACACTGTAACATTCAAGGAAGAAGGAAAGGGATCGTTAAATCATGAAGAAGTCTTTCGGTGGCAACAATGTAAAACTTTCTACAGGTACATCCTTAACATTTAATATTTATAGACAGTAAAGTGTACACTGTTCTAGAGAGAATTACATGGGTTTGATGGGAAATGAAAAGAGCGCAGCAACTTACCTCCTTTCCTTCTGTTGGCCAGCCATAGATTCAAAGATATACTGAGCACGGAAGTTCTCATAATGTACGTCTGCTGTAACATCCTTCAGATCTTGCATGTGTGTACTGGAACGACAGGTTTTGGTTTGTGCCAATACTTTATTCTCAAGAATTATGATAAACTGAGGTGGCACCCAATAATTCCCATCCAGACATTTCTAAGTGCCTGTATTCTTTAACCAGCAGTCATGAACTAGTTCATAAGCATCAATGAATCAGTTTGAATAGCCAGCTATGTTTCCTTTTAAATTAAAGAGACTGTTTGGTGTTTCTTTCTTACTAATTTGCTTTTATCTCAGTGAACCAATCTAAACTGCTTTGTATTTTCACAAAGTGTGAAGACATCTCTCTCTCTCTCTCTGACGATCACCTGTGATCACACAATTTACTAACATGGTGGTGGTGGGAAGCGGAACAGTTAACCTTCAAAGTAATCAAATATGATGAAATACAGTCCTTGACTGAGGCCTACCTGATCAACATCTGGCGTAACCTCACAAAGTCACAGTGACTTGGGTTGTCAACTGCAACACAATACAGCATACGTGGGTAAACAGATTTCACATGACCTTGAGGTTGTAGGAGAGTGGGATGTATGAGACCCCCATTTCTCTATGGGCAGCATTGAGAGGGCAGTGCCCATCTCCTTCTTTCACTGCCTAACCTTCCCTAACCCATAGGCCAGGTACCCACTCACCACTGGGTCAACTGGCAGAAGTGTGGTGTGATGCATGGGTATTGAACCACAACCTTTGTGTTCCAAGACCCTGCACTCTAACCACTTGGCCGTCTGCTTCTCCTTGTAGCCATGGCCAGAAACTAAAGCAACTTTGTACTTACTTTGAAAAGAATCGTGCAAAGTCTAAACAAGGATAACCACACTAACAAATCTTAAACAAGGTGGAGAATTGTTTATGTTCATGTAAAGCATACATTAAAATGTAAGTAAAACTATTTCCAAGCAAGTTACACTTATCATGAGCAGGAAACTAAATCATTCTAACTATACCTTTCCAAGGATGCAAAGCCCAAAGCTTGAAAAACCTTTAAATATAAATGCGACATAACCCCTTCAAAATGTGTGTTATCCTGTAAATACCAAGTGGAAGTACCTTTCGTTGTGTGAAATAATGAGAAATTATAAAGTAGCCTGGGGCATGACTTTTTAAGGACAGATTTTCATCACCAGACAGACAATCTGCACCCGAGCCTTTCCGTCTGGTATTTGTTCTGGATGGACGAATAACGAATAAATTTGGGTGCACTCTTTTTTTTTTGCACTTTATAGGCAAAAACAAAAACACTCTAGAGGAAACAGTGAGTAAACAGTACTTACTCTCTACAATCCCCCAAGGATATGCACGACCTCTGATCTTCTTGCCACCAGCTTCCACTACTGTGTTGCAGCCCACAACAGCAAAAGGAACTGCAGCCTAGGGAGGTAAAAAGAAAACACAAGACCTATTGTTGCCTCAAGACACGGGTTAAGACGAAAATTAGCTCATGTGTTATTAGTGCTAATGCATGTGAATAAAACTGGATGCAAAATAACATGCATAACTAAACAGCATCTCAATTATCACAACTCAATAGTTCTAACTTCACTTTTTACAATTTATATATTTAAGGAAATTTTCTTTACATTATTCCAAACACTTGCTTTTAATGTTATACTAATATTCAATATATATGCATCCATACAGGTGCATACACATGAACACATAAACATGCAAATGTGTAAGCATGCATGTGTGTGCACTCACACACAGGTGTGTGCTGACCTTGAGTTCTTCATCTTGTTGCTTAAACTCATCATCCTCATCACTGTCACAATCAGGAAACTCATAGATGTGAATGTCATTGTTGTCAATCTCATCAATGACCTGAAAATAGAACTCCATCACATTCAGCATTTCAACTGGAGGTCTAATTCTCCATAGTCTATATAAATGATAGAAGAAAGCTCAAAATATTGTTTCACAGTAAGCTCTACGTGCAAAAATGTACAATGCTTTACCCTGAAACCATCCTAGTATGGGCAGCAAAATCAATATATTTAGGATTTTTATTAGAGCAGTTTACAATAAGTCTCTCATTTTGTACTGATATAAAAGTTTGTTTCCATATAACTACTTCTCCATGACTGGTGACAAAAAGCAGACATGAGGTAAAAAGTTTTTTTTTTAAAAGGAAGAATAAGACAAACATACAATCAGGTATAAGATTCCAACCTCCACAGCAACGGGACCCCAAGCAAGCCACGAGCAACACAAGATTTTATATCTCTGGTTAGACTTACTCTTTGCTTCAAGCGTTTCACTTCCTGTTTGGTCAACATGTCAGCTTTGGCAATCAATGGTACGATGTTAACCTTGTGGTGCAGCTTCTTCATCATGGTAATGTCAACTGGCTTCAACCTGTCAGAACAATTCGAGCAGACGTGACAGTATTGCAAAAGCATGACAGTGAAGTGATTCACATTCTGTCACAGCAAAACACAGCTCAAAATGTTTGATTTCAACATTCTGTCCCAATGAAACATAGCAAGAAATCTGTGATGTCAACAATGTTCTAGTAAAACAAGCCCTTGGGAGCAAAATGTCACTGGCTCATAGCTGGAGAGTTGCAAACAAAGCCAGACATATTTTGTTGAATTCAAATGGAAAGGATGTGTAACACATTATGCTTACAACAAACATACTTATAAGGGGAGGGTACCACACATCCATGCATCTCCCCCCACCGCTCCACTACAACCACAGAAATATGCCTATAACACTCCCCCCCCCCCACCCGAACACTTGCGACACTGCAAACATACACTTGTATGTGCATGAGCATACGCATAAACACACACAGACACACAAGGATTCCACATACGCATGAGTCTCTACATGCAACACACAAGGGGGACAGGCAGAAACTATAATACAAATAATCACTGATGTTTTCTGACCCGTGGCCATAGGGTGAGATGAAGTACAAACAGCAATGTACACGATTGTCAACAATGTTGCGGCGGTTTAATCCTGTCTCATCTTGGTAGTACTGCTGAAACTGCTGGTCCACATAATCCACAACTGCCTTCCAGCTAGAACATATCCCATAATAGTCTTTAATTCCCAAGCATTTTGGTGATAAGATATCCCATGATAGTCTTTACTTCACAAGGTAATAATCTCATAAACTACTTTCTTTATGTTAGTAGACATGAATTTTCTCTCAGGTGTACATAAAAATATGTAAGCTCAGTCGATGTAATATGTCTTGGGCCTGAAAGGACTTTGAGGATACAACAAGTCAAAATTTCTAAGAAAATTTTTGGAAAGGGAAAAAATTTTATCTTCTGGCACTTCAGTCGTCTTCCCCCCCCCCAAGGGTAGCTAGTTTTCCTTATTTAAGCCTGTGACTTGTGTCCTCTAAGCCGTTCTGGCAATATTCTTCAAAATATATATTTCCAGTTTGTTCTCATCCTCAGACTGTACTTTCTGTAAAATGATTCATAAACTGAAACAGATAAAAGAAAGCAAAATAGAACATGCTGTTTACTCTTAAATGAGCAGAGAGAATGCACTGAAGGATTGTAAAATGTTTCTGAAACCTGTGTAGGCCTCATCTTTCTCTTTGTTTAGGCACTGAGAATTGTTATGCTCATGTCACTCACCTGTCTTCTGCATTGACAGCATCATTGAAGCCCGGAGTGTCCACAACAGTCAGCTTGACCCGAATACCCTTTTCCTCAATCTCTAGCTGCTTCTTCTCTATGGTCACAGTTCGGTGAACCAGCTCTGCACAAGCCACCGACATCAGATTCACATCAAATAACACCAGCATTATTACAGCAAGGCACAGAAATGAAACGCATGAGCAAAATATTGTCTTAAAGGGGCGCTGAAAAACATGGGCTGTGCACGAAGAGCTGATGTACACTGTTTCTAAGTTTTGGTGGCTTTCAAAGAAAAAGCTTTGATTGAAGGTGCCAGTGTTTACACTGAAGGCAGTACAAGTATGTATTGCCAGTGCCTATACTCTTTCAGCTACATGTATTTAAATTATAAATGCAAAGTTTTTCTCTCTCTGTGTGTATACGTGTGTGTACATGCATATGTGTGTGTGTGTGTGAGCTAGAGGGTGAATAATAAGCAAGTTAAAATGTAGAAGTTGTTCATATTGAAGGAATTTTTTTTTTGAAGGAGGAGTTTGGTTGTTACAAATATGATTCAGATGAATTCATTATTAAGGTTGAGCAGTACAGATCCCCGCATAAACATAACAATGCGCTGAATCGTTAGTTTCATGTATAGGATTTCCTTTTCAAAGGGAATGTGAAAGTGTCACTTTGTTCAAAACTCAACATCCTACTGACCGATGCAAAACACTCTGCAGGAATCAACTACTGCATGTTTTTAAACTACTCAAATATAACTTAGGGAAAACACAACATTAGGGGCACAGAATACTGTGATTTTATCAGGTAGCTGCATACTGGACAGCAAAGCATTACCAGAATATGACAAATAGATGGATATGAAACAAGAAGTAAAAATAATCAATAAGGCTAACAGGAAATATTTCTCTTTTTCAAAAGTGCCATGAGGTAAAAATTACAGCCATGTAGTATACATGCATATTTAGGTTTCTCTACTCAAACTGCCTTGTGCTGAACATACACTGGGACGATGGATTTAAAAAAAGAAGCAAACATACCTTCTGCAGAGGGTATTTTTCTATCTTTGTAGAGTTCTGTCAGGAAAAGACTGTTAATCAGAGTAGACTTCCCCAGACCAGATTCTCCTGTAATATAGATTAAAGAGAAAAAAAGTGAAATTAAAAGCTACCTTGCAATAATCAATAAATGATTTTGTATGGGGCTAATGTAAAATACAATAAGTACCCCCCAAAACCCCCAAGTATTTACAGGTATTGCACAGCCAAAGCAAGCCCTGAGATTGGTGTTATGTGGATGCTTTCATTAGCGTTAGATTTTGTGTGGATATGAATGCAGCACCTTGTTTACAGCCAGGTACTGTAGCTATCATCATGCACTCACCAACAACCATAAGTGTGAAGTCGAAGCCTCGCCGCACGGCTTTCCTGTGCACTTGGTCTGGTAAAGTGGCGAAACCAATGTATTCATCTTCATCCTAAACAAAGAACAAGTTGTGAGATCAAAACTGGGCGATGAGCAAAAATATTTTACCGCCCTGAGTGTCATCAAAGTGCCCCACCAACTGTGTAGGCCATACACACAGGAATGAGGAGTGGGTTAAGCTTTAGAAGAAAACAGATTGAAAAGTAATGATTCTGCTTCACATTTAAATGGTTTTATGTCCCTATGGTGCATTACACTTTAAAAGAAATGTTTACTTGGAAACCACTGGAAATGGTCTGTGAGCACGTTTGTGAATGGGAGTGTTGGGGGTGGGGAGAAAGCAGGATCAGAGTGCGTATGCGCGTCTGACTAGCTGCTGAAACGGACAAGTATTACAGAAGAGGTCAGTATAGCGATCGGTTGCATAAACCACAACGTTCAGTGGCAATACAAGGTGCGAGAAAAGGCCTGCACCCACACCACTTGCCATCGTCAAAGGTCAAAGGCTAACCACACTTTCTGTTTTAAACATCCTGTCATAGCTCAGTATAATGTCTAATCAGCGTTGTCCTCAAAGCTTTCATCGTACCTTAGAGTGTAGACAGCTCATGACACACCCTCAACCTGCTTTTATAGTTAACTGGCTATATCTCTTGTGAACTGCGGTCTCTGGGAACCAACGGCGCTGGCACCAAATTCCGCCCACTCCCCTCTTTATGGCATCAAAATGCTTTGATCTTGCCATGCAAAAAGAGATCTATTATGTCTCAAGACATCATAGGGCTATACTGGATCCTTTATCATATGAAGTCCGCGCGTAATGGAAGTTGGGGGAAACCAATGATGCTTTGAAATTTAAATGGCAAGTGGGGATAAGGTGTGGGGTAAAGGGTGAGCTAGGTGGTGGCAAATGAGGCTGGGGTGGGGGGAGGATGAAAGCGGAGAGGGGAACCGTCGCGATCTCCTCTCGTGAATCTACACGGGATCTATGGCATGCTAATTCATGGCGTCTGCATGAAATCAGGCTTCGTGCTCGGCTTTTGCTGGCCAGTCGCACTGTACTGTGCACAAGCGTCCTATAGGTCTGACAACGATCAGAACAGCCTTTCACCTTGCACTTTTTCAGGTCATTTTATGATTTTACAGCACTGAAAGGAGAGACAAACATTCATCCAACCCAGCCCCAAAGAAATTATCCCACGAAAACTTCTGTTGGCTGAGCGTCCGATCGATCCAATGGTGATTTATTAGCACTATGGATGGTGAATGAAGGCGGGTTATAGTGAGAAAGTCCCAAGCCCTCGCATAATTACGGCTTTACATTATCACTCGTTCTCCCCCACCCCACCATGCTCACTGCATGGCGAGCGAGCGAGCGAGCAAGAGAGAATTCTGTGCACGGCTAACTTTCATAACATCAATAGAGGTGTTTTTGTTTTATGACCCCTGATACTTTCAGGCTAGAATTCCTGTTTCCTCTTGACAAAAATATTCTAAAAGGATGAGAGAGGGGAGGAGGAAAGGGTTGGAAACCGAAGCGCCCGGAGAGCGCCTCCACCCTCCACCCTCATGACCAGCCTTGTAAACACGAGGTGGCATATACAGAGAAAGTGCACGTGCCGGACGCGCGCTTCGAACTCTACTCTTTGCATCAGTGGCCAGCACTCGTTATAGCGCTTGGCCTATACTTCGGGTTGTCCCCGCTTTCTTTCACACATAGCCTTCGCACACCTTCGCACACCTTCGCCCTCGCAGCTTTGGTAAGATTCCAAGCATATCATATGGATTCAATGGCAATTCTGTAATGTTTCTCGACTGCAGGTTCTTTTCTTGCGCGCGTGCGTGTGTGTGTGTGTGTGTCTGACGTCATCACCCCAAACTGCCTTCAAAGCACTCGGTACACACTCGGCCGGCCTGGAAGGCCGAGGATCGGAATGAAAACAGTCTGCTAGTGTGTCAGAAGGCATAAAGAAAGTCTATCGTCAGGGAGTTTCTGCCCGACGCATGACGCAGCCACCTCCCCTCTCAATGCATGCCCTCTATCACCCTTCAATCTCTCTTCAAGCTCTCACTCACAAACCACGGAACACTTCCCCGTTTGCCCAATCTCAAACAGTACTAGCAATGTGCAAAAACACCTGCACCATTCAAAGGAAACTAATAAAGAGTATGACAGCCTCGATCAGAGGCCACCGTGCTTTTCAAACCGTGCAGTCTGTCTTGACCGACCTCGCCAGCAAATGGAAGGTGTCAGCCGACTGACACGGCCAGGAACGAAACTGCGGTTGTAACTGCTGCTTCAAAAGGAAGGAAGGCTCCGCAAGCATCAGAAATGGGCGTGGCCCCAAATCTAGCGAGCTCCCACTTGCACCGGCGAGCACCTACAGAGGCGCATGCACCCCACTCGAACGCATGCACGCACACAATCGCACACACGCACCGTGCAAATCTGCATAGCCTATAGCTGGACTGCTAATCGACATTTACACAGCATGCAGTACGCTGAAGTGATGACTTCCACCAGTGACCGTCCCCGTGAAGTGACGAAAGGCACACTGACAATGAGCAAATGGCAAGTGTAAAAGTCAATCTGCTGTCAGGACCAGCACATTTCGGGTCGTGGGTCATCCCCCCCCCTCCCCACTGACGACGACAGCCATCTGAAAGTCATAGGTCACGGACCGACAGCGCGTGAGATTCGCAGTACGAAGACCTTTCTTAATACTTCCACTGTCGGTTTCAGTTCTGCACTGAACGTCCCCATAGCCCCGTCCGCGGGGCAAAATAGCTCCGTCACGTCTGCTCAAATTGTTCTGACAGGTTGAATAACCGTCAGAAATCTTCGGCTAAGAACAACCATAATATTCGATAGCAGACCATTTCGCCATATTAATCCGAACTGAATGCCACATCCGACATTCGTCATTCATGTGGAGCGCTAATGATTAACCTTACCGTTTCCATGGCCACACATACTGTGGCTTTTTCATTCCGCGTTTGTTCGATTGTTAATCTGTTGTACGCGAAGTCAGGGAACTTAATTGCTATAATGCTGCAGTACTGCACGCCAGCAAACGCGGAGACAGAATTGCACATTCACCATGTCAGAAAGTTCTACAAGTCCTTAATCAGGTCTCAAGGCTGTATGATACAGTGACGCTGGGTAGATGCGATACAACGTCACGCAGGGCGACAACAAGCCTCAATCCCTTAATCACCCATCTACACCCACCCCCACCCCCATCCCGATTCTCCAACACGGTACAGCTGACTTGTCAGAAGGAAAACCAAAGCCTTTGCGGTCCTAAGTAAAAGCACGTCAGCTTTTCTTCTTTCAAAAATCCACGCAGCACTCGGTTCCTGAAAGGCGATGAAGCGCTTGGCGCACCGTATAATCGGCACCCGTGTGCAGTATTTTAAACAGACCGAAGATTGAAAACAATCATCCAGTCAACGGCCACTCTCGTTTGACAAAGTACACCTGATTCGACGGTCTGTTTCAAACATGCTGGCAAAACTGCTCGTCCTATGGACAATCGGACTGGAAGGTATGATTTTCATCTGTTCCGAAAATCGACATATAAACGTTCAAGCAGCCACGATAAGATCCATAAGTGTAGTAACATTAGCAGGAGGAGCAGTAGTGATGGCACATGGGCTGGTAGGATTGTTTTTCGTCAATGCAGCAACTGGAGCATTCTCATAACGGGAGCTGTTGGAGGACAAGAAACGGGAGGGGGGGAAGTGGTGAAGGGTGGTGGGGGAAAAGGAAAGAGAAGCTGTGTCAAACGGATCACGTGGCATAGCCTCTGTGTAGCCTTTACACCAAAGGGAATTCATAACAAAAAAAAATCGGTTTCTGCTTACAGAAGTGCCGTTTCTTTAGGCATACCCTGCACTCGCTCTCAGAAAACTGATCGAATCAGTGAATGAAATCTTGCTATCTTTCAATGGGAGCTCTATCCTGTCCACGCATTTCATACGGCGCTGTACAACACTGTACGACCTCACTCAGCGAAGTGCATGGGTTTTTTTTTTATCTTTGCCTGTTCTTGTTTCTGTGTTTGTGTTGTCCTGACAAAGGGGTAATGCCTCGAAACTGTTGATTGTGTGTCGTTCAACGTAGTTTGGGTCAGTACCTTTTTGTCAACTGAAATTTGTGTGTATTTTATGCCCCGATAAAGAGGTAGTGCCATAAAAGATCGATTTTGTTTCCGTCTCTTTCAGTCTGGTCTAGTTTCCTTTGCCCTCTACAACGAAATTTTATATAAACATCCACAGGCTCACGAAATGCACCCACTAGGGTCAGTTGATTTCAACACTGATACAGTAAAAAACCTCACACATTTTACCGTGGCACCTCTAGCAAGTGACAAAAGATTCAACCTAAATGTAGCATAAAGATCTGTGCCGCTTCTAGAAATGGAAAATGATATGAAAGTTAGAGAATCCATGGTCAGATCCGAATCTACGGCCTTCTGTATCGACAGCAAGCACGCGCTACCGTTAAGCTATGGGCCGCACCAGTAACAGGTCGGAGAAGGAACAGGACAAGAAGAGACCTCGATTTTCAAGGTTTTTTTAACTGTCGCTTTTGAAACTAGCATTTTCAAATCACTCACACTTTACTTTTGATTTCCCATGTCGTCTATAGAGGCAAAAAGAAGGCGGACACAACTGCAGTATTCAAGAACACTTGCGTTTCGAACAGTGAATACTGACTTCGCGGGAAAAAGCACACACTCATCCAACTCGACCCCCAAAACATGCACACACACACACACAGTAAGCAGCATTGGAGCGTGGGGGGGGGGGGGGGGGCGCAGAGAGAGAGAGAGAGAGAGTCGTATATTCGGGGAATTCTTTCAATTTCTAACGTGTCGTTTCACGTGCTCATTCTCGCACGACCAATGTTAAGAGGACGTCAGTTCGATTGCGGAAATAAAAATGATGTATTATTAACGATGCTGCAGTCCAATCATACCGCTCGAGTCCTTCTCAAGAATCACTTAACTCAGTAATACAGTGGAAAATGCTCATTATTAGTTAGCAAAGGAACTACAACAAAACGTAGGATATAAATAATTAGTCTTACCGGACACAAAAGGTGAGAGAGAGAGAGAGAGAGAGAGTACACTATACAGTTGTGCAAATATGCAGTGCATTTCAGTCTCCCCCCCCACCCCTCCAACACACAGTGTGCAATCCTCTTTATTGCTCTCCCATAAGAATTGCTGTAGCTGACACCAGCACAGCAATGCCTCGCAAATGAGGCACAGCGCGGTGCAACGTCACCCATCCATCCATCCATCCATCCA
>SMGT01010506.1:510854-574770 GCA_004794575.1 Lanistes nyassanus
CCATCCATCCATCCATCCATCCACCCACTACATTCATCGGAATGCATGAGGGTTCGTATCCGCCGCTGCTGTCATAAGAGCGTCGCAAGGCCCGTTCGCTCTGTTTATTTTACATGCACCTGTGCGTGTGGACAGACGATGAGAATGCCTGTGCAACCTGAACTTATGCGGATGTAAATGAAAAAGCCTGTCTAAACTAGTTTCAGCCGTTATAAATACGTCAGCGATACAAAGGCATATAATTAATAACTTCCCTAGTCGGTGCAAGTGGGCTTAAGTACCTGTGTGCTTGTTTGCAGATGAATGTCATGGCTGTGCGTTATATGGAGAGAGTGAGAGGGGGGAAATGAAGGAAAGATAATGTAATGAGCTGTTTAAAAAAAATGCATATCCCTAGACTAGCATTTCACTGCTAAAAGCAAAATGAGAATGCAATGCGCATGCAACATACACCCCCGAACAGGCACGCACGCTCGCTCGCATGCATGTACACAAGCATATACGCTGAAAGGATCATTATTACCAACTTTTCCGGAGAAGGCACAGATAAAGTACACGTCGTGCGCGCGCACACACACACACTGTGTACCGTCTGGCTGGACAAGAAAAGAACATACGTAGACCTCTAGAGGAGGACAAAGCATTCGTTGTCTGGTAAATAGTTGAGCTCTTGTCTTAAAAACTGTGACCGATGGATAGCTATACTTTCGGCAAGCTAAATAGCAGCATAAATACGGTACAGGGTTCAGTCCAACCTATGCTTTGTCCTGCATGCCTTATTCGGTAAAAGTTGGTAATAATGATCCTTCGGCATTTGAAGGTATAATCTGTTCCTACGCCTTCCTGCGATCTGGCACTTCAATGCTTATCAGATAAGATGGCCAATTCTGCTCGGTCGATCTGTCCTGCGAACAGACGTTTATTCCTACCTCCTTGCAGAAAACGCACTTATTCATGTTAATACTTCTACCTTCTTGCAGCTATTTACAGATGTTAGCTACTCCCATCCCAGTTAGAAAAAGAAGCCTAACACCAAGCGAACTGCATGGCTGCTGGAGCAGATTTTTTATTGCTGGTCTCGCCAAGGGGGAGGGGAGGGCAAAAAATCGTTATTTAATAATCAGCCTGAAGGGAGCTATAGTCTGTGTGAAGCTGACTGAAACGAACTACCTACAGGGGTCCACGTCATGTTCTGACTTAAAATACATCCTGTACAGGAAGTAGCGGCTACAAAACCAGCTCGGATACCGTTTTATAATCCAAACGCAGCTGCTTTGGCGATGGCGATGCACGTTCTGTATGTACGCCAGGACTGCAAATAAAGCACGCCGTTCCCTTTTACGGACGATGTGTGTGTATGCTTACGAGAGTAGACGCTGAAGGTAGATGCAAGGTTTAAGCTCTCACCTTTGATAAATGATCGTTAACAGCACTTGCTGTCACACAACACTACAAACTGTCCTTTTATGTGAGGCTACTTACAAAGGCTGTGAGAAAAAAATAATGCACCGCCCCCCCCCTTTCTTTCCCTGCGCGTGAATGGATGTAGGTGTCTACCTATCCCTCCCTCCTTCCATTCTTCCCCATTCTTCCCCATTCTTCAGGATGTCTTCCGTGCCAACAACTATAGCTCGTACGTGTGTACACAGTACATGATGCGACTTCAGAGAAGGGAGAAGATGGAGAGGGTAAGAGAAAGTGAAGGAGAGAGGTGGCGGGGGGTGGGGAGATTTGGCTGTTTGTTTGTTGTCGTCTAATGTCGTCAGCAACGCAGGCAACATCATAGCGGGAGGAGAGGAGAATTGGTGTGGGTGTGGGGGGGGGGGGGACCGGAGCACCTGGAGAGAACTCTGTAAACACTGCGGGTGCCACATGCACAGATAATACATGTGCCCGACACTATTTCCGAACCAGCGACGCTTTGTACCGGTGGAAGCAAACGTATGTTACCGCTATGCTATTGGACTGTCCTGCTGAACAGCACCGGAATCAAAAGGTGCCAACACCTGTACACGCAGTATTTCTAGACACACATTATCTCCAGACACCTACGCGTTACTTACAGATATCAATGCAATGCTTATTCCCCTTTAACCTGGCTCCAATCCACGACAACAAGCCTTCAGTTCGGTTTTCCGAACAGCAAAAGTGGGCTCCCTTTTCCGTGTGCCGACGTCTCGTTCAGAACCAAAATAAAGGCCACATGCATTTGGCGGCTCACGAATATCGAAACACTGAGTCAGTTCCGCCTGTGATCAGGAACAAGGTTTGTCCAGACGCCACGCATTGGTGGTCATTTTCCCTGCTTGAGTGACAAGCCAGAACAGCTGGCGTGCGTCTTGGTGACTAAGAAGGAAATACCGCCAGTTTAAATCAGGGACACCGCCATACTGCTGGGCGAGCATGTACAGTATGCGTGTATTACATCTATCATTTATAATAATTTAATCTATCATTAACTTTATCGTACTGATGCAGGCTTTTTCGATAAGGAGTTTGAGATATCTGCACAGAACAGGGCTGCACAGACGATTCGACGAGACAATCACTGCGGGCGTCTCAAGCCAATAAATGCAGAGTGAGGGGCTTGTATCCAGATTAGTTAAGATAAAGGGGTTGAGGGCAGACATTTCTGATCTTTGACCGAAAAGGCGACGAATTTAGATCGTTTCGTCTGCGACACACGAATGGACGCGTTGGAGGCGTGACGACGTGTGGGCAGTGGTGACGTACTGTGCACAGTCCGAGAGGCGATCCTGTCACCGAAGAAATCTCTGGAATGAGGGAGAACTGAAAAAAAGGTGAGTCAGGCTCAGACAGGAGTTATAAACAATGACCAGTAAAAGTCCTCTGCTTCGTCAACAGAAGTGGAAAATTCCTCAGCCAGGTGTCTGAACACAATTTAAACCGAGACACTGAAGGAATTTATGTCTAACGAACCGAAAGTGGTACATTAAAACACGAGACATGTAAGTACAGATGAAAACGAACGAACCTAAAGTGGTGCTTTGAAACACGAGGCATGTAAGTACAGATGGAAACGAACGCGGGAAGTAACTAACAATTAAAAAGCGAGTTATTTTCCAAACAACCGGAAAACGACAAGGAAAGATTAAAAATCCCGTAACGAGGTCGTGACCAAGATCATGAAAACAATTCTTGCCCTCGCTGTCTTCAGCAACATGAGCATCCTGAACGATGGCAGGGACACAGGAAATATTACTACTACATACTCGGAAGGCATGACAGATTTTAAAAGACTTCCACAGAAGACTAGTTTCAGAATTATTTCTCCACTTATAACCACTCATGCTGGATATATATATATATAAATAAAACCTTTCTTTCAAAAAGCAACATAGTTAGCTTAAAGGAACATCTTCGCACCGCGCCGATTCAAATCACAGCCAACAGTTAAAATTTCAAAAAAACGTTTAATCCAAAACGTCGCAAAACCACAAAGCATTTCTGGGAGTGTTGATAGCTACCACCCCTCCACCCTCAGTCAATTTCCAACTGTAAAGGTGATTTTACTGGCAAAGTGGGAAAATCTGGGGAGGGGGTGCGAGTTACGCAAGGGAAGCCATTTACTTGGACATCGCTGTCCCTGGAGTCTCTTGATTCACAGTGGAAACCTTTTTTCGTTCAAAATCAGGGAGGGGGATTAACTTCTAAGTAAGAAATCCTCGACCCCTTAAAAAAAATCTCTCTCTCTCTCTCCTCTCTCTTGCAGTTCGGCAATTGCTCGGTATTCTCGAAGCAAACTTTCGGCGCGTGTCGCCGATTTGTTACACAGCGTGAAAAGATGCGAAGCGCTCGCGGTGATGGCTACAGAGGATGCAGACTGAGGGCGCGGGATTTACCTGTAGCATGCTGCTGACTGCTCGTCAGTTTGCGCCGAGCGCGGTTAGCACTTGTCACCGGCTGGCTAAGAGGGACAAATCCACGAAGCTCTTCCACGTCCGTTAACATTTAGTTTACGGATGCATTGTGTGTGTGTGCTTTATTTGTGACATTGACTCTGTACGTCCCCTTCTCTAGTACATCTGTCACTGTGGTGCGTTTATGCGCGTCCGGGTGTGTGTGTGCGCGCGCTGGACAGCGCAGGTGTAATACAGCAACACAGAGAGAGAGAGAGAGAGGGAGTAGGGTAGAGATGAGAGACTCCAATGGGAGGGACAGAAAGAGAAGGAAAGAATTAACTCCTTGGATAGTGCGAGAACTGTCTCTCTCTTGTCTACCCCAGCTCTACTCCCCTATCTCATTCGCTCGCTCAGTTGCTTGCTGCAGACGGGCTGGGGGGGGGGGGGTTACACAAGAACGTTTATGCGCTGTTGACGATGTGGTGAGATGCTGCCACAGGCGGGATCGACGCACCATGCCGCAGTCACGTAACACGTCCTCAGACGTTACTTAACACTGCCGTAAGCGCGCGCGCGTTTTCAATTTTTGATCACGATCATGCGAGCAGAAGCTGGTTCTTGAAAATGTTCCGAGTCCTCTGGTCTGGATGTATTTGACATAGCCATCAACCCCTGAACATAATAACTTGACAAGGCAAGGACTATCTGACTTTAAGGTGTCGCCAAACTTTCTGATCCACGTACGCTGTACCCAAGTACGTTCTTTATGCTCTACACTCCTACACCCTCGCCCCCATCAACGACTGAACGTACCTTTGCCTAAGGTTGGTATTCGTAACATGCCATCCTCAATGAAATCTGAGACAGGGAACATTCACATCTATTCTCAACAATCTACCTTCCATGAAATTTGAGACAACCATTTCTCACGTCCGCAAATGCGATCACTGATCCACGCTGCACCCTCCCCTCATCGGAAATAAACATGCGCACACTCACCCCACCCCCATCTCCCATGTAAATGCAGATCAAAAAACTCCTCCCTCCTGACTCCCATCTAAACCACATGTAAAATCAAATCGCCCTTTCTTCCTTACTCCCAAGTAAACATGTAAACGTTAAGACACCCCTCCCTCCCCCCACGTAAATATTTGCATACGTTAAGACACCCCCTCCCTCCTCATTCTCATCTAACCCACATGTAAAGGTCAAGGCACGACACGCGGACTACCATTGGGTTCACTGTATATAAACAAAACCAAATCACTCATCCATAATAAAAACACCCCCATTGCAAGTAAAGTACGCATATTGCAAGCAAACTCTCCGATCGTTATTCATCATCATCATCATCATCATCATCATCATCATCATCATCATCATCTATCCACCTGTTTACTGCGTTTTCTAACAGTCTACTTAATTAGTCATCGGGGCCACTCAAGTAATCAAAGCAACAGGTGTGCCTGCGGTTAAGGGGAGTTGACAGACGTGCGCATTGCTTTAGTTACAGTCGCGGTAACCTAAAGCGCTGTATTTACATCTGCCGGTGACTGCCCTGATAGAATAGCGAGCGTAAAACAACATTACAAGCAATGCAGAAACATCTGCCGGTGACTGCCCTAATAGAATAGCCAGCGTAAAACAACATTACAAGCAATGCAGAAACATCTGCCTGGAGACGTGCGTGTGTACCGTTAGTCGCACCGTACCTTGTATTTGGAAGGAGTGTAGGATATCCGCCTGGTCAGTCGTCGGCGGTTCCCTGGTGTGGATGGAACGGGTGTTTGCAATTGTCCACCTTGCGTGACACCGAGGTCTAAAGCAGCAGTAGTTTCCATGGCCTCAACGTCGCAGAACTAGGCACGCACAAAATAAACAAAGCTGGGTCCCCTCCTCTCGCGTTCTGTCCTACTGACAGCCGCTGACAGGCTTCAGTGAGTGCGGACGAGTCGATTGGGACGAAAAGGGACGGCAAGCTGCGTTTAACGACCCCGTACAGCTGGACTGATTCAATAAACAAACACGGTGCACATACAGCGGCCAGTGCAGTTGGAGAGTCCAAGCAGAAACGCAGCTGACGGCTGAGCCGAGGGCTTTTGCAGCCTGTGTAATATTAATATAGTTATTCGGACCCCTACACCTGCTTCTCTGTGCTTAACAGTCGGTCAGACCGCAGGATAAAAGACTTGCGGACATTTCGTTATCAGTTAAACAGCCGTCGAAATCTCACCTGATAAGCAAGTTCTGTAAGAAAAAGTTACTTGTCTCCGACACTTCGCGCAGTGAACGTCGGGAAGGACAGCTGTGTTCCTTTTTCATCTGACCTGCGTTTATGACCTGTGACCTCCGCCACACGGCAAACAATTTTTTTTTAATTTGTGGTATCGACAGCGTCTTCAATCTTGCCTTATCTGCTAAACTGGTGGTGTGTGGACAATTAAATCACTCAAATTTGCGCCATTTTACCGACATTAAAGTTTGTAACATCCTCCAGATATTATATGTTTTTACGTTTTGGCGTTGTCTGTTAACTGAATATGGATAACTTTATCGATAAAAGTTTGAACTAAAGGTATTGTTAATACCTATAGGCTACAGACTTCCGGTGTTGACAAAAGAGTGAAATTTGAATCATCTGCTGACGGAAATTTAAACAATTCTGTCATATTTTCAAATTTATCGGCGTGTCTTAAAGCCGTTCTTTCTCGATCAGTAATGCGCACTTCATCAATATGTAATGTATATAATATATATATTATAAAAGAGGCTGAAAAGCTGACGTGACGTTGGGGCGCCACAAGGGTTGACACGGTAGAAGGAATTAGCTGCGAATGTTTGGTGCCTCAACGTCCAGTGAGCGGTGCAACAGTACATGGGGGGGGGGGGGCAGGAAAGGTATAAACAATCGACAAACTTATAATGAAGCTCTTGAATAATCTGCGAGCTACTGGCTAGAGTGTTACAGTGCGAACAGTGCGTTTGACCATAGCCACGGACACAGAGTTCCAGTTTGGTTCAGTAGCGCTCTAAGGGTTGTTAGGATTAGGCATTTTCTGCTGATACCTGTTGGGGAAAGTGTGGATTTCTTTCTAAAGCCTTCATCGGTCACAACAGAAATTGAACAGCGTGACGCAGCATTTTAGATAGTTTTCAACAGTTTCAATGTGTGCACACATGTAAAGCGGACACAAGCACGCGCGCACACACCTGCAAATGCAAGCACCTAAACAGTTTAAGAGCGGGGGTGGAGAGGGGGTAAAATTTCCGAAGGCCAGGACCAGCGCGTGGTGCGACTGAAGAAGACCATGTCTGTGTTTGGCGAAAACCGCATGGTGGCATGAATGTGTACAGACACACCACTTGAACACGCAAGTGCACACATGGGCACACACACCCTTCCACATCATACACACCCGACCCTTAAGCACAGACCGACAGACACACGGTACATTGGATTTACCTGGAACAGGGAGTTTGTAAAGCACCGCGTTCAGCAAGGACTGAAATACGTGTCTCGTCACAATAACAGGTACAATTGCAGGGATCCATCCATCGCCCTGAGACGAGAAGGGGGTAGGTGGATGGGTGGGTATAGGAGGAGGAATGAGAAGCTAATGAAGGAATGGGGTTAAAACCTGTCACATCAGCTGCTCGGTTATGCTGTCAACAAAAAATGTCAGCAAGCCAGTGAGCACACTTTCCGTCCTGACAACAAGTTTTCACTGCAGGCGGGGAGGGGGAGAGAGAGGGGATAAAGGGGAAGTAGAAACCGGTATGCTTACCTCTCCTTCGCTATTCCCCCTACCCACTCCATCTCTCTCTCTCTCTCTCATTCACACTCGCGCTCGCGATGCCCCAAGCAATCTCTCCGGAAGATTGTTACGGCCAGGTACTCGAAAGGACCTTGTGGGAGAATTATACGTATGTGACCACGTGATAAAGTGTATCAAAAGTTCCGAAAATTGCCTCACGCATTCCGTGTGATGTCAACGGGCTGTCAGCACTTACTGCGAAGAAAATTGTTTAAAGAGTTACGTGCTTCGGTGAACAGTCATCACAGACACATCGCCAGCATTATTATTTCAGCGTTTTCCCACGAGGACATAAACAAAGAAGCTATGGCTAGTAAAATGTCAAGGCAAATGACATAATCTTTCTCATATACTCTCGCCTAACGCCGCAACAGGAACTGTGAATTTCGATCAACTGAAACATTCATCCTTCGTTTACAAAGTACGGATCATCATACAGATGTCAAACAAGTACACAATCTTCCACACACAAAGCCACACGCCTATCCGTCCATCCCATGATACAAAAAGAACATTCACATATACACGTTTCTGCTCCATTTATAAATATGTGCCAGGGCTAGGCTTCTATAAGCTGGCTTGTTGCCTGGCCCTGCCTTTGGCGGTATCAGTGTTTTGTACTTTGGTTGCACAAATAAACATATGTTTAAATTTCATATATATACATATATAGCAACATAGGAGCGCGTACATACAAGCACACCGAAAAAAACCACGCATACACAAAATAGCCACGAGCACGCCTGCACGCACGTGTTCGCGCGCACAGAAACCTACTATCCTTAACAAACCCACTCTCCTTTGACTTTACATACATAGGTCAGAAAGCAGATGTCGATCTAAACTTCTAAAGTTTTCACCGCAACTTTTTGTCTCGTGTCTTTTAACCCTGTGATCGAGTTTACCTCGGAATTTTTTTTAAAAATTATGCGACCCTTTTCTGGTCGTGTTCTCATCCATCTTCCAGTTTACTGACACCGTATTGGAAGATTGATTTTAAGCACCGACGTTAATTTTTTTAAATAGAAACATTCTTGCTACATTCACAAATTGCTCACTATTACATACATGCGCATGCGCTGATTACTAACATCAAAACCCAACTTCATTCAAGTGTCACCACTAATTTGACATTTACAATACACGCACTCTTTACCCCCACCCCCACCCCCACCCCACACAAACAAAGGCCACCAGCAATTACATGATATTGAATCTTCCAGGTGACACACATTAAAATTTCCAACATTTTCTTTACAGGTTTCGTCCTGCGCCTTTTAAATCATTTTGCTCCTCTGAACTTTTTGTATAACCTGTGATCTTTTTAATCCACCCTCCTCATGCACACACACACACACGCCGTTATACCGTTAGACCAACCGTCCTCACAGGGCTCCTCGCGACGAACGTTTCGTCCACACCTCAGTACGATAGGGTCCATTGCGGTAATGTCCTGCGAACAGGAATTATTTAAGGAACTTTGAACAGGTGATCTCTGAAATCGGAAGAATTGCCCCTCCCCTTCTCCTTCCCCCATCCCACCACACGTTGCTAATACATGGGATGCGTTCTGCTAGAGCTATGCGTTCCAAGGGAGGTTACTATTTCAGCCAGCTCTGGCACAGCTGGTCTCCCCCTGACAGCCAAACTCGCGCTACCTAAGCCTGTTTCACTTACCGTCTAGCGAATAAACATAGGCATTAAATTGTTACTTGCCAGGTGACAGGTACTTTATCTCAATTAGATTTATTTCTGTGTACAGTTAGTACACACCGTCAAAGTTTACAAGCATTCATGAATCTGTCCGCATATAAATATATAATTTTTTTTGGGTTTTCACTGCTAATTTTAAGTTTTGGCGTTTGGCTGCATCACAGTTATATCAGCACATGGTAATTTCAGCCAATAGGCGCTATTTTCCCTGCTGGAAATTCCCAGTTTCAAGTAGGGCAAAGGAGGAAACTCAGGCGTGCCTCAACGTGGGAACCTGCTATGGCCTGGCCCGAAGGACACCCTGCCCCACCTCACTCAAAGGCTGGGGGCCCACTGGTCCCCATGTTACAAGGAAATCAGACATGAAGGGCGCATTGAAAGCTACTGATCACACAAAGAAAATTCTTTTATTGACCACAAAAAATATTTTATTTTATTTATTCATTTTATTTTGTAGGGGGAAGGCCACCAACGTACACCCCGCATCTGGTTCGAGTCCAGGAGTGGCCAAGGATTATTTCCTGGAGTTAAACATTGAGCAGACTCCATTCGGCCATCTCCCCGCACATTAAACTGCCTGTTCGCACTGGCCATCTTACTGCAGGTATCAGTCTGGTGGTTCTTTTAGAGCGTAGCTTAGTAATAGGACCCCATTCCCCCCCCCCTCCATAGTGAGAAATCACCGCGAGGTGGAAGCACTGTCCCTCTAAAATTACCTGTCTACGTAGGGACGCGTGTGCCTGGTACCGGGGGCTTACTTTTTTGAAAGCTGACGCGCAGCTGTGAGAAAATTGGTGCCGAGGGACATCAAACACGGTCTACTGGTAATAGGGCGCCTATCGTCAGGATCGATCAATGATGCGGAAAATTTCCCACCCTCTTAGCCAGGCTTGAAGTGGTGGAAAGGGGCAATTAACATGAACCAGTGTGACAGACGCGTTTATAGTAAAATATATAGTCACCTTTTTCCTGCAATAGATCAAGAAACAATTAAGTATATTTCTAACATAGGTTGGAGGGAGGGAGAGAGAGAGAGGAGACATGCCATATATGCGCAATCATAAAATTGCCGGGACAGAACATATACTATGTCTTTCTTTTTGTATGATCAAAGATAGATTATAGTCCTTGTTCACGTTTTCCTGCGTGGACAGCTGAATAAAAGTGTAGTTCACAGAGATGTACATGTGCTGTTTACATCATCAAGCACATTGATAGCAAACATGTTCCAAACAATTTAATTGCTTCTACTTTTTCTATCGCTGAGTAGGAGTGCGCATGTACGCGAGCATGTGTTTGTTCGTGCGCGTGTTTGGGTGTGCATGTTTGAGTGCCCGTATGTGTGTGTGTGTGTGCGAGCGCGTGTGAGAGACAGAGCGAGGGCGTGGAGGAAGTGCTCACGGTAGCAGAAAAGACAAACAACCGAGCGGTGCACCCGCCACGTGCACAAACACTGCTGGGGGGGGGGGGAGGGGAAATCGACGCGCACGTTGTTCCGTTCCTTCCAGCCGCCATTCTGTGGACAGCCGCGCGTTGGTCCCGCTCGATCGCTAGTGATCTGTGCGAAGGTGTTTACGCGTACGACTAAAAACTGGAGTGCGACCTCGTACCCGCCCCTGTCTCTACTCCCTGCTTCATCCAGATAAATACATCAGCTCTCCCGAGAGTCTCTCCCACTCCCACCACCCTGGCTCGCCTTGTGTACATTTGGGCGTGAGTGCGCGTGAGTGCGCGTGTGTAGCGGCCTAGGTGTGCTGACAGTGCACGGTATAGTGAAGGCGTGCATGCTTAGCCACGGCGTGTGTGTGTGTGTCAACGCATAATGCGTGCACAGGTGTGCATGTGTGTGCGAGGGAGCCAGGGAGGGAGGAAGAGCAAGTTCCGGGGTCCGCATGAGTCAGTGTTGTTGATTCTTTGTCTCTGCTGAGCAAGTCGGGATCAATACACCCAGTCAGCACGTCACCGCGTTACTGCGCTCTCACAACTCTCGGGAGACGGACTCCGGACTCTCTTACACTGAAGAAACTTGAATGTCAAGGACAGATGGCAGTGAACAACCAAATTATTTAAAGATATCTGCTGCATTCATGAACAGGCCTGCCAGGATGGGCAGAGTGAAAAAGGTCGAAAGCAAAAATTGTGCTTTCTTTAAAAATTTCTCATAGAGTGCTCCGTTGAGAAGTGTGAAGTCCAATTATTGGGCATTCTGTCCGAACGTAAAATTACATTCGTACAGGCGGACCGTTTATATGCAAGACACTGTTTAATGAACAGAATTCAAACAGTAGCAGAATACGGTCCTTGTTTATAGACAGACCGTGTTTCCAGCCGACTGTGCTCTGCTGTATGCCTGAGTGTGCATTGCTACAAGCTGCTCCAGACATCTCGCTCACCACATTCAATATTCAGCACAGCTCAAAAACACAACCAAAAACCTCAAACAACAACTACTACAACTGTGTACTTAAGATTCAGTAAAGGCATCACACCCTACAAGCGCACATCAAAAAGTCCGTTTACAAAACGTTTCCAGTCTGCGTAACCAGTAATCGGATCCCCACCGGTGTAACTTTTGGGGTTGGATGGGCGGGGAGGGGGGAAGCCGAACGGGAAATGGTTGTGTAGGCGCGCGACCTTCTCATTCAACAGGAAGCGGATGGCAGGATCCCAGAAAGAGCAAAGTTTACTCGCAGACACCGATACAACCGGCATTAACCTGCCACCTTTAGGCGCCAGTCGGTGGTCTGTCGGTATATACCGCTTAAGACCATTAACTGATGACGACGCGGCTTGAGCCAGGCGATAAAAGTAAATCTGGTGAATGTTTTATTTTAGCTGGTCTTTTCCAAACCAAACGGCGGTTTCAGCAGAGCTACACAAGACTGGAGGAAGGAGAGAGGGGACAGGAGATGGAGTTGTGGGAGGCGGAAGACGGTCAGAGACCTCTTGTACCCGCTTCTTCCCATCAGCCCAATCAGACGTTTGGTTTAGGACGCGGGATGGTTGAAAGATGGTTGTATCTCCTTTCCATAAACTAAACTATAAAAAAACCCTTGGCGTATAGCCTGGGAAATTTAGCAGCACCTTTTATTTACGGACAGAAAAAAAGCACAGCAATTTATTTCGTTTAGGTTTGTCCAAGACTATAGTTTAAACATCTTTCTCCCCTCACACACGTGAGATGTTTCTGTGCGACTTATGAATGGTTTCACCAGCAAATATAACTGTGCCCATCTAGTGCTCTTAAATTTGAGAGAAAGTAACGGACGATCAACGAACGAAAATAAAGAATACAGGCACACATTAGACCGGAAAAGAAGGGCGGAAAACCATACAAATGCATAGGCAGCTGGACATGGTGGAGGGGGGGGGAGGGGAAGGAAGCGAGGGATGGAAAGGAGTTTATGGCGAGCAGAAAGACAGACAACGGACACTTTATTTACAAAGGAGGGTGGTTGAAGAAATTTACGCTATTCCGCTCTTTGACCTTTCTCATAAAACTAGTTTTACTTTCTTACAGTAAGGGGCTTCGCTTGGTCGATTTCTGTAAGCAAGTCTGTGATTTAAGAAAAGTTACATGTGGGTGCAGTGCGCCGTTTGTCTTCCTAACATCTAAGCACGAATCCAGAGAAGGAAAGATTTACGAAAGAAACCTTGGGTGAGTAGCACAGGCGTTTGTATCTACTGTTCATACGTAAAGGAGTATGCAAAATGCACAGGGCCTTACGACCGTTCTTATGACCGCAACTGCAGATACCAGCCCTCATGAAACCCAGCCCAGGACCACCTCGGTTTGACAATAACCAAGCCAAGTCTTACTTCGGTCTCCCTCTGACAGCAGTGCAGCCTCTATTTCAGCCTCGTTACAAGCCTAATTGTAATATAAACCAGGCAGAAACACCCCCGCGTGCACGTGCGCCAAGCGACTGATCTTGTTTGTTAAGTTTACAGCCCGTAATTAGATTTGAGCCGCACCATTTGGTTACAATCAGCAGGAATCAGGATGGTGTTGGGAGATGGCAGGCATGTTGTCTTGTTAGCTAACATAACGTATTCTGAGTCTACCAAACGAAAGATTTACGGAGGTTTTATGTCTACGGCATCGCTATGCGACCTCCTCCCCCCACCCCCACCCCCTCAAATTCAAACTGACGACGAGTGAAAATGGAATATAGTCTATTTTATTACCATATTTATGGTCTATAGTCTATTTTATTACCATATTTATGGTCTATACAACAAGCCATTAAGCTCTTCTATAAGGCCCTGACTCAAAAAGAAAAGGTGGGGGGTGGGGTTGTTTACGATGATAAGAGTAACCTCATATGTCACAACACTAAACCAAAACCAAAGGCTCTTTGAGAAGTAGTTTATTGGCGTCAGAACTATACGCCCTTATCGCCAAATAACGCTGAGTGCCAGACACAGCGAGAACTAGCCGAATATAGTTGGTCACGCACCACGACTGACTGCTGCCTGGTGCGTCGATCGCCAGATTGTGCGATAACACGAATGTGCGTAATCGCGGCCGGCAAACAAATAAAGCCACAATCGCAGCTGGTTGGTTATTATTACAGACGCATAACCTATTTTGTTTGAAATAACACTTTCCTCTATTATCGTTACATGCTGGTCCATGCTAATCTTCGCCATGACTCACTCAGCCCTGAAGACAGCTCACGTCTAAGTGGAGGCTGGCCTCCAGCTTCTGAGCATCTCTCTTCCGGTATCTTACAATAAGCAGGTGAGATGTTCTGCTTCTGTGATCTCGGATGGTTATTAGCTGCAAGACTGACGACGCTGGCTAGGAAAGCCTGGCATGTTGTGCGTGCGTGGTTAGTTAATGTCAGTCTGTACAGACAGGCGGGGCTGAAGCGAGAAGGAACAAAGGAGGGATAGTTCTGTATGCCTCTCTCTCTGTCTCTCAAAAAAAAAACCCATTCTACCAAAGTAAAATATACATCACACGTTCTCTTTCTGCAACTACTTCAAACTAAAATTCTTGGAGCTTTATATAGTGTCAGTTTGTTTAGTCTGAAACAACGTGGAGTTGTCCACAAGCACGTATTTACGAATACATAAACAGTATATAATCCATATACATATATATGCAGGCACACGCACAGCTGGGCACCATTCTAAAGAAGCGACGATAGAGATGGCTGGGACGTGTGTCAAACGATCATGAGTCTTGTGCAAGCCCTGTGTGCCACAACGCAAGAAGAGGAATGATGATGACGACGATGATGACGACGACACGCACAGACGGACAAACGTCTACACAATAGCAGACACTGACCCAAGCCCGAAGGTATAATCTTCTGAATGTCTGACCGACCGGCCGACCGAAAGACTGACTCCCTCCTTTACCCGCTCGCTTGCTCATTCACTCATTCACAGAAACGCTTCATACAATGGATTTACGGTAATATGATGAACGTTAAGTTCCGATAAATCAATAACAGAAGGAGACTTACCTCACCACTGGTGGCTTTCTCGGTTTGTGGCTTCTCGAGGGAAGTACCTGCAATAACAACGCCAGAATAAAATTAATACAGTACACGTGCGTCTGTCCGGTATGAGCTAAAACCAGGTGGACACATGACGCGTAATGGTACTGCCCACATGTGCTTTACTCTAGTCTTACTTCTGAAAAACTGCAAATAAACGCAAAATCTTGGGCTGGACTACACTCATATATCTTCTTTCTACAAACGCAAAGGATGGAAATAAACAGGGTTAATGGCCATCTAGGTTCCGCAGCTGGGATGCACACGGGTCCATTGAAGACAACCTGTAGGACTTCTTTTTTATGAAAGTAAAAACAAATACTACGGGTGACAACTCGTGCAGCCCAGATCTATGTCCAGTGCTTCAGTGCGTGATTAAGGCAAAGTGATACCACACTATAACTACAGTATAACGCGCGCCCACAGAACGCCAATTAGAAGAAAAAATCCGCTCACTTAGCTATTTTGATGCCTTCAGAAAAGTTCTTAACAGTCCTACATGCGGTACAATAACTATTTATGGCATTTACTGCCCGCCATGTCGTACTCTACAACCGACATTGAAGATTTCAATCGCTTTTTTCGTTTGCTGGTCCGGACACACGTGTGTCCAGACAAGCAAACACACTGTCATTTTTTAAAAATAAAAAACTAAGGTTGGTAGAAATCCTGAAACATGCCCCGAAGCCCCCATGTTTGGTCCCACCCCCACCCCCGAAAACTCTGCCGAGACTGCAGTCTGATCGGCTTCGGTTTGATGGCTGACGCGGTCTCTGTGTCTAGAATGTCTGCCTTCTCCGTCCCCTCCAGTTTGGGGCATCATACACACGTCTCTGGCACGCACGCATGTTTAAAACTGACAGAAGTCTGATATCATCTACCGTATGTGTCATGGCAGAAGCGTGTGGGCTGACCTCATACATTAAGCTTAGTATCTCACGCGTAACAAGGTAAGTGCACGTATCTGTCAAGTTAAGGATGAAATAGCACTGCTGGCCGAACGATAAAATAAATAAAATTATAATGAATGACAGACTACCTGTTGGCTAACCATCACACGAAACCAGTATCCAGAGACGCGCGCGCGCTCAAGCCGAGTACACAACCTAGGATTTCTGTGCAGTCGTTCACTTAATTTTTTTTCTCTCTCTCTCTCACGCATTCGAACATTTCGCGCGCGCGCGCACACACACACACACACTCGCGCGCACACACACACACACACGCGCGCGCGCGCGCACACACACACGCCTATGATCCTCAACAATATGCATTACCATATCCTTGCCAGTGTTCGATTTATAAACACTGAAGTAAAACTAAGGAAGCAGATGTGCTTACTGCATATTTTGATAAAGCATGGAACCATAGCGAGGAGAAAATTGTGAACGTGTATTGCGCATTCGGGTAAGCAGCGTGAAAGGTCGAGAATCACAAGCATACGTGTTTGCTGACGCAAGAACAGATGTGCCCTCACTCTTCTCACCAGAAGGACATGAATGTATTGACATCTTTGACCCTGTGACCTCTAGGCAACTGTCACAAAAAAAAAAACTTTCGATATTTTGGAATAGTTACGTTGAACAAGGGCCGATCTCTTGAAGGGCGGGGGTGGGGGGTGTCAAGAAACCGATAAAAGTCAGCATACACCTGAGTGGCAGTAAGGAGTGGTCGAATATAACTTGGCCATTCATAACTGCCGACACAAGCCATATCATATAATGTTCACCTTTTTCTCCCCCCCCCCACTCTCTCTGCTCGGGTCATGGCCCCCTTGCCCCCCCCCCCCCAATCTGTCCTTGTCGAGAAAAGGAGCAAACAGCGCCGCCTTGTGTTTGAGCAATGCATTACTATAAACGTGTGTACTTGTCCATAGTTATGACAAGGAAGGAATAACAGAATACAAACAAAATAAACCAATAAAGATGGAATAAAGGAGGAAAAGAAGGAAGAAAGGAAGATGAAAAAGGAGAAAGGAACGAGGGAGGGAAACAAGGAAGAATTAACCAACCAATTGCGAATGGCATTTACAATAACGACAGAACCTATATTAAAGTATTCCAATACAAAAACATGAATATCTGAATGCTTAATTCTCACCTTCAGAAATTGGTCGTTCAAAGAAAAAAAAAACTTCAGAATATGATGAGTATTGCAAGAAAATAAACTACATCTCCATACACAAACGTCATTCGGGTATTTACGACGCTGACCAACATCTTAATTTTACAAAAGAACGGAGAAGTGGAATATGAAGGACACGTGGCCAGTCCAGGTGAAATACACCAACAATCTGAATAAATAATAAGCACCGTGCTGAACATCTAACCAAAACAAAAAATTTAAACAAAAAAGTCTTACAGGACAAAAACTGAAGTGGAGACGGTCCGTGGTGCGTAGTATATCGCGCACGCGCTTTTACTGCGCACATTGGTGCAAGCCGCCGGTCTACAGCGCGACAAAATATCACAATAACTGCAGAATGGGTCGTGACTGATGTCAGTTCATGACGGTGCTCTAATTACCGACTCCACGGGGTTTTCTTTTATCTAAATCTGTGCATCTAATTTTGTGAATCTAAATCTGTGCACGTACCGCTGTAATACCACTGAGGCACGTTTAGTGTGCGATCACAAAAGTGATCAAACTATAGTAAGCTGCTCTGATTGGTGTAGTAAGCTGCTCCCATAATCTGATGACAGAGCCTAATGGAAGTACTCAAGAAGAGGAAAGAGAAACTAAACTCACTAACTCACTAACTCACTAACTCGCTAACCTGCGCGTGAAAACTCTATATTAACAGTGGCTCACACCGCTTTAGTGTACATAACATTTACGTCATAGAACCGGGAGCACGGTGCATGTGGGGACATAATATAGTACAGTCCGGCCACGGCTCCATTTTAAGTTTCCGACCAAAATGCTTCCACTGGGCATGAGTTGGTAAAGGTGAGAGTCGGTCGACAAGAGCATTTTTCTTGTCCCCAAAAACTCGTGTTAATGAAGGAGGAAGTGACGGAGGCATGGGAAGAGGGGGGTGAAGGGAGAGAAATGGGGAGCGGAAGAAAGGGTGCGCTCATAATTCTTACTTTCTGCATTTGACCTCCCCTTCCACCAACAATCCCGGTTTTAAAAAAATAAGGAATACCTGTCAGAGCTTACGAGAAATACATGGACCTGTCAGACTGACACAAGGAACACAGGCCAACTGTCTTCATGGAGCTTCCGCAAATAAAGATACAGCAGCCTTTTAAAAAAATAGCCGAAAAGATCAGCCATCTACCTGTTACCGTGTACGCAAAGTGACACAATCAGCCGAAAGTGCAACACTGTCAAAGAAAGACTGTGGCTGATTCCATTTCTCCCCACACTAAATCTTTCGTTATTTACAGAACAGCGCGGGGAATAAACACCAGGTTATTTACACAACGTACAGCAAATAAAGCCTTTTTTGAGCGCTGAGCAGAGAGGAAATATTATGACGTCTTATCGTCCATCTCAAGAATGGGCTTCCTGCTTCAACAGTCGACAGTAGCAGCTGCCAGAACAATGGCAGGTACAGTGGCGAGACTGCTGACTTATCACAGGTGAATCAGACTCAACAATTGCTTATTCTTCCGGGCAGTCTTTTCGAATATATGGAACGATGCTGTGGAGGGCACTTGTGAGCGAGATTTTCTTTGGAGATGTTGAGAGTTTGCTACATTAGTAAATGCCTTTAAGACAACCACGCACCCACATGCCCTCACACACATGCCAGCACGCACACACACACAAAACCCAACACACAAGCATACACAGACCCACATAACACATACATACAATAAGTTCAACGCGTAAACAGAAGCAAAGTCACTCATATTTTTGTTGTTTCTTGGTTCTAGAATATACAAAAGAAAAGGAAAAGGAATTATGCTTCAAATAGTAATTTAAAAAAAACCTCCTGAATAAGTTGTATGACTAATGTATCACATTCTTTTACCTTGAAAACTCGATGTCACACTCTCTCGCGCACAACCACGCGCAGCATGGTATCTCCACTCCGTAACCACAAACCTCAGGAACACGTAAACACGACCAACATGACGTCATGAGCGCGAGATTTTTGAGCTTCACGTGGAATGATGAACGTAACGTAAGCTACAGGAGCAAGCAGAAAGCATGTTGGGGAGGAGTCGGCCACTGCACTCTAGTGTCCGGGGGCGAGAGGGATAGACTGGTAGCAGGGATAAGACTCAGCTGAACGCAGCCTCCCACCCCTTCAACTGATCCTTCTACGTCCTCTCCCTCTACCCCCACCCCCCCCCACCTTTGCCGCGTTCAGTGAATTGTCGCATGGGGTCCACGCGTTTTGTACAGCTTGTCGAATTCTCGAGACATTCCACGGGGAGAGAGAGAGAAAAAAAGATGAAAAAGAAAGGACGATCGGGAAAAGATAAGTAAATAATGACGCAGTGCTTTCAACAAGTTTGTGGTTATAAATATAAAGTTATTAATATTCTCGCGAAATCAGAAATCGCGGGCGATTTGTTTGTTAAAAAGATTAAAGAAATCACAGTTCTAACTAGCTGATTGTGGGATGGGGGGATTGGTGCTTAACGTCCAGCCGCAAACTATGTGCATATCAGGACGGTGTTACTTAGACAAAGTTTACGTGCTGCCACACGTGGGACTGATCGCGCAACACGGGCCTCAGTCCCACCCAGTCACATTATACTGACACCGGGCCAACCAGTCCTAGTACTGTTCCCTGTAGTACCAGGCGTCTGGCAGGGCAGCTACTAGACTGTCAATTTTTAAGTCTTAGGTATGACTCGGCCGGGATGCGAGCCACCGACCTCCCGCCTCGGAAGCGGACGCCTTAACCACTAGACCACCGAGGCGGTCAGCTGATTGTGGGAACAGCGTGGCAAGAAAGGACCTTCGGGTCGTTTTTCACATTTGTTTCTTGTACAAACGATGTTTATCATCTCAACAATTGCACACCTAACCTTACCTACAGCTCTTTAATGCATGCATGAACACGGGGCTAAACAAACTGGCTTCGCTAGCAGAGCTGCAAGATCTTCTTCGTTAGGTAAACTGACACATGAAAGGATGTGTACTGCAGGCATCTAGGAACTGATGCTTAAGAAATCCTAACGACGCTAGCGCACGCCGTCTGCGCTCATTCGGATTAACTTTCCGAGGGGCTTGAGAAGCTCAAATCTAAGCCGGCTATAGGAAGACAGGACATACGGCACAGATACCGCCTTCTGCTCCAACGGTCTCACGGTTCGACAAAGTCGAGGGACAACAGCAGTAAAGAACTGTAATCCAGCCGACCGAAACAAAAGATCGTATCCAGTTTCCGTCGAGAAGATTTCCTCACAACCTCTCAGTGAGGCTGTACATTTAGCGGTCAGCGACAACCTGAGGATGTTTTCGGGTTTGAAGACAAAGATGCGGCGGCACGAGTGTCTCAGGCATAATCAGGACGCCTAGTGTGACAAGAATATTGGAGGTTATGTCGCAAATAGGTCACCATCCCACATTGCGACATTCTATAGGTGGGGCCTCTTATGTATGTACGTCTCTAGCACACTTCTCTTCTCTCCACTTCTCGCCATCCTACCTTCTATCCATCCTTCTCTCCATCCTTCTCGCCATCCTACCTTCTATCCATCCTTCTCTCCTTCTTCCCTATCTCCTCCTACCTCTCTATCACCCCCCCCCCTTACGTAATGTACGCACAGGCGCACACATCTAAGAACAAAAAAGAACGTGGGTGTGCGTTCATGCTTGCAAGTGTGTGTGTGTGTGTGAGAACAATGAATGTACTCAAGCAGCCATCAACATGAAGTAAAGACTTCACTGGCGAAACTCACAACAAAGGTCAACAAACTCCCTGCTGGATACACTACACTCTTGCACACCTGTCAGGTGACCTATACGCCCCTAGTAAAACCGCCCCTTGTAAAACCACCTCTTGTAAGATTAACTCTAAGGTTACAGAAGACTCAGTAAGATGTTCTTTATCTGATTTTCTTAACACCTTCGGTGAAAGAGTTATGGCAGACACGTGTATAGCAGACAATTCCAACAGCTTTTGCAATCATTGGCTTCTAATAGACACTCCCCACGCAACCCTGTTTCAATCAGAAACCCCCAAAAGAAAATACGAGTTAAAGATTATACAGGTTAGAGAATAAAACTGACACTGTCACGCTCTACATTGACCAACTTAAACTTTGACCGCCGACACGACCGCTGATTTCCGTGGGTACGTTTCCATCTGCTATTGCAGTCGAGCCCCCCACCCCTCCCCACACACACCACAAGCACTCGCTGTTTTGACCCACGTGTCTGACTCATATTGAAAATGCCAGTCTTGGTGCCGTGCCATTACGGTGGAGGCCCACCTGGCGGCCATCCCTTTGTCCTCTGCTACCCATTTATGTTTCTCTCGCACACCAAAGCTTCTTTTCTGTCAAGTGAAGGCAAAAGAAAAAATAAACTCCACCTCCCCTCACCCGCCCCAAAGAACAACAACAACAACAACAACAACAACAACAACAACAAAGCCACCTTCCCGGCCTTCCGGCTAATTTTTACTTGACATTCTTTCCAGAAAGCATGCTTCCCTGCACTATAGTGTCATTGCACGAGCAGACCAGCGGAATTCTGGGACCGATCGATGGCTCGCGTGGCGTAGTGAACTCAACACTCCCAGACCACGGTTGTTGATCGTGATGGGGGAATCTTCGACCGGCCCAGCATATTGTCGTCTGGTTTCAACCCCAAGCTTTGTTTAAAGCGGAATTTAGTGAATGACTGCGTTTTCCTAACCACCGTGCGTGACTGCATGTGCTGCACTTGCGTGGGTGCGTCCTGATCGTTGATATTGCACACAGAATAATCAGGCATGCAAACAAAAGAAACACGTACACGGACAGAGAGGTGCTGGCGTGCAGCTGAATGCTCAGCGCTGGTCATATTGTATTATGCGATGAGAAAATATGCGAAAGTATATGGGAGGAGGGAATCGATCAGTTAACTCACCCCCTGTAGAGACTGTGCCAAGCAGCCGTGACGAATAGCGTGGGGACGACGACATGGGTGAATGACTACGTGATGTCACAGGCAGTCCAGCGACGCCGTGAACGTCACAGGCACGGTAGACAAGAGTCAGAAACTGTTTATCCTTGCGTCACCGCACAGATAATCCGTCACCACTCACCAGTTTACCGAGACCTGCATGTGGTTCACGGGAGTGCAGATGTCGTAATCCAATCTGAAGAATCCAACAGCTCAGTTGCCTTAAGCCACAAAATGTGTCCCCGAAACAGCCGCCCGTCGAGTTAATCCGAACAAGCGAAGGTGGTTTGCAACGGTGTGATCTGAGTGCAAACAAATGTACTTCGTCAAATTCGTCTGCTAGAATCGAGAAAAAAGAGCGCGCATCGAAATGCTTGAACAATCACTGTTCAGGGATCGATTACAGGGTCGCAGCCTTTTCCTTCACAAGAGCAACAGCTAAAAAACACTCTTCTAAACGGCAAGACTGCGAGCGACCGGCTGCCGGCTATCAGTGGTCGAAGCCGCTGTCGGATGCACCAAGTACCACAGTACACTTACGCTGAGCTTGCCTCTGCGCAGGCGCACACACGCTCGCGGCGGCAGTAGACGCGACTCGAAATTGTGTCGTCACGAATTACGTCATAAGCTTGAGCAGACGACAAGAATATTTTTCGCAGGCCGAAGGGCTGTGTTACGTGCAAAGCCAGACATCGCGGACAAGTAGAAAGAAATCCGGTAATGCTGAAAATGTAATGGTTCTCCAGTCCACCCTCGGTGAATTGCGTGCCGATGGGAATAATTTCATGCAGTGGTTGTCGCTAGAGGAGTATCTTTGCAAGCCAAGCCAGCTTTTGGAAAGATAGCGCGCGCGCGTGCTCGCACACACAGAGGCTGAAGGTGCCCGGGCAGGCCTGTCAATAATTCATGAACCTTTGTGTTCAGGCAGCTGCCCGTGCAAGTGGCAGCTAACGTAGCGCGTGCAGTTCGGGTACCAGCCTTGCCCCAGGTCTGTATTCTCCCGACGGATTCCATATGGCCTTCGTTTTCCGTTCCCATTTTGTATGTGCTTGTTGTTTGCGTAAGAAAAACGTTTATAAAGGCGCATGTTGCAGCACTAAACGCGTTCTAGAACAAGGGCAGTGGAAGTCAATAGCATATATCGGAAGCAGCTAAAAGCCGAAAAGCAACCAGATGGATCTTTTAAAAGCACACATCGAGGGTCAACATAACCTGCAGAGTTCCGGCTTCTCCATTGTCTCCAGAGGTTCCCAATCGCTAATACAATACTGTGCACAGCAGCCAAGGATCATGTGCCAGTGCACATTTGTTGCTCACTTTGACTCTACAACAATAAATGTATGCAGAGAATGATGGACGTGCATTTGCACATTTTGTAGAGGGTTCACACTCGTTTTGGACAGCAGATCAAGTGCATCCAATGTGCTATACACGTGCGTCTGTCTACCTTTTTGTTTCTCGGGCGCGTGCGCCCGCGTGTGTTAGTGTTAGAGAGTTTGTGAGAGAGAGAGAGAGACAAAGAGAGAGAGAGAGGGGGTACTTGTCTTTGTGTGCGTACGTGCCTGTGTTTGTGTGTGTGTCTGCATAAATTTAGGGAGAAGGAGGTGGGAACTGAAATTAGCCTGTAGAACAATGTTGTATACGGACATTTACAGAAAGCATGTGGACACTGCCACGTGCAATCAATTCTTTACAACAGAAACGCTTAGCACTTGGTCTGACTATACAGAGGGACCCAAAGCTGAGCAGCCCTCACCCTGCGGTCGTGTTGAAACAATTGATCTTTCCTCCGCCAACGCTTGTCTCGCGTGCACACAGACACACAGACACACAGACACAATTGTTAGCCCCCTCCCCCCTCCTTTTTTAAACCTCGTAATTCGCTTTCTTACGACCTTGACCATATCTTGAATGAACACTGTTATAGTGATGGGTTGCCGTTGGCTGGACATGTGAGGGGAGATGAATTACTTACTAAAATTAATGTTTTCTTATGTGAGATGCGGAAGGTTGTGTCAAGCATATAACATGCGCAGTAAGAACAGGCGGGTGGAAGGAAACAAAAGGCACATAAATCAAGTTATCATGTGTTCTGTGAGGCCCAAGAGTGAAATTTGCAGACAACTGCGACCTCTTTACCTGTATAGTTCCAGTTTAGAGCTATATAATACTAGTAATGGTAAAATAATTCTTGTTCGTAGCTATACAATACATGGCGTAGCTATACACTTCACTCTGTAGCTTCAACATGAATTGTATCCCCATTCTGCGATTTCATTACCGATATCGTGACTGTGACTTGGTACAGAACGAATGCATCCAGTACAGGCACTGTTCTATACTTGCAGGGTAGAATTACATAGCTAGAGACTGGAATTGTATCTATTACATTGGTGGTTCCGTTATTGACTTCCCCATTATGTTCTTTCTTTACATTTTTTTCTTATGTCCTGAGATGAGGAGTGCGGACTATCAAATGTCTGAATAATAGCGTCACGTGACTCTGAAGGGCGCAACGTTATCAACAATTGTTTTATGTTGTGTGCTTCTCTAGAGGACGAAGACTTGACTGAGTCTGCAACTGGCTGTGACCGCGCTCAAAATGTTGCAGTGCACGTAACATTCATGTAGAACAATACCTCCATGCACACTGGCTTGGAAATAAGGGTTTGTAAATAAATATTTTTTTAAATAGCGCCTCACTAGCTTTCCCACCCTCCACCGACAGTCTGCCTATCTTCACATTACACGGAGGACGATAACACCTTTTAGTGGTGTTTTTAATCTCGGCAATATCATTAGCTCAGGTTGTTGAAACCTGTCAAACCTCCCCGTAGGGTATGCAGCACCTGCGTGGATGCATGCAGACTGCTACACCTGACAAAAACTCGAGCTACCAGTCAGCTGACATTTGAAAGTGAATCAACCATTAAGGTGAGAGCTGCTGTTTACCGGCCTCAGAGTGCTTCTATCGCTCATGTAATAAGATCATCGCGCTTTTCATGTCAAACCAATGCAGGGCCTACGTACACCACCTACTGGGGTGGGATGGGGTTGGTTGGGGGAAGATCTCAATAAAGCATTAAAGAGATTTTCTTCAAGCTGATTTTCCCGCTGAACTCAAATAGTAACGAAGATGAAGGTATTTTTACTGCTATGCTATATCTGACACGCCGTATGTAGAGCATGACCCTTTACTGTGGGCCATATGCAGCCAACTCGTTAACAAACGCCTTTAAATTTCACAATCCCTGGGTACACCATCTCCTTATTTTGAACTGACGAATGTGCACCTAGTTTCCGCATGTCACCAGGTAGTCTACACACATGGCCAGTTTCGCGAACTAGGACTAGCATTCTTCCAGTTAAGAAAGACCCAAAGCATGCACGCAACAACCCATAGAGATCCTATTCTACATCCTATTCCGAACCCCCTTCCCCCCGAGCAACCCGGCCCCATAGGTAGCCATTTGATCAGATTTAGGAAAACAATGATTTTCTTTCTTTCTTTCTTTCTTTTTCCATTTAACAGTAGCTGCCCGTTCTGTTATGTTTTCCTGTTTTATTTAGGGAAAGTCCCGAAAAAACCGTACCAATTGCCCGGAAACTTTGACGTGGTCCGTATAATCTAGGTGTAATTTTAGCCTGGTTCTGTTCCCTTGCACCGCGAGCGGCAGTCGCCTGTTTCAAATTAGTTTCACACTTCTCTGTTATCCTTTTGCCAGTTCGCACCGTGTGACCCTGGGTTCCCACCTGGGTTGTGTGTGTGTGTGTGTGTGTCCCAAAACTTAAAATAGTCACTACATAGACAATACCCATTTAGTCGTTCACAGATAGTCAAAAAACAACAAATATCTGAGACCTCTTAAAGCTGTATCGATTTATGTGTGTGTTATTCATGTCGTAATGAACAGTACGTAATACACAGAACGAAGAGAAGGTGCACTTGCTTGTCATCTTCGAGCATCTTTATCTGTGCGACTGGGAGACAAGGTGTCAAGGGTCAGGACTGATATGCACCTGTGCGAGCGTTGATTCATCTGATGGATAAGGTGGCAATCAAGTGACAACAGTCAGGGTGGCGGTCACTGCTTGGTGACTGACAGGCGATCGAGTTAGTTTCTTCCAGCGGGTCAGGTCAAGAAGTCCACAAAATGGTGCGAAGACAAAGAGTTCCCTGCCCGCTGAGGCTGACGGCGTCTGGCCACTGGAATACCTGGGGTTTTCGGATTGTACATGCGACGCTGGGAAGATGATTTAAACACAAGGTTCCGGCACATTCTTACGTTTCCCTCCCTATCCCACCCCACCCCGGACTCCATTCTCGTCCATCCAAAAGTCCGCATCATTTTGTTTTCAATCTTTAACTTCAAAAACATTTTTCGCTTATGAACATGCAAAATGTCACTATCATCGACAGACTTTTTTTCAAACTAAAATTGCGTCTGAAAGTATAAATATATAATGTGACATCACAAAAATAACATGCCGTCCGTACTTGTGAATAACAGAACAGGCTAACATTTGCAATGCTTCGTAGGAATAGCTTGTGACATTTACCGGTTGTGGCCATGTGAACAGCACAGAATCTGACATCAAACGCGAAAGAAGATTATAAAACTGACGACAGCTGTCAGCTGTGAGTGTTGCAAAACTCCAGCACGTGAAAGGATTCGCCCGAATACTGCTGTGATCAGCACGCAGCCACACCATCAAGACAATATGAATTGTAAACCATTAACAGCCGTTATCACTAGCCAGTTCATGTTTCTCCCTGCTTTTAGAAGAAGAGGATCGAGGTGGGATGCAGGAAATAAACCTCTGGCTTCGACCCCATGAATGCGAAAATAAAACTGACGCTCCCTTGAGGAAGAAGCAGAGAACACGTTAATTGTTGCCCTTTTTGTGACGTCACTGATGGGAAAGGGACATTACTACAGCTGAGCCCACGCTATCATCGAAAATCCAAGGCGGTTAAGAACAGTCAGATTTCCTCTACGTCCCTATCCCCCCCCCCCCTTTTATGAGGTGCATTTTGTTGGCTGCCATATAAAATCCCATCCCAGATCTAGCTAAGATCAGTGTGTGTGTATATGTGTGAGGGTGGGGGGCGGGGGAAGAGTACTACACTAAACTTGAAAACTGACACGGAAAACTAACCTCGCATTAAACTCGTCTAAGAAAACGTTTTATGCACGCACGCACAGCACGGTAAAGACAGGTTTATATGGACAGAATATACATCACACAACATATAAGCACAGCTTCGAAACGGGTAACAGCATTCACAAGCTGTTTTTGTTAAGCACGTAGCTGTATAATTATCGTACTGTAGCTGACGACGCCAGTCCGACAACAAGGCACAGCGGCCAGAAGAGTTGGTCGACGCTGAAGATGATCACCACTGATGACGATGACACACCCTCACACCCTCACACCCTCACACCCTCACACCTGGATTGTCTTAGATGTCTTAGTTAAGCAAAGAGGAAATACATTTGATATTTGGGTAAATGCCACATTTTATCGCCAGCATTAGATGGGATACTATTCTTGGGTCTAAATTTTACTAGGACTGTCACAATTGGCGCTCTTAGTTGTGTGTGTGTGGGAAGGGAGGGGGTGTCCATGCGCAGCTCCAGTCCTGACACCTGACGAATAGCTGTGGTAGAACGACGGAAAGGTCGAGAGGGCCAGAGGCCATTTCCTCTTGAAAACTGTGAGCTCTGTCCCTCCAACCATCTCCCATGTTTCCTCCCCACCCTCAACCACCACCACTGTTTCTGTGCAAGGACTAAGACCAGCTATTAATAAATCTCACGTGTCTCGGTAACGCTCTTCACTGGCAAACAGTGGCAGGTGCCAGAAAACAGACAATGATTCGCACCTGTCGTGTGGCCAGTACCGCAACCCCCAGCAAGGGATTTTTACTGCGCCTCGGACCCTTGGAGCGCCTCAATTTCGGCTACAAGGGATGCCACACGGCAGCAAAGCAGAAAGCACGGTGCTCCGAACGCTGCATGGCGAGCAGCAGACACCACAGCAACCGATCGCTCTTCTCGACTTCCACACCGCTTCGCCACTTGGGACTTTTTCTACTTGTAAGAACCTTCTTTTTAACAGTCAAGTACATAGGACTGAAGCAAACCTCTGATAATTGAAAGAAAGAAAGAAAGAAAGAAAGAAAGAAAGAAAGAAAGAAAGAAAGAAAGAAAGAAAGAAAGAAAGAAAGAAAGAAAGAAAGAAAGAAAGAAAGAAAGAAAGAAAGAAAAATAGAAAGAAAGGGAAATGAGAATTACTGCGTTATTTCCGGTAAGAAGATCCAAGCTATGAAAGCCCTCTCAAAATAAAGTTTAAGAAGAAAAAATATTTCTTGACAAAAAGCTGTAAAGCTGTAGAAAATTCTGCTTGTATCCTCACCACCCACTTCCCCACCTTAAGAAAGGACATCTTTCACTTCTAATTTTGCAGCTTGTTATTATCGCTGTTCTCTTCTCGCTGTTACTGTTTTCTCGCTGAAATGGTAGGCACGTATTTTATGTATGTGCATGGAAGTGAGCGCAAAGTCGATAGGGTATGTGTGTAAATACGGCGTGAGCGTGCGTGTGCATGTGTACCGGACTAAAGTAATTCAATTGTGACAGTCCTAGTAAAATTTAGACCCAAGAATATTATTCCATCTAAAGCTGGCGATAAATTGTGGCATTTACCCAAATATCAAATGTGTTGCCTCTTTGCTTAACTTCACGATGTCAAGCAGTTGATGCACACAGACCCCGCCCTCTCCCACCCCCCTCCAACTTGAGGTTTTCTAAAACCATATGGAACCGAAAGCTTTGCTTTTCTGCAGCAGCTTTGTTGAAATGAATGCCAGAGTGAAAAACATCTTTCCGGATTCTCTCTGTCCCCTTCAAGTACTTGGAGCAGGGGTCTGTCGTCTTATCCGAAAAAGCTCATCCGATTTCTTATTCTTTTCTCTGGCCCACTTAACAAGATTTGTGAACGCTTCCGCCAGTGCTGAACGACGAAACAAAGAAACAGCAGGAACACAATCCATGCCATGTTGAGAACAGGAACGCAAGCTGTCCTTTTGAGAAACTGTAGAAACGGGCCCAACTATAAAAAGCTACAGAAATATTCACGAATTGTATTCTGAATTCAACCCATTGATTTTTACACGTGAGTCATCTTGTATTACAACCCGTTCGTGATAAAGGGTCTATTATTATACATTTGCCTAGCTCGCTCTTAACTGGTTTGTCCCTCGGACAACGCACTCTGGGCACGCCCACTGCACGAACAACAACTGTTCTCAATGAATAATCTCCAGTTTAAAGGCGTGTTTATGGAAAAGAATACAGCAGCTCTTCTGAATCGTCTGGATTCTGTGAAACTTATTTTTAGATCGAGAAGCCGCCCATGTTCACACTAGAGTTAGCTATAGTGCGCAAAGGTTTCAGACAGAGACAGCAAGTCGGACAGAAAAAAAGAAGCTTTTCCAAACTTTGGAAAAACCAACACTCTTGGCACGGTTTGATCCATTCAGTCCGCCGTGCATGTTGTGTGTGTGTGTGAGAGAGAGAGAGAGAGAGAATGAATGAAGGGGATGGCGATGATGATGGAAGTCGTTAGAGTGCCTAGAGAGTAGGCAAAAGAAGTTTGTTCAGGTGAAAAGCAGACGTGCGGGCAATGCCGAATTTTAAAAAATGCGAAAGAACAATCCCAGTCGTCACCTGCAAGAGGTATCCACTCCTTGTGGGATACACGTCTTAAGTTCAGAAGTCAGCAACGCAACTCTGACGTTAGTCAAGCGCTTGGATTTCCGTACATCATTAACGCTGCAGCCAGTGTGAGAGTTGTGAGTTCATGAGGCGCGCTAATGTGATGTGAATTTGACCTTGTGGTATGTGGTATAGGTAATAATGCTTACGTTTGAAGCCCTGTATCTTGCAAGCAGAAAGATATCGCTCCTTTAGATTCTGGGAAGTTATTGTTTAATCTTTAAAGGAACGAAACCCATTCACTGGGTGGAGGGGGGAAATGCAGGTTGCACTCGGCTGGGTCTTTTAAGATGTTAAAGTCGTTTTTGTGGGCCATCACCTAAAGAAATGGAGGAGGGTTGGATGGGGACTAACAGACGACTGTAGGGGAGGGGGGGGTGACCCGAACATCGGGAGCAAGTCTGTATCTATTCGTGGCCTGCGCAGTGATGTCACTTGCGTTTGCTTACCTCATGGCGCCGTGCAGGTGCCGTGGCGGTCTTAGCTTTCATCGAAACTAGTGTTCCTGAGATGTGTTTTCTGGGGTCTTTATACGCCCCCACCCACCCTCCTTGGCCGCTGTCCAAGAGCACGCTGGGAAAATCTGTGCACTTTTTGTTCTCGGACTTCCCAGGACCGTACATGCTTACCTCAAAGATCTAAATTTTACCTTTCACCTGATAATCACTGCCCCAAGAATCTAAGGCAAAGAAAGTATGTGGAACATCCTGGAGCAAAAGTGCTTTACTGCTGCACCAGTACTCTGCGCGCAGCTGCTCCAAGAAGTGAAACTTTGCTGCCGTTTTTTGTGGCATCCCCAATAACAGAAGTCTGTCTCGCAGATCGTCAGACTCTGTTAGTAGATGAACAACATTACATGGAATGTCTGTTTTCATTTATGGATGATGCAGTACTTTCTTCCTGCTATACGCACGTTTCCCGGCACTGGATACAACCCTATGCAGAGTCTCCAGTAGGACTGAAACCGAGGCTACACAAAACGAACTCGTTACTAAATTTCAAGTTTCTATATACATATGGGGACGGAATAATTACGAGGGTTGGGACTTGGGCATGGGGAGGGGCGAAAAGTTGTCGCATTGCTGTGGCATTACTCATTAATCTCTGTTATCATAGCTTGAGACCGCATGTACATGTTGATGGAACCACCTAAAAACTTTCACGTGCCAGTATTTACCATCTTTCAACTGGATAAAAATTATCTGTCTCAAGTTTACAGTGCATTTCTTTGTCATTAAAAGAAAATCCCCCCCCCCCCCCCGAATGACAGATCTTTTCTCCCTCATACATCCAGGGGTTTTAACTCGTCGTGGCATAGTACCACATCAATGATACTAAAACCAGCTCAAGCTAATTTGATGTGTTCCAAAAACAAGGCAACATGTCTCTCATAATTATCAGCCGACTCTTGATTGATGGGCAACAAATTTGCATGGCCGACACCGGTCTCTCATCACTCCCGAGGTTCGTGGGTGCAGGGTACGAACGGTAAGGTAAACACAGGAAGCCACGTTTACATACGATTACCTCTGACGCGCGTCTGGTCTCTCAGGAACCTGCTGATGTAACAGACGCCACCTGCTGTCTTAACTGTCGGCCAGATTACTCTGGCAACAAATTCCGTTGCTTTTGCTCAACTCATTGAGACATAAAGGTGGCTTAGGAAAAGATAGTAGTTTTTAGGACACAGAAACAAAAATAATTGGCACAATCCGACGGACGAAATTTCATGGTTTACTTTGGCTGAATAGGGCCATATAGATAATTCAAGTTTGCTGAGTTTCTTAAAACTGCATTTCCAGCTGAAAACCACACGAAGTAACATTTGAGAAATTGTGTGCTCATGCTTGCAAGAGCAAGTCAAATTGTTTCTAACAACTAATATATATTTTTTTAAAGTAATGAAATTAGAACAGCGAAAACAAAGAAAGACAACTTTGTTAGTCAAAATGGTATGGGTGACTGACCATAATGCGTAGACTCCGATTTGCCCAGCATGTTTAACGGTTTAAAAACATTTTCGTTGTTCAGTCGCATTTCTCACGGCTACCCTCGAACATCAGTCTGTTCACTGACTTGCACAAGGAATGTGCAGCACGATTTTTTAAAAAGACCTCCCTACAGTTTTTCATCCAAATGTGTTTGTCAAAACTCACACAACACTGCAACAATTAGGCAAGAGTAAAGATTTATTGGTCTTGCATGTACATGCTTCAGTTGTTACAAAAATCCAAATGAGAAATCCATGTTATCAGCTGATGAAAATTGCAACTACACTGGGATTTAGTAGATCTCAAATCAGTAATCTCAGCTTACTACATACATATCATGTGATCTGTCAATGCTGTTGACAATATGTAGAACGAAGTTGAACAGGCAGCATAAATCAAGCAGTGTTTTCATGCATTTAAAAATAGCTTCACACACTTATCAAGAAAATTTAAAATCTCCTCAGCAGCCAAAATAACCTATATCTACTTTAGCAGCTGCAAATAATGCAGATGCTTTAAGATGAATAAACAAAAGACAGCTGGCAAGAGACAGGAGTTAAATATGTTTTAAGTGCTGTATCCAGAAATTATTTACTGAAATGAGATCCTTGTGCATGATGTTTTGTGAATGGACTAAGGTTGATAAATTTAGGGTATCCATGTGTAGCATTTACTGGTATCTGCTCTCTAACATGTATTATTCATTACAACTATCAAGCAAAGTATTTATTTGAATTTCACTTGTTTACTTGTGTAAGAGCCTACATCCCGTTTGCAGTCAATTCTTCCCATGTCAACAATAAGAAATATATAACTACACTTCTGAACTTTCTCTCAGCTCCTGAGAATTATGATGGACATTGATAAGTTATCTTTAAACAATACGGATAGCTATAAATCTTATCTGTACACATAGCAGCAGCAGCCATATTCACATAGGAACAGACTTTACAGGTTATCAAAACCAATCTGTGCTGATAGCATCCCTCAGGCTGCTTAGGGACTTTAGGTGTGGATAAAACCACCCCAGACAGGTACCTTTAAAGCGATAATTAAACTAAGAATTGCATATAACTCTTCTAAATCTTTAACATTCAAAAGGTTCCTCTCTAGTACAGCGATACAAAATTGTAATACCTAGTCAAAATTTGTAAATATGCTCCTGTGTAATAAATACGACATCTTATCTGTGGGCTGAGGGCAGTCTAGGGGGGATTACAAATGGCTGCAAAAGAGAGGCGGAGGAGAGAGTGAATGCATGTGCATGTATATATTAAATATATCCACACTTGCATGTATGCGTCAATTCATGGCATCATCGTGCATGCTGTTACTGATCCCTCACACACACACTTTCCCTACCCAAACAGAAAAGAAATGGACAAGAATCCCACAAAATGCTGAAATGAAGTAACAAAAATTTCAAAATATCAAGTAAACACAATCATTACAAGATGGCAATGGGCACAGCATGGCATCATATGTACAGTTGTTTGTAGCAAATCTTGGCACAGGGCACTTCACTGAGTGGAACATTTTGCAATAGGCTTACAGTTTTCATTGAACGAACAATACAGTCATGCGTGACAGAGTGAAAGGTTATGCATTCATAATTTCCAAAAGCAAGCATGAGGAAACTGAATTAAGCTTTATCTCAATTGCTGCTTGATGCTAAAGCAAGCAGCACAGCGCTGTGCGTTCCAGGGATCCTACAGATGATCTACATACAGAAGGTGCAGTGTACACTAAAATGTGAGTCAAAATTGAAGCCAAAATCTGATAGCACCTTTAGGCGCTAGTGCGTGGCACTTTGTAGGGGAGGTCACCAACATTGTTTGGCCTAGCTATTAGAAACTCTATTATACTGTCTACGACAAGCTTTAGGAAAGTATTATTCCTAGAAAAATCTTTATTTTAAATGCAGCAGCTGGAAAGAATGAAAACGAATTAGTACTACAATTAAAACACAGCATACATAGCTGATTTCTAGAGTTTACACTTTAGGATCTAACTTCTTGTGCAGTTAGTCTTTTGAGATCTCTGTTCACATACATATAACGTGCAAGGAAATGTGCTGCCGTATCACTGAATTTATTAACAGGTCTTTCGAGAGATATATATATATTTTGGCATAAAACTGCTCACGTACAAATCTAGGCTTCATGAACCTACCACAAATCATGTACTTTCCATGACAGCAATTCTAAACACATTGTGTGCACAAATTACAGGCTTTCCTTATCTCTGCAAAAAATGATGGAAAAAAAAGGATAATCCTGTGGATTTCCTTGGCTCTTTGAACAGCTGATTGCTGAGCAGTAATTTGTGTGGTGCTCCGGTTCGTGACTAATGTTTCACATGCGGAGTGATAGCGGACGCCATTTGTGCCAAGCTCTCAATGGTGATGGCATAGTTGATCGTGGCAACACTTTTGCAACCTTAGTACACCATCTGTGTATCGACTATTTGAGATGACATGATAGAGGAGTGAATGACAGTACAAGGACTGAGAAGGTAATGACATCAACCAGTGCTGTAAACATTTCACATTTAGCGTTATACGATGACAAAACCAACACGTCACGGACACACACCATTTTCCCCCAAAATCTCTCTCAGACCAGCACAAAGTATCCAAAAGAAAGCTTTAATGATTCACACACACAAAGTACTTGACTTAGCACACTGTTCATTACGAAATGAAAATAAGAACTTCGCATTCATGTGCAAGTATACCTGAGCAAAACTGTAACATCGCTCCACGCAACCATCTCTGTTAAACCCAAACAAAAACAACAAAGAAAGAAAGGAGAAAAAAACCTTATGGCCCCATAATTTGAAAGGACAAACCCAAGTTATCGCTTATCATGAAGATCACTCCCAAACACAAAATGTGTACATGTTGTTTAAAAACCATTACTATTTCAAGATGGCTGAAACACGAGAAGAGGAAGGGGAGATCAAGCTGGATTATGTTAAAACGACACATGAAGCAAGATGATGGAGACAGGAAGCCACCTACAAAAACACATACACAATCTGAAGTGATTGTACAACATCACGGACGCATCATTTTCTAGTTAATGCTTCTTACATTTGCACGTGCAACCTTTTCCTCCTCTGATGACGCTACACAACAGGAAGCACAATGCTTTGCAAATACTGGACTTCAAACAGCTTTAGTATCGGTAAACATCTGAAAAAAGACATTGTGTTACCAAAAGGCTTGTTGCAGGTTGCTTGAATCACGTATCCTCAGACATGGTCTCCACTTAATTGTGGGGAAAAAATATGCCTCATAGATATCCCTTTTCACAAGCTTTGAAGGTGATAAATGTGATTCTGTTGTTAAACTAGCATTATTTTAGTAAAGCAAACCTGACAATGATTCGTTATGCTAGAACAATCAAAGCTTTCTGACAGCAAGATGAAGCCAGCTGCCCTGAGGCTCACAGTCTGCTGAATTTGCCAAATGCAATTCAGTCTGAGGGGTAATGAAAGGCAAGACACCATGCACACGTGGGTGTGTGCACACCAGCAATTACGCATTTCCTTTGCACAGTTCAGCCCCATGCAGTCACCCAGATACTGTGAATGTTAATGTTGTGATGGCTTCCTTGTGGTGGACTGCATGATGCTTAACGTGATAATATGCACAAGGTTAGGCAAGATGTCCCTGGTACCACACTAACTTTGCTGTCCCATATGATTCCAACTGGTGTGAGTGCACAAGGAAGTTTTTTTTTCTGTGGGCACACAAACCAGGTCTGGCATTGTCATTTTTCCTCCATTGCCAGGGCATGGTGGCATTAACGATGGCCATGGTCCTGTGACAGAGAAACATGGTCTGAATTACTGTGTCAGGTGATCTACCCAGGTGTATCGTAGAACACATAGCATTGTATACAGCATGTACACTTTGACATTTGTAAATTGTAAATGGTCTATACAAGACTGGCATCAAATGAGGCCCAATGGCACGTACCTTTCAGTGATTCTCCATCACACAAGTTTTGGGGGCAAGGTGGCATGTTATATAACAATCTCATTATAGTGGCACTTTTACAGCCGAAAGTATCCAACTCCATGAAAATCATTGTGCTGGAATACATTTTCCTTGCAATCCATGAATAAAATGGACAAATAAAATGAACTTCTTGACACGGACCTTTTTTTTTGATGAGTTAGATGAGTGGACTTGTCCTTTCAGCACACTAGATATCATGTGACTTGACTTCTCCATTCTGCTGCGCTGTCGGCTTTCGCGCCTCGATCTCTGCCTGCATGCGTGCCAGTCGCTCCTGCATCTGCCTCAGCTAATGAGATTTAAAAAAATCAAGAACGTGGAGAGATGAAAACCGAACACAAAGCATGTTTAGTTAAAATTAACCTTTTTGAAAATGAACAGACAATAAGAAAGGAAAACAAAAGGAAGTAAGGACAGAAGTCCCAGACAGTGACTATCTACAACAGAACAGCTCCACTATTCAGCAAAAACTTGAGTGGCATTTGCCCGCAGAAAATTTCATCAGCGAAACAGTTTAAGGAAATTTAAGCTTTATTGTTCATGCGAGATGCTGAGAAAACAAAATAAACTGCTGCGCAATGGTGGAGTTCTTTGTCTCAAGGTTCAGCAACACCTTTTGGGAAGCAGGGGAGTATCAGGAACAGCGTGACTGAGACAGCACCCACAACATGACTCATAAATTACCTCCTCCTCTTTCTGCATAAGCTCCCTTTCCCTGTCACTGATTTCTCTTTCTGGTTGGCTGGTAACAGGTTTGCTGTGAAAGAGCATATTCACATCGCTCATCAATTATTTGAAGCAATAAACAAGTGACAATGAATTCTATTTTAAAACAATGCAACTTACACCAAGCTCTTAAATTATACCCTCTCCCACCAAAATTATAAAGCATGAAAGTACAGGTACGCATGTAGACAGGTGACAAACTACAGCATTTCAACTTGTTTTATGCAACTTGGTGGGGCAGATTTGGCACTCCATACCCCATCTCAAACCTCCCCCACCCCCACCCCCACCAACCAAATAAAAATTCTATAATTTTGGATTTGGTTTGATCTTGTTTCAGCTGGAAAAAGCTTCAAACTGTTTCTATTGTAACCGGCACACACGTGGCCCAAGTGGCAAAGACCAAATTTACCAGTGTGCGCCGTTGGAATTACAAAAGAATTTATTTATCGTGGGCTCAATCCCGGTTTAGGCACTCACTCACACTGGCGTCCAGATTGCAACCTACTCAACTACAGACACGTGATAGCAACAAACATGACATTTATTAACATTGAGACATAGACATCAAATATAAAAGGAACAAGAATTCTCACAAACGCAATTGCAACACATCACCTTAGCTAACGCTCTCCTCAACCATAAACTCGATACACTACTCCTACTACACAGGCCCCGCGCACCTGGTAAAATCAAAATGGATAACAGAAAGAGAAGAAATGAACCGAATGACGAAGGAAAAGGAAGAACACAAAAAGAATAAAGAATAAACAAAGGAAGGGAAAAGAACCAGAAAACGTGGCCCTGCAATCAAATGCAAGATTCCACATAAATTCTCGTGACTGTACGACGTCACAATTTACTAACTCTCGACCTAGCCAGTTACTGTTACACAAAGCTGAATGTTAGATCTTAAATCAAAACCGAAGTATTCATATATTGAAAGCATCAATAATCAGTTCCCTACAGTCATTGTAGTACCGCTTGTATTCTCAAAACCTTTCAATGTACCAAGACCGGTTACAACTGAAAGACAAAGTAAATGTACTTGCCTGCACAAACAAGACCACAAGCTGTGAGTGGAAACTGCACAGCCGACAGGCACAGGACGTCAAATGAAAATGACCCCAACACATGTTTCCCGCGCAATCGGAAATGTTACCGGTCGCGTTCTCACGAGACTTCCGGTCGCGGTCTCGCGAGACTTACAATTTTAATTACACAATACACTATTTCTTATACACAAAGTATTTCCTAGTACAACTCCCTGAAAGCATTTTATAACAATCTTTTCAGGGGGGTTGTACACTATATAGCGTGAAGGTGTCATTAACTGGAATGAAACTGACCAACATTCATTAACATCGTCTTTATAAAAAGTGTCCGAAAATGTGGGTTTCAGAGGAAGTCAAATGCTTTAAAACAAACAGCAGCACATGTGTAAATCAAACAGTGCAAATATTTGTGCTGATACTTACAGAAGAAAGAATGTGTTGTATATATGGATGTACACATGAGCATGCATTTGCATTGTGAATAAAAATGCCTGATAACTGTGTGTTTGTATATTATGTAGAAGGGGTGGAAAAGGAGAAAAGAAAAGCAGCACTACAAGTTACAGCAGAAGTTTGGGAAAGAAATAGGAGCAAAACCCTGAGACAATTTGAAGGACATCATCCAAAAATGCTTTGTGCATTGTGGTCCAATCAAAAAAATATTTCTCATGCATGGTGCACTTTGTACATCAAGTCTTGCATGCAAAAACATGTAACCCCTCCCCCCCCCACCTCTACATGCAATCGCCCCCAATCCCCTCTCCTCATTGATAATAGGAAGGTTACAATTTAATGAAAACAGTTCACCCCTTTTTGAGACACCATAAACTGTTTAGAACTCTTCTGTCCCAACTTTCTGCCAGTTTAAAATATTTTTTGTCGTAATCCAACATCTGGTGTGATGGAAATTGTACTTAAGCTCACTTTAAAATACTTCAGGGAACCCCATAAATGATGAATGGCCTTAAATGTTAGGCCAAGAGAACTACAGGTGGTGCCTGGGTGACATGACTGGAGACTGAGCACTATGAAAACTTAAAAGTTGTTTGATATTATTCACAATAAGGCTCAGCCTTCTTTTAAATCGCACCATGTGCTTACAATGGCGTGCTGCAGCAGCTGGTGCTTTAAGCTTCCCACAGCCACAGAACTATTTTTTCATTCCACCCCGTGCTGCTGCTATCCCGTAAATGCTCCAAGCCCACTTATAAATTACAGAAAAAACAACTGGTCTGTTTGTAAATAAGAAAACGTTAACAGCTAATACCACAGAACCTTTACAACATATTTCACAACAACCTGTTATCACCAAAATTATCCCTAAAAGGGAAGATGAGAGCTTACCGAGTGAGAACTTGTCACAAAGAATACTTCTAGCATGGCCGTATGTACTTTTATCTTTGAAGATGGTGTTACAACCAAAATTATTTAGCATTATGCATAAAACGTGCATATTCCCTGGGCAGCAATGCATAACACAGTGCTATATGATACAAAATATCTGGTTCACAACACTGTGCAGTGAGCAGGAAGGCAACATATAAATACATCTACCTTGTTCACAAGCATATGTTATTCACATCTTTCAAAAACGTCTAATGCACAAGATGCAACATCAAATCAGGGCATGTCAGGGGTTACACAGACAAAAAGGTCAGTCTCCACAGGAAAGTCGGGCACAATATTTGAAGACAGGCAATGTGCTGGTACAGAAAACTTCAAGACAAACAGCGACAAGAACACACGCCACAATAACAAATGCTTACCATCAATACAGAATTGAGGTTCAAGATGAAACAATACATTATGGAAAAAGAAAAACAGAAAAAGCTGATTAAGTCAAGTGAAATACTTCTACAACCAAGCATTATTTAGTATTAAGTAAAAGGGAATTTTTTAAATGTCAGAGTAAACAAGAACTACATGAACAGAGCCTTCCATATTCATGAAGTCAAATGAAATACTTCTACATCTTAGCATATTTAACATTACCTAAACATTTTTTTTCAAAAGCATGAATATTAGAATCACAGGTAGTCCACTCTTCACTGTTATGCACATATGCACAGAAAGGTATGCACTCGCTTAAGTGCATGCACACACACATGCACTCCCAAACACACATACATACACGCATGTGCATGCACACAGAACCTAGATTCCTAACATCCTCCTCTGCTGAGTAATACCAACTTCCTTCATGTATGTCATATGTCATATACTGTTTCACTGCTTCCTGCAATCCCGTGCACATTTTTATAGCTTCCTAATCCTTCATGCTGAAAACAGATTTGCATTTTCTTTTTTAGAAGCTGCTACTTCTATGCTCCTCACCCATTAAAACATTTCGCATGTTCTTTCTGCACATTTCTACCAAGACTGAACCATTCTCCATGACAGATGCTGCAACATGACCATCTCCACACTGATCATGTACATAAACCTGTTTACTGGATCATTTAGTTTTTACCTCTTGGGTTAAGGACAAACCTTGCCTTCCTTTTCTCTCCCAAATCTAAAAATGATAAGCAAGCAGAAGTCTACTCCGAAAATGCATTCCCCTTTCTCCACCACCCAAATATTTCTTGGGAATTAAATGAAGTCAACATCTCCTTGTCCAGCAATAAATGATATCACCAACCCCTTGTCAAGACAACCAGTTTGCAATCCTCCCTTTGGGAAAGAAATGTATTCCTGTGGATGTCTCAAGTGAACTAAAGCTATAGATGCTGCCACATAGCCTTCTGGCATCTAAGGCTAAAAACTCTGATAACAGATCTGTTCAAAACAGTTTGAAAATATTTACCATATACCACATTTTACCGCTTCAGTGAATTATTTCCTGATATTGAGCTCTGTGGATTGTTTCATTTCTTTTCTGTGGTGTTTACCTGTTTGCATTATTTCCATAATTTCTATTTTCAGACCTTCGTTGCAAATTCTTGCTTGGTGTAAGCATTTCTCCATGAAACATGACAAGTATGTGGGCAAGCTACATAAAGTGACAATAAAACAAACAGCAAAAATTCAAGAATTTTCTCTAGTCTGATGTGAAGAAAATCTCCAGAAAACAGCTTCATTAAATGCACAACACCAGTTACTAATTCCTGATAACATCTTCGCAGCTGTTTATCAAGCAAATGCTAACATTCTACTAAGCTGTCTAATTCATGTCAGTGAGAAACATGCAACCAAAGCTGTGCAAAAATCTCTTGAGTATTATTTCAATTGACAAAAATCCCTTTTCTCTCAACACAGGTAATTTCTTCTGTGTTAATGGAAATGATGTTTTGGAAAGATATATGCAAATGAAAAGTAAGGACACTGTCAGAACACCTAAAGATGAAACCCTGCAAGTCCACTATCATGCAGTCACAGCAAGCTAGTAGCTTTGAGGTAACGACCATCTGTTAGGACTATCGAGTCTTCTGCCCACCTTGAGCGCTGTTTTTGTGGGGCTGCTCCCCCTCCTGTGGCCAGCTTCTCCGCGCGGTAATTCTCATAGTGAGTCTCCTGGGTCACCTCCTGCAGGTCTTGCATGTGTGTGCTGACGTAAACATAAAAATTCCAGACATAATGGGATGGCTTGCTGGGTTTTTAACCAGTTGTCACAAAACTAAATCCCTTTCCTATGCTTTCTTCTTCATTCTTTCCAGTACCATTTAGACAGCAACAAATACTCTAAGATTATATACCTTATGCTTTATCAGTTGTACGTGCACCAAGACCACCATGTTAAGGCTTGCTTGAAACGTCTCTCTAGAAACAGTTTATACGAAATCCCTCTTCTACCTTTTATTTTATGAGTACTCTTTCATTCCCTTGTCCAACAGTTTCATTTTCACATCAAAACACTATTAAAATGTTGAACACACACAAATGGACAACTTTCCCTGCTTTGTCTCCCCTTGTCTGTTACTGTGTCTCATGCATGCAGCTTACATCAACATTGTGCGCAGTTTGATGAAGTCGCAATGATCAGGATTCTCCACTTCCACAACCCCCCATGGATACATTCTGCCCCGCACTTTGCGACCTTTGACCTCAATAATTGCATTGGCACCCACTACAGCAAAAGGCACAGCATTCTGAAATTTAAAAGGGAAAAAGTTTTCAAATCTGCCATCATAATGCTTAAAACTGTACAATGAAGCAAAATCACTTAATACTGATTTTATCTAGTTGCCCCCCCCCCCCCAAAAAAAAACCCCAAACCCTACCCCATTAATGTACCCAGAATGGGCTACTTCATGCTTCCGAGCAGAAAAACAATCCTTCCAATAATCTCTATCACTTATATTTACTGAAACAAAGTTAATTTAAGAAGAAACCTTAAGCTGTCGGCATTGCTCTTTGTAATCTTCGTCTTCATCGGAGTCACAGTCAGGCAGTGGGTAAATCTTGATGCCGAAGTCCTCAATCTGATCCATTATCTGCACAACATGTTGACAACGTCACAGGAGATGGTTGTTGTTTCAATGCCTCATCAGCCACTCAGAGAATTTTACACAGGCAATAGGATCATAAAAGACAACAAACGTCTTGGGTCGGAAAAACAAGGATGTGGAAGCAGCATGAAAGCCAGCCTCGTAAACAGGTGGGAAATTGTGAGGGTAAAGAGTTGACATGGTGGACTCATTCCTCTCTATGTATCTTGGTGACAAGCATGGCTTGCATGTACAGTACAGGCTGTCCTGAAAAATTAATGAAGTCTCATGCAGCTTAATATTCCTTCACTGCAGCTTTGTAACATCAACGTCTAGCTATTAAACTCTTTCCCTTCTGTGTAAAACATACGTGCAACATGTGAGTGTTCCTTCTCATCTTCCTTCAACCCATATAGATTATTAATCCAGTTTGAATAAAAATCCCCAAACCGATCCACATGTACCCTAGCGCCTCTCCCTCACACACAAACACACACCCTGCATAAAAAGAGTGCTGACCTGCACTGGCATTCATAATATTCCCTCTGAAAACAACTATAAACATAAAATACACAGAAGTGCACATTGTGGTAACTTTTAATAATGGAAAAGCAGACCAGTCAAATGGGAGATGGAGCTTACAGAGCAAGGCATGCACCAATGCTCTTTGTTTAATAACACAATCTTCACTTGCACTTAATGACAGCATTTCAACATCCCATCACTCACTACAGGGAACAAATTCTGGATCTACAGGTGACAATGCTGAAACCAGCAGCAAGCAACATGTCTGTGCTCAGAAATACAAGCTCAGCAGGAAGTTTATCAAGTTCAGGATGTCACCACTTGCTTCTTGCCTGCACTTAGCACTACACTCAGGCATGACCTCACCCACAGGCCAAATATGACCTTGCCCTCTGACCTATAAGCACCAGCAAACGACTAGCAAAGGGGCCAGCAAAGTCTCAAATTTAGAGCAATGAAGGAAGCTTTTCACATAGGTTAATATCTGTTAAAAATTTGTCGCTAAGTGTGTGTCACAAGCAGTCTTGATAGAATATCCGGAATGAGTTACACTGAGCATAAGCCTGTGTGATGACTTGAACTTCTGAGTCATTATGTCACTCATGCCCATTACCTGACTAGACCAGTGATAACAGTTTACAATGAACAGGTTTCATTACCCCATAATGAAGTAGTCATCAAATGATTCAAACAGACCGAGTAACACACCAACTAAATAACAAACAAGCAAAAGACCTTTCCTCAGAACAAGTGAGGGTAGTTCACAAGGAAGGAAAAGCTGAGAACAAACCCGTCGCTTGAGATTGGTGACTTCCTGTTTGGTAAGTGTGTCTGCTTTTGCTATAACGGGCACAATGTTGACTTTGTGATGCACAGCCCGCATGAAGGCCACGTCCAGTGGTTTCAGTCTGCAAACATCAGTGCACGTGCATACAAAAAGGTATATTTGAAGATATTCAGGCACATTAGCACAGATATAAACACATGCACACACACACATACACAACCTCCCTCAGCTCCTCACCAAACCACAACCACCACCACCTCAACCCATGTACACATCTCCAAACACAAACAAATGCACAAACTGTCACCGTTCAATAACACCAGTGGTGACGACACTCTCAACACTTGCTTTGACAGTCTACATACCACTGTCCCCACCGAGGTATAAACGCACATTCATCAGCAAGTTTTAGTGTAAAATCAACATCTTCACAATTTATACGTTCTGAAAATATATCATTACCAGAACTGCTTTGCAGATCATTTCTTCGTTGGAACATTAGTTAATCTCAATTGCCAGAATACAGCTTTTTTGTCTCTTATCTTGCTTATTCAGGTGACAGAGAGAGAAAAATGACATTGTTCCCAATGCTGGCAGTTTTTGTCTTGAGGACTGTCCATTCCCAACGAGTTAACTTGACACTACTCTACCAGAATGCAGTACTGCACAGCACTCTGCGAACACCTCGGCTTGTTATGCAGAGAGCATTTCAATGTAATTACAGGTCTTCACAAAGTATGTACGTCTTAGTCACAGCCTACTAGTTCTTGCCATTATCTGACACACGTGTCAAAGAATGCTTCCTGTCAAATACTCCATTCAGCTGTCGGGCAACATCCTCAGTTCTGCACTGCAGTTCAGCTTCAGCAGTGGGCTTTTTTCTTTTTAAAAAAACCCACTTCTTTTAGTCTGCTTCAGTAAGTGACTTTAAAATTAAAAAAAACCTTCTTTTACAGTCTGCTTCAGTGACTTTTAAAAAAAACCCACACCACACAATTTCACATGAAAACGCTGTAGATAGTAACAGGTAAGTATAACTGAGGCAGAACTGGTGGATGATCACAAAGCTAGGAAATGTTGTTTACAACTGAAGTATTTAACAGACGTCTCAAGAGCCAGACCTGAGATGCAGAACAAGCCAATGGTTCCCATGTTCCCACAAGTAGACCTGAGACCTCAAGGGGCTAGCAGTACGTACCCATGGCCTGAAGGGTTGATGAAGTAGAAACAAGAATGGACCCTGTTGTCAACGATGTGTCGTCTGTTTAGCCCACTCTCGTCATTGAGGTAGCGCTCAAACTGGTCGTCAATGTAACGAATAACGGGCTTGAAGCTACAGCAGCAACAAACAGAATCTGCCATGTAAATTTCCTCCTAAGTAAAAGTTCGCAAGATCTTTTGTAAATAGTGCAATTATGCAGCAAGAAAAACATTCACTCGGCACATCAATTTTGGAAACAAATTATATATAAACAAGAAATAGCCATATATTCTTTCAAAGATTTTTTTTGTCATTAAACTGACCCCTTCTTTTGCTTCCACATATTTTTTAGCTGCTTCAACTTAGCAAGCATTTCAATCATTGGCTGCTTTTTTTAAAAAAAAGTGTAAAAAGCAAGAAATATGCAACACACCAATCTATGGAGTTCAGGGAGTCCCCAAAACCTGGTGTGTCAACAACCGTAAGGCGCAGCTTAACCCCCCTCTCCTCAATCTCCACCGTGGATGCATCAATTTTGACCGTTTGCTGAATTTTCTCTGTTCCAAGAGGTAAACATGTTTGATGACACTGGAGGCCATAATAAGTCATGTCAGTGAAGACAAGACACATTAACTGTTGCCCTAAAACGTTTTATGTCTACATTCCAGGATTGCACCACACCATGTACACAAGCACACTCACAAGCAATGCCAGAAATGCTGCTGTTAGAGAACTACTGGCTTTCCCCTCCAGACAGTTGTCAACCAGACTGTTTTTGATCTCCCGACATTTCCGTAACAGTTTTTCATTTAAGAAGTTTAAGGTCATTTCATCCTCTAGCCTCTGTCAGGATTCTTTAGTCTGCAATCACATCTTCTTTCCATATGTAACAAAGTTTGTAAATTTCAGAAATGAACTGGGCCCAGAGGCTCTCACAGTTACAAAAAGATTGAACCAGTTGAAATTATTAAGCGCCATCAGCCAAAAACCATTAGTGCTAGTGACAATCTCTGACTCCCCTGCCTCTCTACAACTTCGGCTCCTTTCTGGCTGTGACTGATGAAAACAAAGAAAGTTCATCTGGGTCAGCCTGCCGGCATCTATTCCCTTTCTGCCAGTCCCCCGAACACCCCCCACCCCCTCAAGCTGGCGATATCCCATCCTTCTGATTAACACAATAATTTTCATGTTCCACGCCCTGGAATCATCCGAGTTCACACCGAGTCAGGTCAGAGGTCAAAACTTTTGGTGCAACCAGAGGGCAAAAACATACAGAAGGCACTAAGAGGCTCTGTTAGTCTGCAGGACTCCGAAAGACAAGGAGGAACTGTTGTTTTTTGTGTCTGCTGTTAAAGGACAATGAATATTTGGCACTTCACTAAATTCCCTTTCCAAACTGCCCCAGGCAAAATGGCATCAAGGTCACATAAAAAAATAGATTTAATGGCATACCAGCACCATAGGAGATATCATAGTAGGGATAAGGAGCTATGAGGTCCTGTGCACTAAAACATCTACTTAACTGATAGCTGCAGTAAGATGGCCAGTGTTTGAGGCACTTTAATGGTCAGGAGAGAACTGAATAGTCTGCAGAATGTTTGACTTCATGAATCCTGACAATAGACAATTCTTGGCCACTGCTGAAATTCAACCTAGAACCTCAACACACAAATCTGATGCTCTACCAGTGAGCTACCCACCCCACTCCCGTTCCTACGAAGAATCCAGTGCCTTTTGTTCAGGTAGAAGGAACTTTATAAAAATCTTGGGCAAGTTGTCCATAAGTACACAGGTCTCCAGATGAATACCAAGTCCATAACTACTGAAATCTGCTTGTTCTCCTGCCTTTTTAAAAAAAAAAAAATAGCCATCAGTGCTATTTCTCCTTTGCTAGCTGATAATTTTGAGTCTGGCAAAAAAAAAATAAATAAATAAAAGTATTAATCCAGTGTTGTTATCTTCACTGTCAATAGGACATGGTTTTAAATATGGTGATTGACCCTGCAACATCTCCTACTGCTGACACCCATCAGAAGCGGTGAACAACTCCGAGTCATCTGGTGATTAGAGTAATTGTGAAGGCTGTGACTGAGTTTTGCGTTCAGTGCTGTTCTGAGAACTATCCAACAATGCAAGCTTCGCAACTTGGCACCTTAGAATTCATACTTAAAGTTTAAAGATTAAATTTACCAGGCAGCCAAATTGCCCCCCCCCCCACTTCACCCCCAGTTTCCACTGACTTCCTTATGAACTTCAGTCTCTATAAGGTCATTCCACCACAGCCCGTTTTCCATGCTTATCCTTCATTACAAACCTGCATATGTGTATGGGCACTAGGACTTGCAATATATATATATATATGTGTGTGTGTGTGTGCGCGAGCATCATGCTGTTACATTTTGGTACATGACTAGTAAGGGCAAGGTATCAATCAATCAATCTGAACAGTGAACAGGTCATGTCCATGTTTGTGTGCATACAAGTGTATGTGTGTGCATGCATGCATGCATGCATGTGATATTTGCCTTGGCAACATTTACCTGCAGCAGTGGGTATATGCCGTTCTGGGTAAAGGTCTGTCAGAAAAAGACTGTTGACTAGCGTGGACTTGCCCAAGCCAGACTCACCTGTACAGCATTAGAAATGTTAATCAGATTATCATAATGCTGAGACATTTCAGCATGCTAAGTCAGTGATTGTGTTAGCTGAAATGTACTGTGCAATTTCATGTGATTTGCATATAAATACTTTACTTGCAAAATAATGAAAAAAATACAAGCTCAAGATTTTAAACTGGTTTGGTGGTTGCAATGGTTCTTCTTAAGGTCAGAAAAGAGCCACATACCAACGACCATGAGGGTGAACTCAAATCCTTTCTTGACGGACTTTCTGTGGACCTGGTTGGGAAGGTTGGCAAACCCAACATAGCCAGGCTGCTCGGGATTGACAAACTGCAATCACAAGGCACCAAGATGCTCAAAAGATCAAATAGTGAAGAATGAAACAACAACAATAAAAAAAGGCAGGGGGAGAGAGAGAACCTACCAAAAAAAGGCATCAAATGTAGACTGAAACATACTGCTGTCCCTACTTGTGTGGGGGGTGTGGGGGAAAGGGGAGGGAATTAAGAGCAGCGATGGTGTGATTATGTGAAATAAATTGGTTTAGTCTGGTAGCCACACACAAGACGACCAACAAGAACCCCCTGCCGCCACTCCTCAATGCTCTACTACAAAGGACGAAATGAAGAATCTTGATGGCAACTGTCAGCTGAAAAATAATACAGCAGTTTCCAACGTAACTAATCCCAGCCAGAGAAAATTTATTTTTAAGCAGCAGACCACCGTTAACAGTGAGCTTTAAGATAAATCACAAACATGGATATCACACAGCAAACTTAATCACAAACACGGATATCACGCAGTAAACTTAATCACAAATGCTGATGTGCAATAAACGGTTGGCATTTTGCAGAGGAAGGGATTTAATTGTGCTACGACTGAATTTCCGTTTTGATGGTAAAGTGCTGGGTCTTGCTTAACTGGGCAACAGATTAAATCTGCCGTGCTGCTAGGTTTTGATTTCTCGTATCAGGCAGGAACATGCAGTAAATATTTGCATCTCCCTTCCTCTACTCCCAAGGTTTAGACTGTCTGGTATGCGGGCCCAGAAAAACAGAACTGTTTCTCTACCCTTACTGGTAAAGGATTCCCTACTGCAAGTGCGCACACACACACAAAACTAAAAGGTGCATATGCATGTGTACATGCATGCATGGATCCACACACACACGAACAGCTTCCTACAACGCAAAATAACAGACCAACAAAGGCACCCTTTCATGGAATGAGTAATGATGTCACAGCGTGGTATCAGGAAAACATTGCTGCTGATGCTAACCATGATGGTTTCAGAAGATTGCCCACTAAGACTAGGGGGAGTGGGGGAAATGTGTGCTGAGACTAAGATAACCTAATTAACGTGTGTTGAGATTAATTACACATCTGTACCTAACTCTTGCGTATGCATCCGCACGTGTGACTGAGTGAGTTTATGGTTGACACCGAGACTGGCAGTTTCTGATGAAAGGAAAAACCCATAAGAAAGTAAAATGGACATTATCAACATTTTCGGACAGACTCTTACAGTCTTCTACAGCATTAAGCAATATGATTGTTACTGTGCACCATACACAAACATTCTTGACCTAACACGACACACCAAACACAACTGGGGCTGCACACAAACAGCATGTCACTCTGTGTGCCTGGGCCAGACATACGTTCCATCATCACCACCACCACCAGAATAACATTCCACAGCTGCTGTCAACATCAACTGGTGCCCCCTTTCCCACAGCTTCTGGAACCCACATGACCTTGGAGCCTGGCCTCCTTCCAGGTATCTGCTCTCCCATTTACTGACAGTTCACTGGATAGACCCCTCCTTCCAGGTATCTGCTCTCCCATTCACTGACAGTTCACTGGATAGACCCCTCCTTCCAGGTATCTGCTCTCCCATTTACTGACAGTTCACTGGATATACCCAGCGGCCGATTAAACTTAAAGGAAAACAAACCAACATCACGGTAACAATGGTGACTTAAATAAAAACAGAACAAAACTAATATGTAATAGCAGAAGCTTTGAAACAATTCAAACGTCCAACATAGCAGATTCTGTAAACGCAGAACAACACACTCAACAAGGTTTCGGTTAGCATGTTCAGCAACAACATCCTCTGTGCAGTCTCGTGTAACAACCCTGTTTATTTTTAAAGTATTTCAAAAGGTACCAAATTGTAAACTAAAAGCTACATCGCAAACTAAAACCACAAGTGGTGGCCTACCCCCCTCCCTCCTAAAAATCCTCCCAAACCCCAGGAAAGCACTCTGTGTATTAGGTGCAATGTGCATTGTTTTTTTTAAACACATGACAGACTTGTATCCAGGAATATCAGATGCAGGAAGAAAACAGATGAAACCTCTTATTGCCATTGTTTCCAGGTGCCCCGTTGCAGACATCAATCCAACGGAGTTCTTACAGCACTTGTCCTCCAGACTTGATCAAGAACTATCTGTGCACAAGGAACCAGTTGTCACGACCCCAGATGTCCAGATCAGAGTTACAGTACACAATCCCACTATCTGCCACCAAAGACCATGCTCTGGGAACTGAGCAATGCCAAAAGAAACACAAACACAAAATACGGGGATCTGCAGCCTGATGATGTGGAGACGGCCATGACCATCTCAGACAAGATTCTCTGCAACTGCCTGACTTGCTGCTAGTAAAGAACAGTCACACCCACCCAATCACAATCACCTAATCACACCCACCGAATCACACCCACCAAATCACAATCACACCCACCAAATCACAATCACCTAACCACACACACCCAATCACAACCACCTAACCACAATCACCTAATCATGCCCACCAAATCACAATCACATAATCACACACACCCAATCACAATCACCTAACCACATCCACCAAATCAAAATCAACTAATCACACCCACCTAATCAAAATCACCTAATCACACCCACCTAATCAAAAACCAACTGGCAGGGAAAGCTTATCCGAACAATCGTAACTGAGTTATTCTATTATTTTCCTGGTCCCATATGCAAGAAAACCAAATACGCTTTAGCTGACATACTTGTAATAGCAGATATTCTAGAATAAGCTCCTTAAATTTCTCATACATGAAAACCGAATGGCTTATTCTTCTGTCGTTATTTGGAAATACAATATTTGGTGTCCTAGGAGAGAATAGCTTATTCCAAGTTTAGTGTTTTCAGAGACAGAAAAAAATCTGTTTGACATACTTGATGATTTTGACATATATCAGAATGTGTATTTGAAGAGCTGACGTTTTGGGCACTGTAGATAAAGTTAATGCTGGAACAGAAGTTCTGAATCAGCATGCAGCTCAACTCCACTGCTACAGGTAAAGGTCATGATGACTGTTGACATGAGGTCTGCTATTCTGCTCCAAGACTTTTGTTTTTATAAAGTGATTTACAGCATAGGTTCCTTGACTGCTGTTTCTTCAAGCGGAATTTGAACCTCACTACTGGTTGTCTTGTACCAGTTTGGTTTATGGACTTTTTTCCTGCCAAGGCAGTGATTACAAAGAAGAGTGAAGTGCAGACCATAACACGTGCTCTCAAGGAAAACTCCTGCTGTCAACAAATAACTCATTGAATAGTTATTCCTTCTATATTTGGACCTTGTGCATACCCAATTTTATTGCAGTATAAGAAAGGAAAAGCTGTTCCCAAATAGTGGCTATTTAGGTATAAATTTAGTACAGTTTACATGCCCATGGGGCCTGCATATAAACTACCTTCTGAATCTCTTTGTGGGTTTGTCTTAAAATTGGCCAGTCAGAAATTCCTTTTTCTTGTTCTGCCTCTAACTTTGGTGTAACATTTAATAGCTGTTTGTCGATGAAAACACATATTGATAAAATTTGTCATATCAATATCTCTTATTATGTAGAACTGCTTCTATCATGCATTATTTAACAATACACGCAGATTATAATTAATAAAGAACAAATGAGGACAGAGCGCTTAAATTATCGAAAGATATGATCTGCCAAGTTCCTTTCTTTCAGCCCTCTCTTTGCTATGTGTTTGGGTATGGTAAGCTCCCTTGGTCATGTGCGTCTGCATACGGTTATGTTAAGCGCTGCCAGTACCTCTTGTTGGAGTTACATGCAGATGTTACAAAGTCTTTTGTCTTTGGTTGTATCCCGCATGGACTACCGCAATTCTCTTTTAGCTGGCATCCCCAAGGAACATAGATAAAACTCCAGAGAATCCTTAACTGTGCAGCTCGCCTGATCTCCAAATTGTCTAGCCCTGACGTTTCTCCACTCCTTAGAAGGATGCATGGCATGTAGCTAGGCATACAGACTATAAGACTGCCACAATCTGTTACACTGTTATCTCCGATTCTGCCCTCTCCTATCTGAGAGAACTCTCAATTTTATATCCCTGCACACTCTCTCAGCTCGGCTAATGACACACACATTTTTGAAATACTCAACAAGCGAAAGAAGTCCTTGGGTCATCAAGCTCTCTCATACAGCTACTGTCTGGAACAGCCTTCCCTTGTCTGTTAGGCTGACAACCTTTCTACCTTTAAATGCCCTCATAAAAATCTTTTTGCATCTTTTTGGCTGTCTGGTGGTGTTCCTTTCTCCTTATCATCAGACATGTGTTGGGTGCATTTGACAAGGGTAATTTTTAGTGTTTAGACTGCAAGCTCTTAGAGCTCCAAGGAGGTTAGGCATCCATTATGAATTCCCATTACATGTACTATAATTATTATTCCCATTACATTTACTATAATTATAATTCCCATTAATCCAATTACATGTACTATAATCATTATCCAGGGCTGGCTACTTTTATGACCAAGGAGAATCACATCAGGGCAGTGCAGAGGCCCATGCACCTAAAAACACTCTTTCCAGTCCAAGCAGTGCTACTCGCTATATAAAACCCTTACTTTTCACAAACACAGGAAAAGATGAAGCAACATGTTGCTTTGCACCAAGAAGCATTTCATACAGAATGCAATCGACCTTCTTTCTCCAACCCAGCTAAACCAATCCAGTGCTCATAGCTATGAGCAGAATCCCAGCACTGACCAGTTTTTCCCCACACAAGTCTAAATAGTAGTTTCAAGCGACTCAGACCAGCCCAGCCACCCCCACCCCCAACACAGGCGTCCTGGATGCTAACTAATGGTAAGAAAAGGCTCCTTATGCATGTATCCAACCAGCATCTGGTGATTACAATGTCTTGGCTGCAGATCTGACTATTCATTAAGAGTAATAGGCAGATGATGCAAACCCTAACAAATGTAAATTGGTGCTTTAGCAAGTGCCATTTCTTGTAAAATGGGGTCTGCATGGACTCCCATGGGTTAATAATATTTTCTTATTATATTTCTTGAAACTTGAATGATGGTCATGATGAATCTTCCAGGGCACCCCCCTCCTCCCCCCAAACACACACACACACACTTCAGGAGATTTGCAGGCAAGATAACATGCTCCATAGTGACCCATGGTGAACTATATTCTTGTCATATTATTACGATTTCCCACTAACCTCTCTCTCTCACCCTCCACACATAAACAGAGCTGTTTCATGTCGTTTCTGTTCATGGTGATTTGTTATCAACCGACTAGTACTAGTAGCAACTACCGAACTTTACTCCTCAGAACTTCATAGGTTCAACGCACATCAAAGCGTGTGGTAGGTCGGTTACTGGCTGATTACCGTAAACACGCATAGCAGTAGAAAACAAATGAACAGGCACTGCGAGAATTTTCTTTCTTATAACCAAACGCCTTTACCTACTTACTTTGTTGACGCCCGAATCGTCAGAGCCAACATTCATGATGAACCCACAGTTGTGCTCGCACCTCACAGGAACAAGGGTTTATGCAGGTAGCTCACAAAACTCAGCGGGATGTTTGCGCGATTAAACCAACACACGCTGACCACTGTAAGCCGATGCCAGTCGTGTACAAGCTGTGCACTTCCTCGGTTCCCTTCTGTAGTGTATGCAGTAGCCGGCAGTACGCTTAAAAAGAATGTCTTGTTTCCGCGACTGCTAAAGTTTGTTTTTGCTTTTAGATTTTTTGTTTCTGAAATAAACCGCTCCCGCGTGCTTATGCCGACACATAAAGCGACTGCCACCGTCAAATGCAATTGCCTGCCTCCCTCTCGTCACGTGCTAGAGTCTAATCCCCCCACCCCCCAGCAACTCACCTCCGCCATTGCTGAACTCGACTCGACTTCCGAAACACGACCCCCCTCCCTCCTCCCCAAAGTTCCTGCTGCGGCTGCTGTTGCCTGCAGGCGCGTTGATGAAAGGTAAAGCGAGCGACCTGACACAGAGAGAGCAACAGCCCACACCAGAAAACGGCTCGCTTCAACACTTGATCTGTACTTCCCTGTCCCGCTCTACGGCCCCTGCCGTTCGAGCAAGCGTATCGGAAACGTCAACACTATTTGAGGATTGAACGCGACAGGTCGCGGGAGGGAAAAAAAAAGGCTAGGAGGAGAAAAGTATCCTCCTACCTCCCTCCTCCCCTCCCACAGATGTGCACACACGTATGTAGTAGGCCTGTCATGATGCTAGGATTCAGAAATCTTCAGTCTATCACTGAGCTGAGCTATAGCAACGCCACCAAAGCGATGACGCGAGGTGATGACGTCATGAATGTTGTAGTCCCACGTAGGAGCACATGACGTCACCACCTAGGGTCGCTCGCGTCGGTAGCATTCCCCCCACCCCCACCCTACGCTCGCTTGTTTGGGGAGTGTGCCGAAGCTTGGTTCTGTGCACCACAGTTCACGCCAGGGTTTGCAGGGTAGTAGTTGCTATGGCAACGCAGATTTCACACCCGGCTATCTCAGCATTCCTCCCGCTTGTCAGGAATACTGCGCACGTGCGGCCAAGCACGGCCGGCCGGTCACCCAGCGAACCGAAGCGGACAAGCACGGCGACTTTTCACGACTGGAAACTGACCACAGCTAGACACCCCCTTGCCCGACTTTCACCTCTGCTTTAAAATAAAATATTTATTATCTAAAACACTATCAAACATAGGTATGCATGATCTACTGCTGCCAAGACCCATGGACTGGGGACTAGACAGCAAGCCTAGCACCTGAGAGTCTTAGTCTGTTAACTTCTTGTACAGTGGAATTCACATACATTGAAAAAAGTACTCAAAAAAAAAAAAAAGAAGAGCCCAGCTCTTTGCCAAACTTTTTCTTTTATCGCTAGAAATTCCTTAGATACTTCCATCCTCAGTCCTGAAAGCACTGATTATGTGGAAAGAAGCAGGGGAGGGAACTTAGGCAGGAGTGGTGAGATGGGAGAGAACCTGCTCAAATTTGTTTTAACAGGCTCCTTCTGGATTTCGCTGTTTGCCATCATCACTATCATTGTCAACAATCCTGTAACGTATTCTACATGCATTTACTACCACGTGTTGCTGTGGGAGAACAATGCACCACAAAATATTTGCCTGGCACATCAGGTGACCCAATGACATCTTGATTCATGCTTACCTCACCGATTTTTAACATCAAGACTTCCTCGCCATGTCTTAATATGTCACCCTGTCTCAGATGTCTGGAAGAGATTCTTTGGTACATAAACCCAATCACACTCGTTCCTGTCAGCATTCATCTGATTGCACACGTTTAGTTGTCAGCAAGCGCCTACAACTGTCAGCTTTGAGGGAGAAGGAGAATGTACACATTCTGAGGGTGTGTAGCAGCCCATGTGTGCATGCATTTTCATTTCCGCCACCTACTCACGTTGCGTGTAGTTTGTTCTGTTTACTGGCCTATGACTTTCCTCATTTCCCTTGTTTTCTCAACCCTCTCTCCCCAAACCATAACATGTCTCTGTGAGTGCATCTGGTTGTCGGCACTGATGCCTGGATTTTTTTTCCCCAAAAGGCAATGGGGTGGTGGTGGTGGGGGGGGGAGGAGTGGCATGCAGAAGCCACCCACACTTTCCTTCTTCTGCAGATACTTTGCACCTGCCTCTGTCTGTAAAGAATGTGGCAAATCCAGCACTGAAGGAGAACAATTATGTTAAGCAACCCAAAGTTACAAATTCCTTTTTCTCATACATTTGTTAAAAGCCTTGCAAATGCTTGGAAGGGGTCCAATTTTACAGAAGTTTACACAACATGCCTGATCAGCAATGTTGCACAGATAAATAGAAGTTTGAGTGATGTAATATGAAGAACAAGATTTTGAATAAAGGAAAGAATTTGTGACAACAGCAGAATGGCAATCTAATACAGAAAGTGTCCACTATTTCATAACTATACATATATATGAAACTGCTCTATATTAAAACAAGGCTTGTTATCAAATTGCATCACATGTGTGCATGTGTGTGTGTGTGTGTGAGCCTAAGGATGTGCATGCGTGCATGGGCATGTGCTGTATTTCAGATGATGCAGAAGATAGAATACCCACAGCTAAAATTAAACCAAACGGATTAACTACAGTTCTTAGATCCAATAAACCTAATGACAGCAGTCAGGCAATAGCTGAGGGACTAATCTAAGTCTCTACTAAATACAGTATACTAAACCTTTATCAAGTTCAAGTTATGTTGAGAATGGTGTACACAGCTCCTCTCCAAATTCATTTCAACACTCAACAAATAATGAATCTCCGCTTTGCAGGGCATTGAAAGTAGTCTTAGGGGTGGGTTCCTATGTGCACTCCTAACTCAGAAGGCTGGCAGAGACAACAACCAATAGATCTAATAATTAAAGAAATGGCGGAAAGTTACTGCTATAAGACCAAGTGCCTCCCAGATCATCCAGACAGACACCATTCCAAGCGGGGAAATCTACAACCCAACTTGCCATCCACAAACGCACCCCGAAGTTACGGAAACAAAAGCCCCAAATGGGGCCAATGTTAAAATACAAGCCCCATATCTGCACACATACTCTCAGCACCACCACCCCCAGTTCACTTTGACAAAATTATAGTATAAATCAAACGTAAGCTGAAAACCACATACCAAATCAGTCTGAAATCTACACTGATGGTTTGCATGACACAATCATCCATGCAGCAGGTATGGGGAAGAGGGGAGGGGGGGGGACCTTACATCCAAAGTCGCAGCCATCTCAGGTGAATTCTCAAATAATGCATCATTGTTAGCAGAACTCACAGAAGTATTAACTGTCCTTCATATGTGAGCTAAAAACACACCAAACATAAAGTCACCAAACATCAGTTATTTAATGTTGTCTCTGACTTACTGTCAGCACTGCAGAGAGTCCAAAACCATTCATCAGAAAGATTAATAAATATTCTCTAAAAAAAATATCTCAGATACTTTCCATAATAAAGGGATAAAAAGTAATTCTGGAACTTTTTCAAACCAAGGGTCAAAATAAGCCTCTAGCCTGAAATCTGAGGGTCACTGCATACAAAGCAGAGGTTAGCCTACCAGGTTCTGGTATTATTTGGCCAAATGTAAAAAAAAAAAAAAAATCTGTCATTGTGACACACGGCTGTCAAATCTCTGGGTCATTCTTGAATTTTTGTACATAAGTTATCCCCCCCCCCCCGATGGTGTGTTATCAGAAGCTCTGATACATGTACCATTTCTCTAGGCTCCTTCTCATATTGGGATTCAGGTAAAGAAGAAGCAGACTAGACAGACAGGCAATAAAACGAAATCCTGGTGTGAAGACCACATCAATATAAACACATCTTTTTCACCAGATAAGAGGAATAGTTGCTAAACCAGCAATCAAATAAAAATGGCAAGAAATGTATAAACAAGAAGCCAGAAGGAAAAGAAAGGAAAAAGACCTGCCAAGTAATCATCTGACGGTTTTCGCCTCCAACCAAACAAGAATAACTAGAATGAGATGAAATGGTGAATACCGTATTATGCACAGAAATCAACTGACTTGTAGCTATGGGGATGGGCTTAGCACACCACATGTCGTGCTGAAGTGCAGTCTAAATACATTGTAGTAAAGAAAGGGAACAAAACAAAACAAACATAATCTAGCAATAAATCTGAAATCATCTCTTAATCCACCCAAAGAACTCTGGCAATATATATTTGAGCAAACAGTTCAGGCAATAAATATCATCCTGAAGTCAGATACATTTAAAATTTAAAATCAAAATGTCAAATTAAAAAAAATATGGCATCAAACATAACAACAACAACAAATAATTACAACATAAATAGGAAAGATAGTAAACTCAGTACTTAGGATTAGGGCAGTACAGGAACAGCCAGCAGGGACAGTGACAGCAGAAACAAATACAACACCGGAGCAGCAAGAAGAGGTTAAAGGGAATCAGCTCCAACCACCACCAGTCCAGCTGCCACAGCCAGCGAATGAACCCTCACTGCCCCTCCCCTCCCCCTATACTATGAAATCACCCAAAGGTGAAAGCTCTTTTCTTTCAAAATATCCATCCATGCATATAACCCACCGACGAAGAGAAAATAAGATTGCTTTAGTTTAAGACAATGGTGCATGGAACTGGTGTCAGAAGAGATGGGACAATGTCTGGACCAGTTCCCACTCTTGCCTCACTCTCTAGAACAGGACATCAATGGCTGTGGGCTAAAAATACTCAAAGACATGAGTGAAGAAAGCTTGAGGGTCATAATCATTGGACATGCTGCAAACAGACAGCACCAGCAAACAAAGCAACAAGCCTGATGCTTTTTCAGACTGAACGCTTTTAAATATTCAGATGCATAGGCTTGTTTTTGATCAGCAAGAAAGGTAAGTAGGAAAATATTGCAATAAAAATGTGCTGCAATGATTATCAGTAGGGCATGATTAGCTGAATGCCCCTAATGTTTGATGTGTTACCATACCTTCCTTCATTTCCTGCTGGATTTCTACAGTTTGCCGGTCAATCGATAATGGAAAATCCACAATGTTTTGTCATTTCTCCCCCAGCCCTTATCTCCCTCTAAACAGCAAGTAACTATAAAGTATCAAAAATGGTAGACAACTGTTCCAAACGTACCACAACTAATGCGATGCAGTTGGTTCCCTTGGACCGTGTTTATTTCTGCAGGCCCGATCACCCATTTCCAAGACAGGTTGGTATCTTGTTTGTTTGGCTGGTGAAGTGAAATCTAGGCTGGGAAGCGGCCAGTCACTGGACAATGAGCACTGGTATCACAATTTATGATCAGCGACCATCTCTGGTACCAGTACTCGTCCGCCCCGCTCTCCCGTCACGATATGCAAACGATGCACGTTCTGCGTAATCTTTTGTTCTCTCCCCTTCCTCATGTACTGGCCCCTGGCCCACCCTGCTCGTCTACTCCGGGTTCAAGCATCCCACACCCCCACAAACTGTGTTCATCAGGTCACTCCCGATTCACACATCAGGATGACATACGTATCAGCGATAGAAAGCTAAGAAGGGAGAAGGCGGTAAAATAAACAGGGGAGATAGCTCGTGACGGTTCCCAACTTCCCACCCACCCAAACCAAATTCTTGTAGCAGAGGAAGTTAGGATGATACACAGGATATGTATAATCCTAGGAGTAAGCCTGTGTACCGGAGGGTTCTCAGAGTTGGCTTGATCCTTTCACGGCTGCGGTATGCTCGGATATTGCCAAGTTACTTCTGCCCCTAGGATACGTACCGTTTTCACAGTCGTCGATGCCGACAGACCCTTTCACATTTGATGCAGGACAAAGGAATGCATCAGTAAAACGTGCTAGACTTATTCAGCACCCAGCTTTAACCAGTGGACAGAAGCAGCTTCGACTTACCACACGCACCAACAAAAGCGCAGGTGAGAGAGAAAGAGAAAAAAGCGCTTCCCCACATAAGCGACAGGGTCCCGCGTGTTCACTGCCTCCTCACCACACACCTGACGTAATGACACTGATGATACCCACACCCATCTTCCCAATCAAGGCCAGCATGGGCATCGGAACGGATTTTTTTAAAAAAAAAAGACGCAGCCCCCAGTGTAATTAAAGGTTTTTAAGATTGCCAACTCGGCAAGCTTGGGTTCTGGCCAGAGGCTCAAAAACTGGGGCTTATGGGTTTAATGACTTAAACGACAAGTTAAATGGGGAAATCGACAGAAACCGAGGAAAGTGTTCCTCAGCTGGAGAAGTTTGCAGTAAGCTTTTCTGTTAATGTGCAAAATCATGGCCATGTGTGTGCGTGTGTGTACGTGTGTGTGCACGCGCGCGCGAGAGAGAAAGAGAATGAGGAAAAAAGAAAGAACTCGCAGTCTTCAGCGTGCAAGGAAGCGATAAACCAGAATCGTTGCGGCCTCCGGTTGCAAGCCTCCTAGCCTCTGCTGGTCTGGTCCGACACGGGTCACGCTAACCTACATCCTGCCCCGATGTTCCAGACAGCAGGAGGCCTGGGTGCCAAACGTCCCACCATTCGTCTTCTTTTTTTTCCTCGCTCGTCACATCAACAGGTCCTGTGTCTCCCATCCAGGCCCTAATCGTCAGGCTGGTCACGTTATCTGCCTTCCCCCACCCCCATGCATGAGCTCCCATCCGATGCAAGCAGGCGAGTCCGACTCGCTTCCTTACCCACAACTCCGGGGACATAATGGCGATCAGCTTATGACCTTCCCTGTACGGCTCAAATTTCTTTATTTGTAACGAATGATGCCAACACGTTTCTTCCTCTGAATAGGCAGTAGGCATTATGACATCTTTCTGACTGTCCGACGTCACGCGTAAGCTCTTGTTTGATTTCCTTTGCTCTCTCCCTTTTTTTTCCCGGGGACAGGAGTGAGAGGAGAAGAGGGAACGAAGCGTAAAGAAGTTATGTAAGTCGTGCAGGGCATTTCTTGACTTTCCACGGCAGACTGCGCTTTAAAAAAAATATATATATATATTTCTGGGCACTAAAGCTCGCGATTTTTGACCCTTCTGCACGCTTGCCCGCCGCACTTATTACGACAAACACCTATTGCCGTAAAAAGCCCCACAGCAAGAGCCAGGTGTCTGGCAGAAGTGCCCAGCACAGTCTTGCAGAATGTCAGTCTACCTAACTCCCGCTCCCGCAAACCTTTTCTCTGTCATCTATTGAACCGGCCAAGGCTATTCAAAACGGAGCTGTAACGACACAAATTTCCGGTAACGAAGGCGTCGTGCCACTGTAAAAACTACACAGTCGTATTCGCTGCCAGAAAAGGCTGGTGTTCCCCATGCATACGTGTCTTTTTATCTTGTTTAAATTCTACCAGCAGATGGGGTATGGTTTGTATCACGGACGAATGTGGAACTGTTCAGTATAGAACTGTTCCGGGCTGGGCTGGGCTGCATAAGGGGTCGTATCTCACGTTCAAGACACCACATTTGTGTTCTGCGTGTTACCTGAAAGTTTTTGGGCGGACAGCAGGTAGAAAATTCAAAGCAAAGCAGCCGTGGGGTGGGTATGACCTTCCGCTCATAAAAACAGGCGTAAGGCCCGTTCACCCTACAAACCAGCCATGGAGACCCTTACATAAACGCACCACCATACGCGTCCCCATAAATTTGGCAGTCCACAATCCACTTAAAAACCGGGCGAGAAAGGGGTGGACGGGGGAGATGGTAAGGTGCATGGGCAGAACGCAGGCCATCTGTCCTCTGGCGACAACGTGGACAATGGACCGCGTTCTCTACAGACCTCGTCCCGAGTCCTCATTGGAGGCGGCAGAAGGGGCCGGCCCCTGTGTGCCTCTGGCTCCAAGGAAAACCAAGTTTGTTTTTTTTTTCAAACAGAGCGGAGGGAGTGTGTAGAGAGGGATGGGAAGGGATGGAGCTAGTTTGCAAAATGTTAGGTCCCTAGAGGCAAGGATTCCGGATATTTTATTGGTTGAATCTAAAAATGACAGTGTTACACACACACACACACAAACCTGATGATGTACTCACCCTCAGTCTCTTGGGAGGAGGCGCGCGCGCGTGGGGGGGGGGGGAATACAAGGTGTTGGTAACAACTGGATAATGATCTTGAACAAAATCTTGCGCTCGCAGTCATTTTGCCAACATGACATACAGAGAAGCTGCGCCCAGAACCAGGTTAGAAGCTCCTACAACAGACTTGAGGAGACACCCCCCACTCCACCGCCACCCCACACACCTTCATTTATATCAACTCACAATGTGTAACTGTCGTTCGTTTACCGTATGTGTCAGAGATTGTTGACAGTGTCTATATATATATATTTTTTTTTTTTTGCTGCGAGTTTACGATCACTTTCTATAACCAGAAGCCCTCTTCGGCTCCTGTGGCAGGCACACAAAAAGCTGTGGAGTGGTGGAGAATTTCGAATGAAGAAAAGTAGGACGCGGCCCAAGCTTGTGAACAGAACGCCCAAGATCTCTCTGCTGATGTCCATAAAGCACGGTTATCAGCGGTTCCTGTTACATATCGTGCGTCTATCTCTTCGTCCTCATCTCGAGCAGAAGACAAACCGAGCACACCCTTATTCCCCTCCCCCAAGAATACACACCAGCAGTTTTCTTCAGTTCTCTCAGAGGGGAGGTGGGGCAGAAATGGTTGGATAGGGCCCCAGGATGGAGGCTGGGAGAGGGCAGGGAGGAGGGAGGGGGAGAGAGAAAATACGCTGCTGCGCACTTAAACTGTTTAAAGTTTAAATGACAACGAGCAAAGAAAACCAGCGACGACAGGAACTTATTTATTTACTGTCGGATTAACTAAAATTTCTAGCTGGGCATAATGAAATTTGAATTAAGCGGAAAAAAGACCCTCACTCGTGAAAATGCAACAAAAATGTACAAATGAATGTAAATTCTGCGTGTGCCTGAGTACAGCATGTCAAGAAGTTCGCCTAACAAGGGCAAAGCTCTGTATCACCCAACTGATGACCTGTCATTGGATTTTTCTCACTCCTCTTTCTTCTCCACCTCCATCCCTCCCAAGCCAACATGGACTGTTTGAGTGGTCTGGCTGACGTCACCCTAGGCCTGTCCTTAGGAAGGTCGCAAGACAGGCTGCAGCCGACAAGACAGCCAGGAGAGACTTGGCCCCTGGTTTGTCCTTGCGACAAGGACTCACCCCCACCCCACGCCCCAAAAAAGCGCGAAGGACGAAGGCAGCAACTGACACCCCCCCCCCCCAACCTGCCGCGAGTTTCTACGGACGCGAGTAAGGCGAGGGATGTCATGTAGTGGGGCTCCCGTGTCGTCACCTAGCATCGCTTACCTACCTCTCGTCCGTAAAAACTCGCTTCTGCTGTCCCTGGCGCTGTGTGAGAAGGGGGAGACATGGCTCTGTGATCGCCACCAGGCAGTTCCTCAAGCAGCGACACAAGAGGAAGCACAGAGTGGCAGCGCCGTCGGGGGGGGGGGGGGGAAGGAGGGGTGAGGTAAGGAGGGGGTGGGACAGTGACTCAGCGCTCGTCATGCGCTGTGTTGTGTCGTGCATCGTCTGCTGTGCAACGCAGACGTCACCGCGGTAACGTGTGAAGTACGGCCATGTCTGTCAACACAAACTCCCTTTTCTTTGGCCTGGACAAAACATTTTTAAAATATATAAATCCTCTTTCTTTTTTTCTGTTTGCTACTTCGGACTGAATATTAGCTGGACAAGCTGCACGAAGCGACCTACCGTTTGGTTATGGTCACGCGCGCAGTCTTTGTTTAAATCCCAAATCTCAGTCTCAAAAGAAAAAAAAATCCCCTTGCAACCAGACGACAAACTGCCTTCTTTGACAACAGACACATCGAGGATATTAGGGAACTGACTGCTGTGCTTGGTTGCAAATATAAATAACAAGAGTGTCTTTTACGTAAATTAAGCATCTCCGCCACCTATGCTGGTCTGACACAATTTTTTAAAAGTTGAACTTAATTTTTCACAGTTAAATTATTCATCAGTGAGATGGAAGAGGCCAGATAACTTGAGATTCTTTCTTCCACCCATTAGCCATTACCCACACCTGCTCTCGAAATTCCTAGCACATGGCTCTTACAGGTCACCCAACTTGTTTTTATCTGCCTCGCTAACTCAATTGGACACGACACCGGCACATGAGCTAAAGAAAACAAAGCCCCCAAAGGGGACAGGTGTAAGTGGCGGTAAATTAACAAACGACCTTATGGTCGTGTCAGTGGTATCGTCTATACCTACACAGGAATTCTGGGCATTATTAACAGTCTTCAGGTCACCTTGACAGCGAGGATTTCAAATGAGGAGGAAGAGGAAGAGACTTTGTATGACACCGTGGCTGTTTTCCTGTTTCCCTACAACCTATATGTCGATCGAAAGTGGTCTGGTTGCTTAATGTCCCGCCGCAAACAAGCTGTATATCAGGACGGTGTTGCTTAGACAAAGTTCACGTGCTGCCACATGTGGGACTGCTGTCGCAACACAGGAGTATATAAGTCTCACCCAGTCACATTATACTGACAACAGGCCAACCAGTCCTAGTACTGTGTCTGGCAGGGCTGCTACTAGATTGCCAATTTTAAGTATTAGCATGACACTATGACTGCCGGGGCGCGAACTGCCAACCTGTCGCATAAGAAGCGGACGTTAGACCACCGAGGCCGTCTGCTCCGAAAGTGGACCTACCTGCTATCGATTCCTGTGTTCCCAGAAGACAAGCAGGCCAAAATTTGAACCATCCACTAAATTTGCACGTCTGCGTGTGTGTGCGTATGTGTGAGAGAGTGAGAGACACCACTCATCTAGGCTTCCGACCTATTCGAATGATAAAAATAATAAAGCAGGGACGGGACGAACGAAAATTGCCAGTGTCGCGTCATAAATTAAAGCAGTACTTTACTGGAGAGGCCAGCATCATAAATTATACCAAAAGTTTTTTGGAGAGACGTCAGACTTGATGCAG